>VZSZ01001999.1:58723-138651 GCA_013398815.1 Ibidorhyncha struthersii | reverse complement strand
TGGAGAAGAGAAGGCTCCAGGGAGACCTCATAGCAGCCTTTCAGTACTTAAAGGGGTCTAATAAGAAAGATGGGGACAAACTTTTTAGTAGGGCCTGTAGTGATAGGACAAGGGGTAATGGTTTTAAACTAAAAGAAGGTAGATTCAGACTAGATATAAGAAAGAATTTTGTTACAGTGCGGGTCGTGAAACACTGGAACAGGTTGCTCAGAGAGGTGGTAGATGTCCTATCCCTGGAAACATTCAAGGTCAGGTTGGACGGGGCTCTGAGCAACCTGATCCTGTTGAAGATGACCCTGCTTATTGCAGAGGTGTTGGACTAGATGACCTTTAAAGGTCCCTTCCAACACAGACTATTCTATGATTCTGTCATGAGCTTTGCACTGGGCTAAATTAATCCTGGGAGCTAGTGCTCAAAGACAAAAGAACAAGAACAGAGACCTTTGCATTCCAGCTCTGGTTCACCTCAGACAGAAACAGCAGTCCCCTGTCACCTGAGACATTGCCACACTTATTGCTGGCTCAGCCAGACATCACTGACTGAATCCCAACTCACCCATTGCCTGCCCAAAGCCATCCATCCAATGTAATTGCCTCTTAGCGTATCCTTCCTTCGTACTCTCCTCCCGTCATCCAAGCAGTTGTCCCTGTGTACAGCCTTAAGCAGAGTCTGAGTTCCCCACTCCTTTACCAGTCTACATTGATGGCCTGTGTGACACCTGGGTTTTGAACAGCTCTTTTTCCTTAGAGCATTGCCAGAAGGTACCTCAAGACCAGAGTCTGGCTGAGCAGAGCAAAAATGGGACCAGACAACCACAGGACTTTCTCTCCCACAGGAGAGGGGAAATGGGGATGTTTTGGGGGCTGGATGCATGTAGAAGACAGAAGTTCTCTTCTTCATTACTTAAATCAGCTCTTTTCTCTCTTAGGTATCACGACTGTGCTAACAATGACCACCCTGAGTACAATCTCCCGCAAGCACCTTCCCCGTGTTTCCTATATCACAGCCATGGACCTCTTTGTCTCTGTGTGCTTCATCTTCGTCTTTGCAGCTCTCATGGAGTACGCTACACTCAACTACCTGGTTGGAAACAAGAAACCACTTGAGCACAACAACAGGAAAGCCAGGCTGGTAGGTCAAAGGGGTCAGCAGAGGTGGATGCTGTTAGAACCCCAAGCTATTTAGAAATATCCCTCCTGAGCCTGTAACCACTGCTGATGTGGTTTAGTGCCTGACACATACTTTGTTCATAAGGTCCTCAGACCACTCTGTGTGCTGGGTCTGAGAACCTGAAAGGAGAGGCACAACCAGAAAAAGCAGCTGAGGCCCCCCTAAAACAAGGAGGTCCCTATCAGAGCCAGGCACCCTGTGCTTTCTTCAGAATTGTTGGAGAGCTTATTAGTATAGTTTAGGATGAGTCACAGGACCAAATGTAAATGTCCATTTCAAGACAGGGTGATCCACACCCAGGTTCTTCCACCTGTACCAGTTTGATCTCTGTGGATTGCAGAGATATCTTAGGTCAGACAAATGCAGAAACCTACTTTCTTTTGTGATCTGTCCATCAGAAGACCTGCTGAGTGTGGGGATAGTGAACCTGGAGTGGTCATCATCCTCTTGAGATCTGCCCAAGGTCATGGCAGGTGCTTCTGACAATCAGCTCATACAGGCCTCTGAGTTAGGACAGAACTGAAACTAAAAAAAGACAGTTCTCTTCTGTGCCAGCCTCATTTCCCAGCACGGGTGAAGACAGCTCTTCCATGAGGCTGATGATACACCTCTTGTCCTGGGCCAAGAGGTTATGAGTCACAGAGAGGCTTTCACCAGCTTTTTTCCAGCAACTGACAGCAACCAGAAGACACATCTGGACTGTGTGCTCTGTCTTCAGCTGAGCTCAGGGGAATGAGAGAGGAAGCTAGCCCAGCTGAAACCAAACAGGTCCTGTTTCTGCGCTATTAGTGGCAGAGATGGGGAATCAGAGCAATTAGATCTATGCTGACTAAGGCTATGCCCTAGGGTGCCGGAGAGGAAACTCACAGTCATGCAGAGAGCTGCCAGTCCTCACAGTATGCCAAGGTGGTGATTTACAACCAAGTGCAGGGAGGGGGGATGATCAGTCATCCCTCTCCATTGAACTGCACCTTGCTATGAACTGAGCTATTGCCAGTTGGATGAGTTTTGGTGTCTAGAACATGTTTTCTTGGCTTTTCCTTCCCTTTAATCCACCTACCCCTCCTCATTACAGCCTCCTGCCAGTGCACAGGTGATGCCATCCTTTACCACCATCAACATCAACAACATCATGCACTGGCCCCCAGAGATAGAGGAGGATGAAGATGAAGACCCTGGCTCCCCGTGCCTGGAAGGAAAGGAATGCGAGAGGTTCTTCTGCTGCATTGAGGACTGTCAGACAGGAATGTGGCGGGAGGGGAGGGTCCGCATTCACATCTCCCGCCTGGACTCCTACTCCCGTGTCTTCTTCCCCACCGCCTTCCTGCTCTTCAACATTGTCTACTGGATTGCCTATCTCTATCTCTAGCCATTCTTTGTCCTCCGCTGGAATGGACTGGAGACCAGCAAAACTGGCTTCTCAAGGAGCACAGAGAACAGTATCGGTCCGTTGTAATCGATTGTCAGTCTGAACAATCCACCCTGGTGATTCCCTCTTCCTGCTCTCTCATCTCTTCTGAGAAGAACCAGACAGCTTTTTTTTAGCCTTCTAACATATCTTTTTAGAGAATCTACCCTTCCCAAAGAAGTCCCTTCCAGCACCACCAGCATTTTACTCCTTGTAAGATTGCCCCAAAACATCCTATTCCCATCTCAGACATTAGGGATTTTGTCAAAAACAAAAACCTTAATGCGTTTCATTTTTCCATCCAGTCCTACTCCAAAATTACATGGAAAGTGATGGTAAATAGAGTTTTCTGCATAGTTATTAAGACTGCAAAGGAAATAAAGTAGATCTTACCACCTCTGCACCACTTCCACCAGAACAGACTTTGCGGAGTGCTAGAGGCTTGGAAAGGTCAGAAGGAAAGAAGTGTGAAAGAGGGCAGCAGTACAGCTTTCCCACAGCAGCTGGGCTTGGCCAGAATGATTTGAACCTGTCCAGAAAGCTGACAGTGGCACTGACAAGGATGGAGTAGCTGCAAGCCTCCACCAGCTCCCCATAGAATATCCGTGGAACATTCCTCACGGGTCACTCCACTTGTACTAAGTGGCACCCAAAGCATCCGCCCACTGAGGAGCTGCTGATTCTCATCAGATGGTGGTGAAAAGCACTTCACAAGTCTGAAGGGTCTATCTGCCTTACTGGAGCAGACTCTTCAGGGCCCACGGTGACATTCTGCTTTGTGATCAGGACTTGGAGCAGACTGTGCAGCTTACCTTGGGCATAGCCAAAAGAGGGAGAAAGTCCTTGTGTTACAAAGACCAGAAGCAGTCTCATGAGCCTGTTGTGCTTTCTTTGGCCTGTGTCATGTGAGCGGGGCCCTATCGTACCATGCATCATAGCAAGGCAGTGCTCGCCTCAACACTTGTTGAAACCATCAGATCTGTGCTGGGTAGTAGGTGCTAAGCTGAGAAAAGGGAACACGATCAGCTACCAGTGCTGTACCTAGCAGTGGTGAGGGGAGAGCATTCCTGCAACTCAAATGCGTTTCCTTACTTCTTTTTTTAAAAAAAAAAAATTACATAAAAAAACAAACTTTACTAAAGCTGTATGGCTTCTCCCAGTTGCCACCAATACTTAGCCGTTTTCTTCCCAAAATCAGAACGGAGCAAGTCATCCTTGGTAGATTTCAGGAAGGTCAGACATAGTGAGATGGTTCCTTACAGTCCACCTTAAAGGGCTAGAGAAATGCATAATACAGTCTCAACTGGGAAGAAACTGTGTAATGTAGCCGAGGAAACTCAGGCCCAAGGTCCATCATGTGTAATCAGCTGCCTCCCCATTTATACCAACTGCTGATGTGGCCCACAGCATGATTGTTAAAAGCAATGTGCCATTAATAGTTACTTACTGTGTAAATTACAAACCAACAAACAAAATTTTTAAAACCAGCATGTTTTAGAAACAATTAGTACTTAAAAGGCTTGTCACGAGAAGAAGGCTGGCATGGCTGCAGAGAAAAAGTTCGGAACGGCTGGCTCACAGGACAGCTAACAGGGGCAGGAGGTTTTACATATTCTTAGAGAGCAATTTGATCTGCTTTAAAGATGGATTTTGACACCGTTAAATCTGATCTGAATAATGAAGTGTCATGTTTAATTCATTCATAAATACAGCCTTACCTTGGTTCCAGAGGAACAGCTAGAGCGCCTAATTAAGTATACAATAGTACAACATTCAGCTAAGGATAACCTAATGGGGTCAGACCAGCATAGCTCTGGAAGGGGAAATTGTGCCTGTCTAACCTGTTACAGTTCTTCTTTTAAAATACCAAGTAAGAGATAAAGGTTACCCAGAAGCATAATTTGCTTAGCTACTCCGACAGCTTTTGAAAGGATGGAAAGAAATTATGGCGGGTGGTTCTAACTGAGGAAATTGATTTAGCAAAAGAATTATTAAGGAGGTTCTAATTAGAGAAAATTAACTGAGGAGAGAGGAAAAAAGAATTATTAAGGAGGCTCTAATTAGAGGAAATTAATGTTTTAGAGAGAAAGACACAGAGAGGGAGAAGTCTAAGAAAAGAATCAAAACAACTTCCAGACAAGGAGAGCTGCTGGGTGACAGTGCCAACTCCCAGCCAAGCGGGTTGATGTTCTGCTCCTGATAGCAAAGTGCTATTAGATGTAGCAACAGAAAAACCTCCTATGACTCAACCCTACACCGGCAGGGAGCTGGATTAAACAGGGTCCTGTGATCTCTGTGGAGAGCCAAAAAGAAAGAGCACCCTAGATTAAAACTGGCTCACACGACAGACTGAGTGAAGCATGTCTTCACATGTCAGAAGGCAGCTGCTAGCGTGTGCGTGGGAGGGGGCACCCTGGTGGCAAATCAGGGCCTGTGCCAAATATGCTCATTAACAGTACGGTGGCATAGAAGGTGTGCAGGCAACGTAGGCTGCAGTGAACACAGGCAGCAAAATGTAGAAGGGAAGCATCTGAGAAAGGGCTGGTGGAAGGGAAAATTTAACATCCGTGTGCAAAGAAGTCCAAACATCTGCAATTCACTGTAGCTTCAAAGCACTTGGGAGTATTGATGGACACAGATGATCGTCATGGGCACGGGAGCACAGCCCTGAGAGCAGCAGCTTGTTGAAATTAGACCTTTTACAGAATCAGCCAGGAGAGAAGCAGGGTGTACAAGAGCCCTAAAAGGATGACAGGGACTTGGGCATAGGAGACTTGAAAGATTATAAGATTTCACCAAAAAAAGATAAAGCCAACACACACCTAGGTAGTTTAACCAATGATGGAGGATTTGACAGAGGAAAATAGCCTAGCGTGGGCTGGAACACAAGGAAGCTGATTACTAAGGCTGGGGAAGGAGGAGGGAGGGGGCTTTTTGGCTTAGGGAAATCTGTGCCCATCATAAATAGCTCAATAAATAAAGGCATGCACAAATTCAATCATGTTTTTAAGTTTCTACAGTATCTCAAAAAAGGAAAGCTAAGAAAAGACAGAAAGAAAAATCCACCATTTTTTGGAATTACTTTGCAAAGTTCCAGTTTCCTGAAAAAAAGGTTTCCCTGCTATCAGCAGGGAATCCAGGGCACAGAGACATCAAGTAGCCGTGTGTGGCCCCACTCAGCAAGGTAGTGGGAGCCAAGCCCCACTGGTCCCCTCCTAGACCAGCATAAACCACCTGCATGGACCTGCATGCTGTAGTTTCTGCCATCATGCTGGAGTAGGTTATGGTACCACAGCATCTTTCAGCCTGGGACAGCCATTGCCTTTTCACCAGCATCTGACTAGCTCACTCCAGGGGACACAGCCTGAGCACATGGGACTGAGCCATGCTGCACCAGGCAGGAGGGACAGAGACACCTGGGTGGCTGTGCTACCTCCTCCTCTTGTGTAGGTTTTGAACTGTCTTCCCCACCTGGAAACTTGGAGTCACATATTGCCACCATCACAGGCCAAGTTAGTGCTGGGCATCCCTCACCTCATCCTCCCCCTTCCCAGGGACTAGCAAGTCACCTTCTTGTCCGCTGTGCCTACAGAGGACCTCTGTCAGATAGCCACTACATGACAAGTTTCCTTGTTGGTGGCCCAAGAGTGCCTGATGCTGGCTATCATGGCTGATCCCATTAGCAGAACACCACACATCCCAAGTTAGTGAACTTTGCTGTGAATGTGGTCAGTTCCACCTCTTGCTGGATGCTCATCTCTACAACTTCCAAGGTGAACTGGCTGATGAACTCATCTGCCATATCTGCCTTTAGGCTCTGCTCCAACCTATGGACACCCCCCTGTGGACATACGTACTGTTTCAAATGCCTTGAAAATTTCATGCAGGAGTATAACTTTTGTCCTGTGGCTCGTAAAAAGCTCTTTTCAGCAGTGCCAGAAGTCCAGCCTTCTAGTACAAAACCTGTTGGATAAGCTGATTGTCTTCTGTCCTTTCAAGGCAGAGCATCAGCAGAAGATGCAGCAGTGTGAACTAGAAGCTCATCTGCAGAACAGGTGTCCTGGTTTCAAGAAAAACAAATCTGAACTACAACAGAAAAAGAATCCCATTCCCAAAGGGAAGGAACACCCCCTACCAAGGTGGAGACAAACATACCCAAGGATCCAGAGATACCAAGTGGAGGATAGTCACTTGTGGCAGAAAGCTGTGCAGCTGCTGTGGTATCACTAGGGACTGCAGAGCCTGACTGATTAATGCAGCTTTTGAGGAGACTGAAGAGACCTTCCTCAGAGAGTTAGTGTTATGGCTGAAATGAACACAGCTGAAAT
Source organism: Ibidorhyncha struthersii (assembly GCA_013398815.1). NCBI lineage: Eukaryota > Metazoa > Chordata > Aves > Charadriiformes > Charadriidae > Ibidorhyncha > Ibidorhyncha struthersii. The sequence continues at coordinate 131,744 of VZSZ01001999.1, read as the reverse complement.
TCACCAAGAAGACCCAGAGGAAGAGTTGAGGATAAGGATAACTGGGGGTAAAGACACCCTGCAAGGAAACATTGTTCAGGAAGTCTTGCGGGATTCTGTCATCACTGCAGACGGAAGAATAGCACCTGGGGACCATATTTTTAAGGTGAATGGTGTCAACATCAGCAGTGTGCCTCACTGCCAAGCTGTCTCCTTCCTGTGTCACCCAGGGCTTGGTACTGGGGCTGGTTCTCTTCAATATCTTTATCAACGACATGGATGAGGGGATTGAGTGCACCCTCAGTAAGTTTGCAGATGACACCAAGCTGAGCAGGAGTGTTGATCTGCTTGAGGGTAGGAAGGGTCTACAGAGGGATCTGGGCAAGCTGAATCAACGGACCGAGGCCAATGGTATGAGATTCAACAAGGCCAAGTGCCGGGTCCTACACTTGGGTCACAACAACCCCATGCAGCGCTACAGGCTTGTGGAAGAGTGGCTGGAAAGCTGCCTGGCGGAAAACGACCTGGGGGGGTTGGTCGACAGCCGGCTGAATATGAGCCGGCAGTGTGCCCAGGTGGGCAAGAAGGACAATGTCATCCTGGCTTGTGTCAGAAATAGCGTGGCCAGCAGGAGTAGGGAAGTGATTGTCCCCCTGTACTCGGCACCGGTGAGGCCCCACCTCGAATACTGTGTTCAGTTTTGGGCCCCTCACTGCAAGACAGACATTGAGGTGCTGGAGTGTGTCCAAAGAGCAACAAAGCTGGTGAGGGGTCTCAAGCCCAAGACCTGTGAGGAGCGGCTGAGGGAACTGGGGTTGTTTAGTCTGGAGAAAAGGAGGCTCAGGGGAGACCTTACTGCTCTCTACAACTCCCTGAAAGGAGGCTGTAGTGAGGTGGAGTTCAGTCTCTTTTCCCAAATAGCAAGCAATAGGACAAGAGAAAATGACCTCAAGTTGCATCAGGGAGGTTTAGATTGGATATTAGGATAAATTTTTTCACTGAAAGGGTTGTCAGGCGCTGGAACAGGCTGCCCAGGGAAGTGGTTGAGTCATCATCACTAGAGGTATTTAAAAGACAGGTAGACATGGTGCTGAGGGACATAGTTCAGTGGTGGACTTACTTGGCACTGTTAGGTTTACAGTTGGACTCAATGATCTTAAGGGTCTTTTCCAACCTAAATGATTCTGTGATTCTGTCATTTAACATCTGGCTAATGATGGGGACTGGAAACGATGATCTCAGCATTTGTTTTATGGTTTTTCTTTGGAAGATGAAAGGAAGTCAGGAAAAAGGTTGATTTCTCAGTTCTATGTCTCCAATTCCTATCCTTACCCTCCAAATTATGCCATGTAAGGGACCATTTTTAGACTGTATGCTCTTCAGGGCAGGGACTCTCGTATTGTGTGTTTGTACAGGGATTAGCACACTAGGGCTTGATCCTTAACTGCAATTTCTGGATGCTACTTATTATAGATAATAAACAACAGTATGGACTACCTGTCTTCAACACCACTGTCTATCCACATCTTGTAAGAAGGCTAAAAATTGTCCCCCTCCTGATGGGGTTACTGGAGCTGGTTAATATTTTTATTTCCCCAGAGAAAAATACCTGGTTGAAAGTGAGGAAAAATGTTGGTCTGATATTTTTGGGGTGGATGGGAGATTTTTCTGATTTTTTTTAAAAGAAAGACAGATACTGCTTCAAATCAATGCCGCTCAGAAGCAGGCTCTACCGTTTAAAATCATTGTTTCTAATGCAAGAGAAACCCTTGCTTGGTCCCTGAAGGCTGTTGCTATTGTAAAGAAAATACAGATGTTTCCCCAACTGGTTTTTTTTGAGGGGGAGGGAGAGGGCAGGCAGCATTAATATTTGGAGGACTTTATTTTGGCCTTTCTGCTCCCCATCATAATGCTGGTGACTCTTGGCGTGGTCATAATCAAAAGGACAACCCCAGCTCTGAAGAAGGCCTTTCCCAAGAGCCACCCAACCTCCTGTCCCCGAACTGCATGGAGGAGCAAAAGCCAGCAGTGCCCGTGTGGCTGCTGAATCAAGCCCCAGGCCCACACAGCCACATATTTGAAACCTTACCCTTTGCTCCTTTGGAGAAGCATTCATCAGTCGTGCCTGATGCACTAGAGAAATTAATTGGCCTCTCNCCTGCATCCTGCGTGGCCCTGCCACGCTGCTGCCACTCCGTTGGCCTTGAAGCTCCCCTAAAATCTCCCCTAAACATCCAATTTACAAAGGGAAAAAGGAAAGGAAGCATTGATGCTAATGGAACCCCCCCCTCCTGACCATTAAAAACACCACGAGAACATCCAAACATACAAAGCATCACACAAGGCCTGCCTGGGGATGGCCTGCTGCCCTGAAAGTCTCCTCCGCCTCTCCTCTACAACCCATATGTGCTTCATGAACTTGTGTGGAGATGTGGCCCCACCATCATATCTCACCTCACCCACAATATGGAGGACGGCTGAGCCACCTCCACAAGGCCACAGCCCACGCCACCTCCCACCACCTTATGTTACTTCCTCTCCTTAATCTTTCTCTGGGGGCTTGTTTTCTGGGTTTTGTCCTGCTTCCCACCCTGTCCCAGGCCACCCAGGGTTTTCCTGACACACGAGGGATGGGGTCATGTTGTGGACCAGCACCTGGCCCAGGACAGCTTCTGCCACGCATGCGCAGAGTGCCAGGGTCCATTGCTACGGAAACCGTTAGGCCACAGCACTGCCACCAGTCCTTGAAACCATACAATCATAGTATTTCTAATGTGATTTGTTTTTTTCCCCTGCCTTTCTTTCCCCACTTTTGAGTGCCAACAGGAGGCGTCGTTATTCTTATTTAAAGCGCAGCGAGGGAGGGTGGTGGTTGCTGAGGAAGGCTGAGGTGCCCATGTGCCCTGGGGCCGAGAGCCCGGGGGATGAGGGGAGAAGCTCCCTCCAGACACAGTTCACACCAGCCCGGAAAGGGAAGACCTCCCTCCTCTCTCTGGCACACTTTATATCCCTTCAAACTTTGACAGTTTCCCAAAAATGTTAAAAACATGAGGTGGTGAAAGGGGGGGGAGGAGAAGAGAAAGTTATATTAAGTCGTTACTTTTTATATTCCTAAAATACATCCATTATAATTTGTCTTCTTCTTAATGCCTCAGATTTATAAGGCTTTGGGAAGATTGAATTTCAGGAGAATGAGCATGGCCAAAAATGTTTTAAGCTGTGTGCCATGGAGCAAGAGGGGAGACATAAACCCTTGTGCCGGCACAGTGCCAGCGTGGCTGGGATGGGGGCTGCCGCCTCCGGCCTGTGCCACACCGTGCCCGTCCGTTGCCTTTGTCTCCTCTTGGAGAAATGACACCACTCGCCCAACAGCACAGCACAACGTGTGGTGGCCCATAAGGGGCAGGAGGTACATGGTGCAAAGCGTCAGGGTGTGGTAACATGGCCAGGCTCCCAGTGCTCCCATCAGACTGGGTGAAGAAACCCCGATAGCCAGGGGAGATACCCTGTTGCCTGCAGACCTTCAATAAAGAAGTGTGTTTGGGAAAAAAAATGGGTTTGTTTTTTTTTAGCGATTGATCAAGAGAAAACTGACTCCGTTTTCTGTCAGAAGAATCTCAGGTCTTTCAGGTTGGGGTTTTTTAAATTGTTGTTGCTGTTGCTGATTATTTATATTGCTGCCTGGCATGATTTTACCTCTCTCTCCTTGCTTTTTCCCCCTTCTCCCCACATCTTCCAAAAAAGTAATTGAGTCTAGGCCTCATCTGTCCCAGCCACACTTCTGGCACCATCTGAGCCCATATGACAATAACAACACCACAGGATAGGAGAGAGCAACTGAAGCCTTAATAGTTGCTATAAGCAGGTCGGCATAGCAACATCTCCAGAGAGCTCTCCATGGGGTCATTTCCATTCACTTTAAAGCCCACTTGGGCTGCTAGAGTGCTATAAAATGGACTCAGAAAAGCTGTTAATTAGGATTAGCAGCTTCAGGAACATCAAGCCACAGTGCTCCAAGCTGAGCCATTTATCTGAGAGAACTCAAGCCTCTTGATACCGTCTGAACCGAAGCATAGGACACCACGTGTTAAGGCAGACAACTTTGAAATCAAATGGCAGAGCCACCCGGTCATCTATGAGAGACGGTTCCTACCCCAGTTGCTGAATGACACTGCAGCCCCTCTCCTGCAATCAGATCGTCCTTTGCTGGACTTGAATGGTTGGCAGGTCCAAGATGTACCAGCCAGCTGTGCAGGAGCAGGGGAGGAGGCACAGACCCATCTTATCAATACAAGTTGCATGTGGTGTGAAATCCACAGGGCATATGGTGGGTGCTCCTGGATGAGGTTTCTGGATGATACATATGCCACAACAGGTCTGTAGGCCTCCAAGAGAAAGCAACTACTGTGGACAAGAGGTCGCACCCATGGGTGTCGGCATGCTCTTTCAAGGCCAGTCACACACTCCGTGGAAAAACAAGGTAGTGATTTGTGTTTCACAGCTGCTAGGATATGACTTTTATTCTATTGCCATAAGCTTCCTGCCCTTCATCAGTCTACTGCATGAAAGGTCCAAGGAAGGTGGTAAGGCCCTCATGTGTAGTGGTAACACAGAAAGCCAGGTTTGCAATAGCTTTTATGGGGAAAGGTTCAGCCATTGCCAGGATGCAATTGGGCTGATTTACATCTTTCATGTGTTCCTGACCCTGACAAACTTCCTAAGGCAATCTTTTCTGACACCTCCCCTTTCCAAATGCAAGATGAAACACAAATGTCTCCCTCACATTATTCTGCTTCTTTTGGTGTTTTCATCTCCTCAGGGTAAAACACTGCCTGAATCAGAGCTGAGCTGAAGGCAAAACTTCCCATCTGGGAATGGAGTACTAGCTTCCTTGTATACATCACTCTTCCTGGAGAAATACATTAGGTCTGGTCAAAGAAATACCCGTGGCGACAATTCAGGCATTCACATTGCAATCTGTTTTTCAAGATTGCGCAGTTCAGGGCTGCTGGTAGCCATGCTTTCAGCTGTGTCCATCGTAAAGGGAAAAGTCTTTTACCATATTGACAGCTGGACCATGTTTGGACAGATCTGAAATCAATTTTGAGGCAGAACTGGGCCTACACTCTTCTCCAATTGTTGCCACAGAAACTCCCAGTAGACTCAAAAAATATACATGGCAGCGGAGGCTCACCAGGCCAGCTTAAACAGAAATCCCTACCCAAGAGTTTACAGTCAGCACCTTGAAAACAGTAGGTACCTGCTGTGGTCCTTGCCATAATGGAGATCTATTGCTCCTCTTCAGGAAGCGTCCTTCACTAGCCAACCCTTCTACCACAGAGCTTCAGCCAGTCCCCAGAAGTGTCCAACAGAGATCAACAGCTCAGAGAAAAAAGTCAAGAGAACATGTGAAAAGAAAAAGCTGTAGGAAGAATTTAGTAAGCTCAAACTATCACACCTCAAAAGAATATGTACAATGCTAGATGACTAAACCTGTGAGTAAGACCATATGTCGGTGCTTTGGCAAAGCAGGTAGAATCATAGAATAATAGAATAGTTTGGGTTGGAAGGGACCTTTAAAGGTCATCTATTCCAACACCTCTACAATAAGCAGGGACATCTTCGACTAGATCAGGTCGTTCAGAGCCCCATCCAACCTGACCTGGAATGTTTCCAGGGATGGGCCATCTGCAACCTCTGTGGGCAACCTGTGCCAGTGTTTCACCACCCTCATCATAAAAATTCTTCCTTATATCTAGTCTGACTCTACCCTCTTTTAGTTTAAAACCATCACCCCTTGTCCTATTTTGGTACTAAACCAGAAAGCAAAACAACCGCACAACTCTTGTGGAACCACCTCAAAGTCCCTGCATGCCCCCTCTGCCTGACACCACTGGGATATGAAAACCTAACAGCCAAGCGGAGAAACATACTGAGCTCATTCAGGCATTTCTCATTAGTTTCCAAAGATTTCTCAATATTCTACTTCTCAGTGTATTCATCTGGCAGCAAATCATAGATGAGGGAAAAGCATTTCTCCCTAAGCCATCCTGAGAACAAAAAGCAACAAAGCAAAATCATAACAGACAGGGAAACTTCTTGTAAGTCATCATCTTTCCTCCTTTCCAACTCTCTTTCCAACATTGCTGATAGCCCCCGGATTCTTCCATGGAGCCTGGAACCAGAAGGTACCTATTCCTGCTACAGGCATAAACCACTTCACCCCAGAGGGGAAAAGAGGATTCTAAAACATGGCAAGACTTTTACTTTCATTTTATGTAAGTAAAGGAAGAAAACAGCAATTGCATCTTTGTATCTCTCTACTTAGGCACCTTGTACACGCTCTTCTGAGACTGATGGCCCAGTTATGACAAACGCATGAAACAAAACACTTGCCATCATACCCAATATGATCCCCACCCCAAAAAACCCACCCCAAAACAACAACAAAAAAAACCCACACCAACCAAAATAAACCTGATGTCGTGGTTTGGGCCGGACTGGCCACTGAAATGAACAACAGATGCTCTCCCTGACCTCTTTCTCCGNAAACAAACTAATGAAAATATTAATAAATTAATAAAATAATAAAAAAAGAAAATAATGAAATATATACAAAACCATTTCAAACTCTCAGGATGACAATCACATCACTGACACACACGGGAAAAGTCCCAGACAGGACTCAGTGACGGACAGGAGCTGGATTCAGGAATGCACGGATCGGGATTAAAGGGCAGACGAGCAGAGTCCTCCTTGTGATCCCTCAGCTTTTATACTGAGCATGATGCAGATGGGATGGAATGCCCTGTTGGTCAGTTTTGGGTCACCTGTCCTGTCTGCTCCTCCCTGCAGGTGCGACCCCTCTATGCTTTTCTGCTTCTGACCCTCCAAGGGGGCCTATAACAAAGTTAGCTGGCCTTGGGTGTTACAGCAATAAGCATAAGCATACCATTCCTTAGCCTAAATTACAAATAAGCAGGTCTTACCACTCTGAGAATGAACAGCATCTCCACAATATGCTGTTAATTTCAGAGAGTTCAGTTAGTCAGAAGAGGCTCAGCTAAAAAGTAAAACTACTGAATAGAAATAGGTTCTGTTTTACCTCAAACCAGGACACCAACCAAGTGGATTCACCAAAGAGAACACAAGAGCAGTTGTGATCAGTGCAAAACAAGCCAGGGTGGTGACATATGTATGAAATCAAATGAAAGGAAAGCAGCCCAATGTCTGTAGAACAGACAACATGTTTTTGTCAAATCTTCAGATCCATATGTCCAACTGCAAGGCATTTTCAATGGCATTGATTTTGCTGTATCCTACCACATATTTCAAATTATGGCTTGATCACCAACTTTCACTGCTCAAAAAGGAAGATAAAAACTTGTTCTAGGCTGATACATTTTAAAGAACTGTTTCTGATTTCTATGGCCAGATTTTCAGAACAAATACATTTGTCCTTGAGATAAGTTTTATTTGATCTGCACTGATATTCACAAAGTAACCCACTTCTCCCTGTCTGAAGAGACTGACGCATTTGCCACAGAAACTTCAGATAAGCCATTAATACATGTTGCTGAGTTTAGGGGTTATAGAATTGCTGTTCCATGTGGACTATAGGTAGCCAATATTTCTGCAGTGTTTAGGACCTGAATTTAAATTCAGCACCAGTACCGTACCTATATTTATATTAGGGGAAAACTTGGCAGGTTGAAACATAGTTCAGTGTATTTCTAACATGGTTTCCTCAATGCATTCTTCTTCTCCCAGGAAACCTCAGAATTTGGTCTAATGGGAGGTCCAAGCAGGGCCAGCGTATATCATCTGAGGAAGCTCTGCTCCTCCGCTTCCACTTGGGGCACAGAGACTTCAGGGTCATGTAAAGGAGTTACTTGTTGGCTCCTACAACTCCCCCAATTATTACAGCCCTCAGTCTTCAAGAATCAGAACCTAGCAGATTTTATATTGGATTCATTTCAGTGATAGGTCCATGTGTTGGCTTGCCAACACCATTATGATTCAGACTTAATAGCATGAGCCTCTACAGCCATAAAAAGCAAGACCACCAAGAACTGTCACCTCTGAAACTGAACTTGTGGCATGAAGTTCTGCCACATGTTACAAAGCTTCATAACCAAGTTTTGATTGATCTTACAGAATCACAGCTTACAGCATGCTACACATTTATGCCTATCCTTCATTAGCTAAAGCAATAGAAACATGTAGTTTGGAACCCTTGGGAGCCAAAAGTACAGAAAACTGAGTCCACATACATTGTCCCACTGGTGAAAATATGGATGGAAAGCAGTGAGGCACAGGCACAGCACTCAAGAAAGGGAACTCCATGAATTCAGCTTGTCTTTGGTGCCTGCCACCTCCTTTCTGCTCTGTAATTCATTAAATTTAGGCTACTGCTCTTGCAAACTGGAAATCTTTATTAAGTGATGTGGAAACCATCCAGACACAGTAAATTGCTTGCCCTGTTTGTTCCACAATACACACACACACACATGCACACAGAAACACACACTTTTTGCCACCATCTTTTGCAGAAACAGCTTTCACCTACTGATTGTCCAGGCTCCTCTCCAGGGAAGAGTTTGTCTCAGTGACTCTTGAAAACACCGGGTCAGGAGGGAGCTGTACATGATGTTTGTTCAAGCTGGGGCACTGGAGTGTATGGGGCATGCTGGTTTTCACCATCTTAGGTCCAGGCTCTCCAGGAGCTCTACAGAGGGAAGCAAGAGCGAATCAGCAAGGGTCTCAAGGGAGCAGAAATGCATATGACTGATACGTGCATTTACAGAAAGAAAGAGGAAGAGCAGAATATGAGTTTAGAAGTTTTATCCAAAAAGGCAGCTAATGAAAGGCATCTGCTCTCACATGTAGTTCATGACTTTGGATGCAGCAAGTGCAGCAAAAAAAATGTCTAAAAATAACATAAAGTTTTGTCCACCTAAAAAAGTATCAGAACAGAAGCAATTTCTTACTGTGACCAGATTCTAAAGCAAAGCCAGAGCTCTCCTCAGAAGATCAGACTCTTTGTAGGCTGCTTAAAACAGACTCCTTGAGGATGAAGCACAGGGACCTCACTTTCAAGCAAGTAAAGAACCTACTGACCCCAAGCCACCCATACCAGCTTGCTGTAATATTTCCCAGACCTCAGCCTGGCCAGAATAAGTCAGTGGCTCCTACCCAGTCCCACTGCATGGAGGCAGATTAAAATTGCTGCAGAGAACTTTGGTACCTGGGAGCAGGTCTCCTTCCTCAGAGATCCTACCGCTCGCCTACACTGTGCCCCAGGGGATATGACTTTATCCCTATGCTGTAGCCAGACATCCTGCTGTAGATGATTACCCCCAAAGGGTCTAAACTGAAGAGCAACTAATTAGATTCAGGCATTGCAATCCCACATTAGGTAGTCCAGGGATAGCACTAGCCCCCTCCTCCATACAAATGGCATTTAACCTCTCTGGAGCAGCCAGGACACAGCCAAGCCTTCCCTGAGCCCCGAGGTGGGACAGGGTCCATAGCAGTACCTCCTCTCCTCATCTCAGAGACTGCTGCATTGTAAAAGCAGATTATTATACTGCAAAATTTATTTTGGCTATAACTGGAAAAAGTAATCAAAGCAAATGCAACAGCTCAGGAGGAATCAAAGTAGGATTAGACATTTATACGAATAAGAATAGCTTCTGCGCTTCAACTTGCTGTGATAAAAATAATAAGAACATCAGTTTTCATGCTCCCAGGCAGAAACCTGATGTCTGAACAAAGTGTTAGAAAGACATTTCCTCTCCCAGTAGTAGTCCCTGACTGTCCAGGTCACAGCACAGGGTTTAGTGGTGTCCAGTGGCCATCGCTAGAGACAAAGCTGGCTGGAAGCCTATGGGCTTGTCCAGGAGCCCTGGCAGCAGGGAGGGAGTGAGGTGGGTTGCAGTGTATAAGGCGTAAATTAAACAAGCCCATCACTCCCTTCTCTCTTTGCATTTCCTTACTAAATCTTAGTCCCTGACTACCAGTGAGTTTCTATACTGGATTCCAGGGATCTCCTTGCTTGCTTTGATTTGTTTCTGTGCTGAGATGGATCACTGTCCCCCCTTCCCTCCTCCACCCCCACGCAAGCTGAGCCGTTAAGCTATAATGGCCTTAGCCCCAGCTGATTAATAAACTGGCTTGAGACTGCTGATCTCTGGACCATTAAACCTTTCCCCAGCGACTAGTCATTAATCCCCCAAAGAGTCATCCCCGATGAGGTTGTTGTTAGCCCCATCAGTCCTTTTTAAGGCCTCAATTTGCAGCAGAAAGGAGCAGGGAAGGAGGGGGACAGTCTGCATTTGTCAGGCAGTGCCATCTGTTCCCCTGGGTTACAGGCAGCTACGCCAGCCCCTGCACGCCAGAGCTTAGCGTTTCCACCCAGGTGAGCGCTGTCACAGTGCAGCACAGACCATCCACCAAAGAGCAAGTGAGAACGGCACCAGACATCTGGGGTACTAAACAAGATCAGAAGAAAAATCTGACATTTGTTTCCTTAATTGCAATGCCTTCAGCTGCGACCAGAAGGCATCATAACATACGGTTACCGTAGGAATACCTGCTGTATCAATTTCAGCAGAGATGCTTTCAAATGAACAGGTTTAGGACATTAATTACCCAGAGCATTACTACCTATAGGTCTGAACAAGTCCCCTAGTTTTCTCAGCTTCTGTTTCTAATCCCAAGGTCTTCATTAGTAAAACAGTCCACACCTTCAGCCAGAAGACTGGATTGGCTTTAATGACGACTCTGGAAAGTGGCATTATAGCCACCCTGGCCATAGCCCCCCACGCTCTTTCAGCCTCTTACCCCATTGTCAGTACACTAACCCTGATTATCTTTCCTTAGCTCTTCTAGAATTTTCTGATATCTTTAAATGTCCTTACCATGAGCCATGCTTAGGGGCTTGGAAGGAGGACGGTGGCAGCAGAGGTGTTGAGCCTCGCACTGTGCCCTCCAGAGTTCATCCTGGATGCAGCATAGAAATCACATCTGCAAAACCACAGTCAAATGTTTCTGGATTTTCACCTGCAATCTCAGCTGGTTTTTCCCTTTTCTGTCTCTGGAAAGTTACAGCTTTTGAACTGTGGATTTTATGTCCACATGACATTTTGAATGAATGAGTGGTGCGTGTTTAGGATCAGGTTTTATAGAGACGAGGTCATATAAGCCTGTCAGCTGGAACCAAGCTACATTTGTAGCTCCACACAGAGCAAACTGTACCCCAATCTGGTCTGCGCTACTGCATATTGCACTGCTGTTAATGGTCTGCTGGAGCAATCACAGAAAGGAAGAGAGTGAGGGATGATGCTGGTACACATCTTATGCTATGGACAACAGTTATCTCCTGTGGCTAGTTGTGTGGAGGATGGCCACTGTTGAAGCCCAGTGTGCAGGCAACATCAGAGAAAATAGCTTCAAAGTTAGTAGCTTGACTTGACCATGACGCTACTGCTCCTGCAGTGTGTCCAAAAGGGGCAATGAGAGGGCAAACCGCTGGCACTAGCACAGCTTGGAAGAGGACATCTCCATCCTCAGCCAAAGAGCTGGTCAATGCTGTGCTCTTCTTTAGACTTCCCCTGTGTCTGTGCCAGTGTTGCTTCACGTGTCTGTGCCTCGGCTGCCAGCTATAATTTGGAAACGACCATGCCAGTTCTATCCTTCCGGTGTGAGACTTCTTATACCATGAAACATGTCTTACGATTAACAAGCAAAAACTTTTACACGTTCTCTCAGAGGTCTTGGCATGCTGCTTTACTAGCAGCACAGTGCATGACTTGGCACGCTAGCCAGCTCACCGGCTTAATGTGAACACGAGTCTTCAGAAATGATTTTGGCTTTAGCAATGGCTTGGCTGGTGCTGAGCACACCAAGTATAGCCAACAACAGCTGGACTCCGTGGGGAGTGGGGAGAAAAGAAAACAACCACACACACATGCAAAAACCATCAGTCAGGCTCCTTTTAAATAATTAATGCAGTGCACAGTGAAAGGCTTTTCAGCTCTCAAATCTTCACAGGATTATATAAACCTTAACTCGTCCCAGCTACCGAGGACCTGTGTTTGTTTGTGGGCATTAATAGCTGCTGCAGTGTTATAATTAGAGCAGAGAATGAGGAGTCCCATGGGGAAATGCAGGAAACCCCACATTGATCAAGTCGTTTAAACATTCAGGGAGATAAAACACCGCAGAGGAGTCCTGGAGGGAGCAGTGCTCGGGGGAGGGAGGGGTTACAGCCACTGCAAAAGTTGTTTCTGCCTCTCTTGAGTCTATACAACGAATTATGGTTATTAATTATTTAGGATGCTACAACAATAATTAGCTCAATAACCATCTCAGCCACTGAAACAGCCCCTTCCAGCCCCTGAAGATCTTACAAGACCTCACAGATTCACATGCAGTCTCTTGCCTCGCTGCCTGTGGTCTTAGACTCCCCCGCTGCACCCTTGGGAAAGCGAAGGCTGGAGGCCCCAGCAGGGAGAGGACCACCCCAGCCAGGGCCCCACCACCCTCCAGATACATGAACAAGGGGCCGGGGTGGAGGGAGGTGGGAGCTGCTCCCACATGGAAGGGTAGCAGAGAGCACGTGGTTTGGATGCTGCAGCTTTCCTGGGAAGACTCACTGGGTGCCAGCATGAAGTGGGGAAGGACCCCGAGGGCCTGCTAAATTAAAGCTTCTCTGGGGGCAATGGGGAGCTATAGCGTGGTCCTGCTGGCCCTGTTCCCCAGCCCCTGTCCAAGAAGAACTTACACGTAACCCCAAATTGATCCCCAGAGAATGGCTTTCCCCAAATCCATTACCCATTTTTGTGCTGGTGACTCCCATGGCTTGTCCCAGGGGTGCTCACATTTGCAGCATGCCGCTGTGATTTCTCCCTCTGTTCTCCCTGGCCACGGGCATCATGAGCCAAGAGACACCTGAGGACTGAGGACATTGCACTGATGCCAGAGGTTTTGCTTCATCTCAGGGCCTTGTAAGCAACAGCATTCCTCAGTGAGCAGCCAACAGCCAGAGGTCACTTCCCATCCCACAGCCTCCCATCTCCATCTACCCATCAGGTGACACCAGAGTATAGGAATGCCCCAACTCCCCTCCAGCCCCTGCCGTTCCCATCACACCAAGTGGCACCTCATGCATAAGAATTTAGCTCAGCCAAGTATTAACATATTTTACAACGCCCACACCCTGAAGAAACACCAGCAGACCCAACACCATCAAAGAAATAACTCAGAAAACCAAGAACCCTCCTTCTTCACATCCAGCCTCTTCTTCCTCCCCCAGGCAAGTCCCGACTGCTGCTCACAGCATCTGCGGTCCTCGGTCCTCGGGTGTGACCCAGCAGGCCACATCACCCAGCCTCCAGGGGGCTTGCGTAATGGGGAAGTGTCAGAGATTAGAGACAAGACAGCAGCGACCGCAATATAAAAGCAAACTGAATAATTAAAGAGAGGAGCTGTTCCTCGCAGAGAACAAAATGAGAGAGTTGTGTGATTTGAGCAGAAGTGACCTTTACACTTCATTACAAGGAGGTGGTGTCCTTATAGGGTTATTAATATTTCCAGCTGAATTAGCTCAGGTTAAAAATGGCTCAAAGGAATGAAGAGAGAGAGGGACTGTGTGCACAAAAATATATCATTCTGTCATTTTCCCCTCCTCTCTTCTTTTTACCTTTTTTGTAATTTGTTGACATTGAACAAGGCTTCATTAGAAAAAGTGAGAGTTGCAGGATGACCTGTCTGAGACATCTTCCCTCCCCACGGGCTGTCCTTCAGCAAGAAACCTGTGTGATGCCTCTGTGGCTGTTTCCCCGTGTGCTCATCTCGGGCATAGATCGTGTCTTCATTCACCAAGCTGCAAACATGTCATGGGAGTGAGGTCCCATGAGGTTCTGAGCCAGTGGTGGAGCTCAGTGCTGCTGCTGTTGGGTCCACGTGGAGTCACTAGGATCTCCTAGGGCATCGCAGGTCTCACACATGCTCTCATGGTTACTGTTCACCTCCCTCTGGGACAACCGATTCCCCTTCCCACTGCCCACAAAACATCTTCCCACTTTTATGAGTGGGGAAATGGACAACTCTGCTCAGCAAGCTTTATCCCATCAAACCGGGGGCATTTACACACTGACACAAGGGAGAGACATACGTCCTCCCTCCCAAGTGGAGACAAAGCCAAAGCCTTCACTAAGATTATTTTAGCAGAGGACAGCCCATAAAAATGCCACAGAGAGCCAAGCTGCTCTGCTGCTGTAGCTGACAGAAGTTCACACACACACAAACGCTTTTTTCCCCCAACTTGCACACAGAAAAGGACCTTTACTTCAGCATGTCCCAGCAGACACAGGCCCACACAGCCTTACAAAAGCATGACTGTCAATAATGTCCCAAACCACTGGGTGAATTAGATGAGCAGAGCTGAACTCGGCGACCTGAACCTAAATCCAAGCTGCAATCTCGCTGTGCAGAGCCTCGAGTTGTACACAGTTGTGCTTTTTGCTCAGGTCACTCAGTCTCGTATTAGTCCCATCACTGAATTTGCAGATGCAAAGCCACTGCTCCCTTGATAACGCATCCAGATACCTGGCTGCTTCTCCACAGGCATGACCTAAACAATTTCTTTTAGTGCCTCTCTCTGCCCAGCAATAACAGCCATCAGGAAAACCTACCCTAGCAAACAGAAGAAGAAATAAACATGAAAGCAGGTGCACATCAATAAAGAATGAGGGTGCTGTGGTGGAGCATTGCAATCAGCCTCATGGGCTGCGTCATTACCACAGCGGTTACTTCCACACCATCCTCCCCAGAGGCACAGCAGATCGCCTTCCCCTTTTGGAGGGGGCTCTTGTAAATTTAATGCAAAAATCCAAATCAAAAAGAGAGTTTAAGCTTTTGAAGCGATCATGAAACGGGGACAGTGGCAGCTGCTGCTCCTCCAGTGGTTGCTGAATCACAGCCCCTCACTTATTTATAGGCCTCCCCAGGGTGCTCGCAGCCGAGCCGATGACAAATGCCAATGAACATCTACTCTCACCCCCACAAGGTGTTGTTATCCTGGCTGTAAGGGAGACGCAGAGCGACTAAATAACACATCGTCCGCTGCACCAGAAGGATGTAGCAGAGGCAGACAGAGGATCCAAGACACTTCACCGACCAGCCAGTGCCTCCGGCATCGTCTGAGCTTTGTTCCCAGCAAACGCACAGGTTCCAGTCTCTCACCCAACAAGATGTAGCTGGTGTCCGTTACTAAGCCCGGCAGTTTTTGATGTTATCTTCACTCTTACAAAGGGCAATGCTCTTATGACCACAGAAAAGAGGACATTGACACACAGAGCGACAGGAGGACTTACCGAGTTCTGAACCGAGCAGAGAAACACCCCAGGGATGGAGGCCGAGGTGCCGATACTCCAGAGGGAGAATGTCCCGGTTTGAGTGACACAGGACTAATTTCTCTTCTAATACTTGGGAAAACTGCACTTTTAGAAGACTCTAGTGTCTGAATTTGTGAGAATATTTACTTTATAACCAGCAATGGTGTGTGAGTTTCAAGGTCTCGGTGTTTTTCAAGCTCCTCAGGTGCAGGGACGAGGAGGAGCAAGACCTAGGTACTTGACCTAAGCTGGCCAATGGGATTATTTCATAACGTGAGCGTCACATTCAATATAAATTGAAAAGTTTGCTGTCAAATGCTCTCTCTCCCTTAATGGCTGCGATTCAGAGAACTTCTTGCCCCAGTGCTAGACCCCTGAGGCCTTTCTTCCCTCCCAAAGCTGTTGCGCTCTCAGTGTCCAACATTTACTGTCCACTGCTGAAAGTGCACAGCTTCCCAATGATATAATTGGCTGAGTATAATCCCTGTACATTTTATATTGGTACCAGGATCAATATTTGGTTCTTTAGTGCTATTAATGTTAATTATCTAGTCTTATTCTATTAAATCTGTTTATATTTCAACCCCCAGGTTTTCTTGTTTTTTCCCAATTCCTGCTCCTGGTTTGGGAGGGGTCATCGGGTGATAGAATAACTGTCTAAACCACAATAAACTGTTGTGGGTTTTCTCAAACCATAACAGAGAAGCAGGAGAAGATATTGAGACCCAAAGAACAACCCAAGTTTTCCCCTTATTGCTGGAGACTATTGCACATGGGCCAGGCAGTGAACAGTTCTGAGGCCAAGAGCGGAGAAAATTCGGAGTTACTCTGGCTTTGGTGCCAGAAGAAGGCATGAACGTGAAGAGAGGGAAAGGGAGAGTCTGAACCTTCCCCAGGTTGAGTCAGAGAGGCAGGAGTACCTTCCAGGGACAGGGAAGGTGAGCTGTACTACCTTTCTGTCCATAAGAGCATCCCTCCCAGGTGATCTCCATCTGGGCTGTGCTCCAGAAGGAAGAGGCCTTTCCCCCCCCCTCCCCGTAGTGCCAGGGAGCTCTCTCTGGGTGCGTCCACAAACTCTGATGCTGTACAGCTGGCAAAAGTAGGAGTCAGCCGGGAGGATCGCCATTATCAGCGATGATTCACAGGCCACAGAGATCACAGATTGCCTCGTAGATGTCACTGGGACCTGGCAGTCAAGGAAAAACATCTAATTTATAAACTGGGACGAATTACAATTGCTGAGGTGTAGCCCACACGGGAGCTGCTGTCTGCTTTGCAGAGCAGAATGACTCTCTAAACAAGAATACACGATACTGTAGGACCCATCCACAGGGCTCGCTGGCTTGGAAAGGGCCACCCGGGCAGGGTGTGCAGAGCCCTGCCTCTCACTCACAGACAGACCAGGGCTGGTCCCCTCTTTAACAGGCTTCCTGGTGTTGGCTGACACTGTGCTGCTGTAGCTGGCTTTTTATTCAAGTCATCGCTTGTATATTAAGTCCGAAGTGGCTGTTCGGACTAGACATTTTTTCTGTGAAAACTTTCACATGGGCTGAAAAAAGCAATGGGTTTTATAGGGAACCCCTATGGACTTATTCCAGTGCAATTCCAGATGGAGCTGGGAAGCCAGTGAGCTGCTCTGTGAGGGAAGCTTGGATCCCTGTGGAGTTGTCGCTGGGATGAAAATCTTTGAGGTCTGATTTAAGGTTTAGCTCACAGTGAGGCCAACAAGACTGCTGATAAAGTCTCTCCCCTGACTCTTCAGTTTCATGACATTTATAAGTATACAGTTCCAGACTTAGGTGGAATTAGCTGACGGCATAAAATGTTATTGAAGCAGGAGCTGGAGTCAGGTAGGCAGAAAGGTCCACTACCTTTTGTTTGCTTCGTTTCAACTTTCTTTAAACAAACCCATGGCTGATCTGAAAGGCCCAGAGGCAGCAGCAGTCCCACACACCTGGGTGAGATCCACTGGGAAATGCAGCTGTGGAGCAGTAGAGAGAAAAAAAAGAGGGAAGGGTTAGGAAGAAGAGACATGAGGTGTAGAAGACCTCTTGCTCATCTCAACAAACAAGCTCCAGTTTAACTCTGCTAACACAGAAAACAGTAACAGCAGTAGCTCATCATCTGAAGACTGTGACATGAAATTTATCTTTTTTCCTTGCTTTCATAGCAATTTTGCACTATGTTTGATAGCTGATGTGCATATCCAAATTCATACAGCCCTACCATCCTTCTCTCTCTGCCTACTCGCACTCACCCACGCTCCTTCCGCGTGTGACTCAGGATGAAAAGGGATTTAGAAAGATGCAAGGAACGTTTACAAGCCACCCACCGTTTCATCCTCAGCCTGGATGGCCACATTAGCACTTCCAGTTTGCATTTAGATGCCATACTGGCCAGCATTTGGGATGAATCCCTGGGACAGGCATTTCTTCTGTCCCCAGCACAGACAGGCACAGAGCAAAGCCGCACAAGGCCTGCCTCAGTGATTACTGTTGGCTGGACATTGCGAGGCTGGATTTGCTTTAAGACAAGGCACGTTTCCCGACTCCTTGCTCGATGCCTTGTCCATCGGCTGCATTGCAATATCCACCCAGAGTGGTCACTGCAGCAGACCCAGGAGAGCTCCTGAATATGGTCCCATGGTAAGGAGGTGCCTCGGTCACACGAGGCAATGCAGGAGGGTGGGAGACATACAACACTACCACATTTGCAAGAGAGCCATAGCCTGTCCCGTTCAGGAGCACCAGCAGAATCGTGATTGTGTGGCTTTTTCTGGGCTGGCTGAGTGAGGTGTGAAGAGTCTGTGAAATCTCCAGCAAAATACCTGCAGCACGGGGCCACTGGTGCAGGTTCCACCAGCACAAAAGGAGCAGCAAAAATTCCCCCAGCGGCAGCCATCAGGGGCTGACAGGCGACAAGCTAACCAGATTTGTGTGACAAACTAAAGCCAGGCTCCCCCTCTAACGCAGCTGCTGAGCAGCCATTTAGGGGAACACGTCACCACTCACATCATTGTGTTTCCATGGAGACCAGATTAACAGAGTGGCCGAGAGAAGCTGCACTCCTAATCCCTCCCAGAGAAAAGAGCTGGCTGATACAAGAGACTTTTAAACATCTTTAATCCAAACTCAGGGTTCTCCTTTCCGTGTTCTCCAATTCTGCTAGAGGTTACCAGCCCATTTTAACCCCGAGCCCAGCACAATAGCACCAAGCAGTGCAGTTGCTCACAGCCTCTGCGGTCCCTTGCTAAAATAAAATCTGCCCTCTCTCTCTGCAAAAGTTTGACTGTCTTAAAAATAACGCTTAAATACCCCAGCCCATCACGTGCAAGTGGCCTGCAAAATGATGTCTGCATTGGCGCACTCAGCCTACTTTCTGGTGATGGAAGCAGGCACTGAGGACGGAGATGGAGGCACTACTTCCATCATCAAAAAGATGCAGCTTCTACCTTCTGTATTGCATGGGACACCTTTTATTGACTTTCTTCCCCTGAGCTTTTGCCTTTCCTGTGTAACATCCCAGGTCAGAGCAGATCCCACAAGAGCACCAGAGTTTGCCCAGTGGAACAGTACACTGCAGTTGCACAGTTTTACCTAAGGACTTGATGATAATGACTTCCACAAAACTAAGTGTGACCACTATCACTGCAAAGAAGTTCCCTGCTATACCTATAGTCTCACCTGCTCTTCAGGTGTGTTGGTTCTCTGTCCTTTCCATGAAGGAGGTGAAGAGAATAATGCAGCGTGGTGGGAACATCCAGATAGCAGCTGGCAACCCACCTACACCCACCCTGACTGGATCTCCACACTTTGTCTTGTCTGTGGGAGGCTTTGTGGGCCTCAGGCCAAGGCAAGGTCTGGGGGACTGGAGTCCAAAGCAGCCTAGTGGTAAGAAGTCTAAACCCCTGATGAGAGGTCAGTGTTGGAGTAACAAGGGCTCCTGGATCTGGGGTGTGGATCTCAGCTTACATGGGCCAGGAAATCCTCCCTCCCAAGCCCTAACCTTCCCCAGGGGAACCTCCAGACCCCAAATTTAATTCTAGTTTGGGAGGTACAAAGACAGTTACCATGTTCTCTACTTCTAGAAGCCCTGAAAATTTAAGTACCGCAGAATGAAGTCTGCTTCCCCTCCAGATTTTTGGGCTTGGTCTGACCATTTCCTGATGGACAATTCATATCTTCAAATGCTTCAAGAGTTCTCCCCATCCTCCCTGCCCATCCAGGGCAGGAACCCACATTTTCAAACTGTCAGGCAGGGTCTTTGCCACCCAGCTTTTGTTGTTTGGTTTGGTTTTTTTCCCCCAATGGGATTTGTATTGATTAAGCCTCATCTACTTCTCTAAAACTCCAGACAGGTGGGACACTGCACACAGTCCTTTGTGCTTTCCATTGAGGGCTACACTGAGCACCGCAGATGTCACTCATACTCTGGCTGTGCTGAGTGAGAGCCACGTGGAACAGCTCTGGCTGCTGAGCTGAACACAACATCGAAGGCTCTACTGCCTTCCTGTTGCTTCCAGAAGTTAAAAGGAATTTGACTACTTGCTATTTCCTGCCTTTACCCCAAAACCTTGTCAGGAGGTTCTTGACAAAGTTTGATAGTGCTAGGAAAATGAAGAAGGAGGGACTGTGACAGGAAAATGCAGTTAAATCTCAATTTCATTGCTGCTCTCCTTGCCAGAGGGGTTGATGATGTTCTGCACATCTGGAGGCGTAGTTATGGATTTGCACATCCTTGCCCCAGAGGGTCAGAGCTTGCAAGTCAGCTGTACTACAAGGTCTCACTTGAGTCAGCCCTCTGGCCATCCCCTGGGACCCTGCATGTGCTGAGGTTTCTCTTGGCAGTCAATACACATACAAGCTTCCCAAAAGCAGAGCTCTAACACAGGCACAACGTGTCTCTGGAAAGGGCCAGGCGTCAGCACATCTGTGTCCTACAGCTGTGGGCAATTAAGGGTTTTGGTTCCTCTCCAGGCTCTGAAAGCACATCTCTGAAGCACCAGACTACTTCTGATCACCATCTCTGATTTCAGGTAAGAGCTCTGCTGCAGGACAGAGCTGGCAAGTGGGATAAGAGGGAGCAAAATTAAACACAGGGTATGTTGGGACAGGGTTTACTACATCTACTTCCATGGTCCTCCTTTGGCCAAAGGATCCCTGCAGCCTAGTTTATGGCTGTGCATGGTGGCTGGAGTTCGGTAGAAGTGGAAGCAAGGGGCAAGTTAAAGCAGAGTGCTACAAAGGCTGTGTTTATAGCACCTGCACCTACAGGTGATTTTTTTTTTTTTTTTGGCTAGATGATAGACCCCTGGGCTCTCCCTCATATCCACAGCCACTCTGAGTCAGACAACCAAGACTATTTCATCTGAACATAGCCCCAAACTCCTCCCTCTCATGCCTGCAGCTGGTCTCTCTGAAAACACGATGCCCAGAACAGAAGATAAAACTGCAGAATATTATTACCATTTGTGTGCAAACAGGTTGTACTCTCACTACCAAGGCCACGTCTAGAGGCCCAGAGACCATACTCAAAGACTTCCAGGAAGGATGATCTGCAGCCTGATAGTGTCTGCTGGGCCCGCACCGCCTTGCATCTGCCCCTCAATCTGCCAGCTCAGGGCTAGCAGGGGAGCTCGGGTGAGACGACAGGGTAGGGAAGGAGCTGGCCCGAGCATGCCACGTAGGTAGAGGAGATGGCAACTGCCTTCCTACCTGTAGCTTTCGGACACCTCGGTTGTCCTCGCAGAGCAGAAGCAGCGCAGACAGGATGGCGGATGCGTTTGAGGTGCTCGCGGTGGCAGGGCACCTCGGGAGTTTCCTCCCACGTGTGGGCTGGATGCCGGGGGACAGTGAGTGGGGACCGGCTTTGCTGACTCGGCCTTGGCTGTCGGGCCTGATGTGTCTTCAGCGGGGTCTGTCACGCTCCGCCGCTGTGGCTTGTTTTTGCTGGCGGCCAAGAGCTCAGCAACGGACAGGCAACCAGAGGGAGGAAAGCGGGAAGAAGAGGGGGCAGACGAGATAAATAGGTAGTGTGAGGATAATAAAGGAGGACAGCTGGCCTAGAAAACTCAAAAGATAAATCGGCAAGAAAAAAACTGAAGCTAATTCCAAAGTGTGAGGTTCCGGCTGAGCTCACAGGAGAGGGGCACCACATAGCACCGGCTCCCGCTGCAACTCCTTGATGCTGAGCATACCAGTGGTCAGCACCCAGCCACAGGTGGCAGCTGCCAGAGCCCCTCACGTCAGCGTGGTTTATAGCCAAGGAAAAGCAGGTGGGTCCGTGGCTTTCCCCACAAGCAGGGGACCTGCTTTGCAGGACAGGGGCAGCTGTTCTACCTGCAATGCACCACACTTGCAGCTCAGACTCACCATCCCGGACCATACCGAGCCTTTGTATGCCTGCGGGACACAAACAGGGCTGAAGTGGACCAGCAGGGACTTGTGTAAGCCTCCGTACTCCACTCCTTTCTTTACGTTGTTATTATCCCAGACCCTCAACTCCACCAAAGGAGCTGGACAAGAGTCTTAGTATTGCCTTAGTGCAGTACTAAACCCCACAGAGCTCTGGGGAGGCCAGAGGTGACAGCTTGCCACCCTCTAGGCTGGGCCAGCAGGTCTACATGGAGCACAGAAGCAATATACTGGTGGTCACTGAAGCAATTGAGGCTAAAGGAGTTTTTATCATTCAGGTCCTCTGATGCACGACAGCACAAGAGGCAGGAGTGTCATAAGACTCTTCGGTAGCAAAGAAACCATGAAGTGCACCCTACTGACCTGAGTGGGATTTCGCAGGAGGTCCATGGCCTGGACAGTGAGATGAACCTGTGCCTCTCAACTCAGCGTTTTTCCTGTGCAAATGAGGCCAGAACATAAACACACAGCACTGGTGTTTCCACAGATAGCATCAGCAAGCTAAGTCGTTTCCCAAGGTCGCAACCAAAGATGGAGAGAAATCAGAACAGGAGGAAACATGGGACCGGGAAGCAGCCTGTGCTTTCCAGCTTGACAGAAAAAGCCAGTGGGGAGAACGACTAACAAAGAAAGGAGAGCATAGCTTTCATTCCCTTCTAACCACCCTGTCCACAAGCCTCTCTCCCAGCATAGGAAAGGCAGCTCACACTTAATCCTCCCCACAGATATTCACCCCCCTCCCTTCAGTGCCTGCAGCCTGACTTGGAGAAGTGAAAACAGCCGCTACAAAGTCAAAGCTAAGTGGCAGCTTCCCATTTAACCGGCTCTAATTGCCAGCTGAGCAGACGGTTAATCTCCAAGAACGTGCTGTGATACGGGTGTTGCTGAGTCCCCATAATTGCTTAAGAGCAGCCATCGAGGATGCCGGGAATCGGCCAATTATTCTCCCTAGTTGCTTTCCCCCCTCCTCCCCCCCCCAGTTTTGTGAATTAGCAAAGAGCTTTTTTTGCCCAAAAGCCGCCAGCACAGGATCTCTCAGCAGTTCACTAGGGATGAAGAGATTATATCTGGGCTGGCTAATCCTGTGTGGGCAGGGAGAAGAAAATAGGGGGGCAGCAGTGGGGATCTCACTGCCAGCTGGACCTGCCGTGGGGAGGGGGAGGTGTCCGTAAAACCCTTTGGTATTATTGCTCTGGAAGCAAAGGGGAGGGAAGGCTGCAGTCACAGGTGACGCCTTGAACAGAATTCATCCCAGCAAGCCAGCACTAGCCCTGAGTACAAATCACATCCAATTTCCAGCTCCTCAATGGCTCTATTGAGTTATAAATCAGCTCTACATCCAAGCTGGCTGAAACACTCATGCTCGCACAGTTATCTTATTCAGTGCTGAGAAGTTAAAGCCTTCTTGCCAAGGCCAGCAGGCTGGGGAGAGTCAACCATCCAAATCCCTTCAGAGCTCAGCAGTAAAAAAATAAAAGAAAAACATGCCCAAAACCACAAGACAGAAGGCAAGTCGCTGAATTGCAGATCACCTGCACACCTCCAATTGTTCAGGTATTTTTCTCCGCTCTGGAAGAGATGATCCAGTGGGCCAAGTATTCAGCTAGTATGATCAGCTCTCTGCAAACAGCCAGGCCTCTGTCTAACTTAATGCTGATCTATACGTACAGGTAACAGGGCTCAGCTCCCGGCCCTTGGTTGTCTTTGCAACTATTTAAAGTCTGGAGTCTTCCCTAAACGTTTCATGACCATCCCTTAGATGCCCCTTTTAAGTCCCAGCATAGCAGCACTTCTTTGAACTTACCACACAGGCAGAAGTTTTCAAAGCCACTAAAAGGATTGAGGGACTCAAAGTCTATTCATTTTAATGGGATCAGGTTTGTTCTTCTGTAAAGGGTTCCTAGAATTTTGGATACAGCCACGTTATAGATGCAGCAGTACTGAAGCACCACTGCCCTCCTACAGCAGGCCCAGTCTGCCTGGGCCACTTCTGGGTAGGGATGGGACACCCAACTGGATGTGGGGTCTTTGTTGTGCTCTGCACCACCAGCACATACCCTAACCCAGCTGCAAGCCACAGCAACCACAGCATCTCTACCTCCATCACCTTACAACTGTGTCTCTCCATCTTGCATCCCATCCCTCCTGTTATTATTCCAGCCCTTGAAGACACCAGGTAGAATCAGTGTTAAGCCAGCTCCTGCACTGGCTTAGTGTTGGAAACCTCTTAGTGTCCCCTCTCAGCTGGGATGGGACTGGGGAGCTAACACTGACCCCAGACCACAAATCCACCCTATGCCATTCACAGCAAGGTGGAAAGGTTCCTGTGAGCTGAGCCAACAGAGGATGCAGGATCTCAGCAAGGGAAAAAACAGAGGAGAACAGGAGAAAAGATGACTTAAAATCCCGCAGTGCACCTTCAACTCAATGAATGCCAACCACAGTGTCACAGGAGAAGAGTCAGAGATCACTCAGACAGATCTGAGCTAGTAGTTAGTTTATCGACTTCTAATCAGTAAATTTAGCTATGTAAAATATTTAATAAGTACAGATGGATTGGTGGTCAATACTCTGCTATTTACTACACTTAAAGTTAGTATGAGATAACAGTTAAGCTTACTATACGTATCTTAAATGTTACATGTATGCAAAAAATGCCACTTCCCAACACATTGATATCTGGTGTCAGGTAAGGGATGTCTCAGCCTCAAGGGGTAACCCTGAGGTACGTCCCTACTCAAGGGGAGATCACCACCGTGCCACCAGCTGTTATAGAGGGAGAGCTCAACGGACCCTGATGGCTGCAGTTATTTATAGCATGAAGTGGTTGATCTGTGGTCAGATTTTCTGCTGCTTTAATGAAGTTTCGGCTGTTTATCACCCACTGTCCAGCCAAAATGGGTTTTATGGGGTTTGGTGCTGAGTTCTCACTGATAGCCTCACACAGTGGGATTAACTTTGGTTAGGCCTACTTGCTGAGCATCTGCCTGGACCAAAGTTCAGTTAGTTCAAACAGGAGGAGTGCATCCGTCACACCACAGTCCCAAAGCCATTATCACAGCAAATCGAGGAAGACTCATTCAATAGCGTGCCCGATCTCTAGCAGCATCAAAACATGCCCTGTGGACACTGCCAGACCTTCTAGGCAGTGATTGGGAGAGGTCCAGTCTGCCAGGGCTGGGCTCTGCCCTTACCCATCAGCCACCCCCCACGGCAGGGGCTCTGGGGAACGCAACCGCCCTGGGGATGGATCTGTGAGTGACCAGGGCTCATGGGCAGCCACAAGCACATCTCCATCCTGCTTTTCATCCGTATGCAGCAGAGACGGCATGGAATGATGGACCACGAACACAACACCAAGTGACAGCCTTCCTACAGGAAGATTTTGTGCTTACCCAGCAAGGCCTCTGTTTGCACTGGGAAAGCAACTGTCCTGGGGCTCCCCAGAAGCTCTCTGGAGCACAGGACAGAAACCAGGGGAACAGGAGAGCAAAGGTGTGGAGGGCACCGATGGCAAGGTAAGGGCTGTCTTTACCCACAGCTCACCCCTAATCGTTAATCTCTGCACTCACTCCCTGGCAGCCCTTTCCGCCCCCTGCATGCCCCTCACACCCACGACACTCTGGGGTTCCGCACTTCCAAACCACAGACATGTTGATGCAAGAACTACAATCAGCTCTGATCCAGCAGCTTCATGACCTAAAAAACCCCAGGGACAACTTCTTTGCTAGAGCCAGCCAAAAATTACTTTGGGGGCAAAAGTGCAGAACTAGAAGGTGATGGCAGCCTATTCTATGCAGCCCATTTGCCCAAAGCTGGATTGTTTGTTCCTGCTGAGCTCTGCCTTAAAATAAGGACTACCTCCCCTGGTTTTCTGCTTCCTCCCCGGGGAGGTGGCAGGATGGATGAGGCTCAGGGAAGCCAGGGCAGTCTCAGACTTGTGCTACCCTTTAGCAGCACCAGCGAGACGAGGGGACCCTAGCAGCATGCCAAGGGGCAGCCCATGGAGACATCAGTGTGCCCGCTGCTTCGGCAGCCCACTCCCCAGCTGGGGAAGAGTCGGGAAGAAGTGGCCAGGGGCACTCGCTTGCCCTCCCTCTCCTCCAGAGTCACACACCCTGAGGAGCAGGGTCTACTCCTTTCTCCATCCCCAGCACTCATTTACACTTATTCTCATGCTGATAGAGTGACTAAGCACCCTTGCAGGTGAAGGTCCCGGCCCTGTGGGTTACTCTGTAGTCTATGCAATAGCCCCAAGAAATCTTCCACCTGACAGCTCCCTTCAGCTCCAGAGGAACCACGTCCTACACCAAGGGGTTGCTCAGGTGGATGCAGAAGCAGAGTGCTCTGCCTGGGATGAAAAGATCACAGCACTTCTGTTTTGTACAAACACACAGCTGAGCCCAGCAGTAATGGCCAAGACCTCCTCCTCGCCCCGCGTCCCTCAGCCCTGTCCTCATGCTCTCCTGCTGCTGCTACCCTCCACCCCAGAGGCACCGTGGCTCCTGGGCAAGGAGGAGACCTGTGCTGGAGCCACACCGGTGCTCCTGAGAGCTGTCCCTACTCTCCTGCTGCCTCGTCTTGCCACGCAGTTGCCTAGTGCTCTTCCTTATGGATATTACACTTGGCTGACCCTGGGGAGATCCACTAAGCTGTTTCACAGCTGCTCCTCGTGCAGAAGCCTTTGCACGGGGCAGCATTAAGGCAGGAGACCATATGCTCCAGCACGGGGGACAATGAGCCACTCACTGCGATTAGCATCGCTGTGATGGACCGTTGTCATGACTGATGGCACAGAGTACATTGGGGGAGTTGGTGAGGGGCGGGGGGGGGGCAGATTTTCACAGCAGATAAGCCCTAATGAACAGAGAAGTAATTTCCAGTGAAGTGGGAGATGTACAGAGTTAGAACAGACGTGTGTGGCCTTGCAAAGATGGAAACACTGCATTGCGAGCAAGGCCACAGAGCCATCCCTGGGGCAGAGTAGCCAGGGGTGCTGAGAAAGTGCATTTCCCACTGGGCTTGGGAGTGGGGGAACGGGCAAACACTTATGTGGAGGAGGAGGAGGAGGAATAAAAGCGCAGGGGGGAGCAGCAGAGCAGAACAGGCTGACTGGGGAGTGGGCTGAAGTCTGCAGGTCTGCCCGGGAGCTGCAGCTCCCCTGTTGCAGAGAGAGGAAGAAAACTGCACAGCTAAAATGCATCCATCCAGACCCCCTTGCAGAGGGAGAACAGGCACAGAGAAATGCAAAGCCAAGGAGGCATCTCTCCAGGGCAGGGCACCCCCAAACTAGGGAGAAGAAAACTTCAAAACTCAATATTGGCCTTTGTGCCTCATGGTTTCGTTCCCACAAGGAATCTCTGCTGTCTAATATTGGCTTGAGCACACTCTACAGCCTTCCCCACCGCATCGGAGGAAGCTTCACCATGGGAACTGCTGCCGAGCCACCTTATATTAGAAGTTACTACGGCTCTGCCAGGAAGCCTGCCCTGTGCTTTCTATTTTTAGTTGCAGGCAGACCTATTCATATCAGCCACTGCTGAAACTCAGGTCCTTACGCACAGATTTGGTGCAGTAATTCAGGGGCATGAAGTCAGGTCCTCAGATTTGAAGACAGCTCGCCAAGATAAATAATAAACCTACAAGCCGAGCTCTCGCAAGCCTGGGGGTGATGCATGGGCAGGGGGGGTGGGGAGCGGGAGTGTGCTTCACTAAAGGCACTCTCATCATGCACATTTATTCCACAGGATCACACCACTATTTACGTGCAGAGTGAGGCACGGGCCTGAATGTGATTTACCAGCTCAGGGCCATAAACTGCAAGGGAAGCAGGATAAATGGGATGAGAGAGAGGAAGGGTCCTGGGGGAAGCGTAAACAGCTTCGCAAGGCTCCAAACTGGTGGTTGTTTTCCTGCTTGTTAATTATTTCATCTTAAAAGGCTTTCAGAAGGGAAGCGCTTCATTTGTGCTTAACACAGGACAAGTAAAAAAGATGTCTCCTTTTACAGCTAGGCGCTGTAAACATAAGGAGAGTAAACCTCAGAGGTCTGCAGTAACTCAGAGTTATTTGAGTAAACCAATGCAGGGACAAGGTACATACATTTGGTGATGGAGTTCCCAATCAGCCAGCCCTTGTTCTAATGATGCTTTATCTTACTTCCTTCTTTCACATGTGTGATAGCACTTGCCAAATCTACCCAGGTAAACGATCGTTTGAAAAATAAAAAAGCCCTCAGCAGTAAGACTACACACCTCCTTCCCAGGAGCACTGACGTTGCCCACCATCAACCCCCCCCTGCCGCTGAGGGGCTGCAGAGCCCCCGACCAAGGAAAAGTGTGGCATCCGCATCCCCCCCCAGGGGGGAGGCAAAGCACTCCCTGCAAACTGCCCCTCTTCTTCCACCCATAACCTGCCTCTTCTGCACCTCATCCCTGACCTGTGTGGGAGAGATTTTACCCTCTGAGCCCACAGCTGCATCACCACGGGGAGGGAGTAAATCACTGCAAGCTCCCAGAGGCTCCCCTCTGCGCCTCGGTGGGAGCACTGTGTTAAACAGCATGGGACCCCAGACCTTCCCGTGCAGACACCTGACATCAAGAAGCCCCCAGGTGTGAAGCTACAGATATTCATAACATCCTTAATTCACAGTTAACCTCCTGAAGCTTTCAACAGGTCCAAAAAGCCTCTGCAGGGCCAAGAGCCCCGAGCTTGGGTACAGAGCTGGGCTCCTGCTTCGGGGGAAATGAGAGAAGCCCCATGAAGGTGAAGGGGGCGACACTGGTGCTGGACCCCGGAATTTACAGTGATGATTTCTTTGTAGCTGCTTTGCAGCTGGTTACAAAACGTTAGTTACCAGCTTTCTCTTTCTCTTCCTCAATGTCTTTCCAAGTGACAAACCAGAAGGTATAAGTACTCCCGTGAGGTCCTAACTATAACTCTGTACTTGAGGGAATTTAATTGAGAAATCTTTTGTCAAATTTTGGAGAAAATATTATCTGGAGCTCTGCTAGCTGTTTTGAAGCTGATGCAAGCTGTCCTTATGGCTACACTTTACAGCAGCTAAACTCAACCTTGACAAAGGCAACCTGAGTACATACTCACCCCAGAGAGCGCTCTTCCTCCTGCAGTGGGCTGGGAGGACGGGAGCCACAGCCAAGAACTGTCAGTCCAGCTGACAGGCATTTTTATGGTCAATATCTGTGGATTTAATCCCACCAGTTTCCATATGAAGCAAACACCACATAGAACAGCTGACTGGGATTCATCCTTCCTGGCTGCAATGCCGAATCACTCCTGTCTGTAGCGAGCAAGAGGCCTGAGCTCTTCTGCTACTGGGTGCTGCAGTCAGAGAGGCGGCAGGAGGCTCTCCCACGCTTGCACAGCTAACGCGGTCCCCAGCCACTGCCCTTGGGCACTCAGCATGGGGACTTGCTGATGGCAGCCCCAGCCCTCCTGACCCGAGGTGTTAGCAGAGCAGATGGAACAAACGGACAAATGCTGCATCTCCCATGCACGCATTTTCCAGGAGGAGCAGTGACGAATTATTAGACAAAAGAGCCCAAAACAAAACAACGAAGAGCGTGAGCATATTAAGTCCTTTTCCATCCCCAGTTTATGCTTCAGCTGCTACCTTGAGACTGGCATAGAAACCAACGTGCGGTTTGCTTCACGCAGCTCCTGGGACCCTCATGGCAGTTTCTGCTTGGGTAACTTAACTTCTGGAGACCATTAGGCAGGGTAATTTCACCAGTTCCTAAGCAAATGCCTGGAGGGGTCTTTGCAAAGCCAGTTCAGCACAGCTAAAATATGGAGGAAATGTTTGTTTGAATCCTAAGGAGAAATGTAATGACTGCTTTGTAGTAAAGCACATTCAAATCAGCCCCACTTTGGCTGATCAAGGCACGATCTCGTCAGCACTCTCCAAGAAGAAATACTTCTGATCCAGCAAGTGAGCTTAACACCTTTGTGGAAGAGTTTTCATCAACTGACAACACCCAGTTTGGGAAAAATTAGCTGACAGCATCATTCAGCCGCAGACTTCAAAAACAAGTATATTTTTTTCTCATTTTTTTCCTTTTTCTTCCTTTTCTAGAAAGGTACTTGTAGTTTGATGGGCCCAACTCCACTGAGATGCCATCTGGCTGAACACATCAGCAAAGGTTTGCTCTGTGAATGTGACCCATTTATTCATTGACGTGCTGGTGAAAACAGGGATCTGCAGAAGTGTTCTCATGAGCAGCAGCATCCACACCTGTGTGTGGGTGCCATGTCCCGGCCACAGTAGTCAGGGCTGAAATTAAAATGGGGAGAAGGAGACCTTGGTCACAGTGGTCGGGAAGCCGGAACCAGCCCCTGAAAAGGAAATAAGCAGCAAGGTCCTGGGCCACCCAAGCCCACCAATAAAGCACAGAGGGCAAAAACATAGAACAACCGTTTGGGGAACAAGTGTCACTGGTGCCATCAGTTCAGCAGCGTCACAAGAAGGAACTAAGTGAGAAATCCAGAGGTATCACTGTGGGTTCACTGGCAACTTGCAAAGCAGACAGCAGGAATACTCCCTGGTGGGGTATCTGTACTGACATCCCCAGAAGGATGGAGGGGCTCCCCACAGTCAGAAGAGGCAGAAGGGATGCTCTCCAGCCTATTCCGGGTGGCAAAGCAGGCTTTGGAAGTGGCTGGCAACGCGTTGGATCTTACTGTTATGAGGTGCATATCTGCAGGTCCTCCTCACCAGTGCTTCACGCAGGGGGATCAGAGCACTCCTCACCCTGCCTTAGAAATGGGAAAACAGAAGCAGAGAGAGAAGTAGCAACGGGTGAAAACAGCCAAGTTTATCCCACGGCTGATGAAGCAGAGCATGTGCCTGCAGGCTGTCTTCTTCAGCCCATTCCACTTCATACCTGTTCCTCTGCCCAGCCGGGAACCTGCAAGGGCTGCTTTCCTCCTGCCCCGTCTCTCGTTCCAAACCCTGGCTTTGCCACCTGCGCCAAACGAGACAGCGTAGGGAGGGGAGGGGTAGCAGGCAGGTGGCTTGTTAGAAACTCTCCCTGCAACATCCAAACCTGTGAATACCCAACACGCATTGCGTTTTGATAGATGTCTGGAAACCTGATAGAATTAATTAAAAGAAAAGGAGACAGGACAAGTATGCGAAAGGTGCTTGTAAAGAGGAGTGGGCCAGCAAAGGCTTAGAGAGAGCTGTGGGAAGGAAACGGGCGGCTATCAGTCCTCCCATTGCTGTCTGATCCAGGCGCAGACTGGTACTTAGCCTTGGCAGCTGTAAGTGCTTGCCTGTGCTCATATGTTCCTGTGTTCCTGTGTGCGATGGCATACAGATGTTCAGCTATCGGGGGACTATATATTAGCAAGCTTGTGCCCCGAAATATGCTCGTGCTCATGCAGAAGCATATGCCAGTAGAGGGTAGGAAACAGACACCCAAGAAATCCAGTTTCCTCTGGCTGCGTGACAAAGCACAGGGCCGACTCCTGCGGGGCTTGGGGTAGAGCGGGTCTGTGTCGTGCAGTTGCCCAGCGCCCTTGGCACAGTAAGGGGGAGGGCGACCAAGTGCCCCCGCAGAGGAACCTGCCCAGGTGAAGGCATCAGGCCAGGCATCTTACCAGCTGACGCCTTTCAACAAAGGGCTCCACCAAAACAAACCTAGTATGCAAGTTGGGGTGAAACTCAAAAAAACAAAACCTCAAAAACACTGGTCTCCTCCAGAAAGGGGATCCTTTTGCTCTCTGCCCCAGGCTGATCCCAAGAAAGCTCAAACATCTGCCACTGAGCAGTGAGCGAGGAAGGAGGACTTGGCCTCTAGCTTTCGTCTCCTGAGTACCAGTGGCTGCGTCGTGCCGCAGCCACCCCACGTTTCAGAGCCCCCAGCACAGAGGGGCTGCTGTTATCGGGTAGAGAGCTCAGCTCCCAGCTCCAAGGACAGCACACCACATGATTTCCCTTTGGTAACTCCTACCTAGCTTTCCCCGACGTTTAGGGAAATGGGCTACTTGATCTGTGTGGGATTTTTTCATCTTTAGCACCAACAATCCTATGATACTGCCTGTGCTGTTTTTTTTCTCCCGCTCTAACCAGAGCCCTGAAGTTATTTCTCATATCAAAAGCTCCCAGTCAATCTGATTTTTAGAAAACATAGCGTGTCTGGGGAGAAACCTGCAAAATATAGAACACATTCCCCATTTGCATCCAAATGTTTAAAAACCCCATCACTCCTCTATGATACATCATATCAGCACTA
The DNA here is from genome assembly GCA_013398815.1 of Ibidorhyncha struthersii. Lineage (NCBI taxonomy): Eukaryota > Metazoa > Chordata > Aves > Charadriiformes > Charadriidae > Ibidorhyncha > Ibidorhyncha struthersii. The sequence goes on along the minus strand of VZSZ01001999.1, from coordinate 99,696 downwards.
CACCCGCCATGAAATATTCATGGCCATTTATTATGATGTTTTTTATTATCCTTGTAAAACTTTCCAGCAATCAGTGTCTCTATTTGCTCAGCCTCCAGCCTAGATGGGTGCTTTTCTCTCTCCTTCACTGCTGGCAGTGTTTGAATTAATCCACGTCCCCTGTCAGCACAAGAACGACCCCACTGCCCTCCCTGGCACAAAGAGGGGCTGCGCTCACGGGGCTCCGTCCATCCCGGGCTGCTTCTCTCCCTGTGGCATCAACAGGCACTCACTGGGGACAGGGGGGTGACCATGACACACTCCACCTGCATTAGGTTGCTGGAAAGGAATGGAATTCAAATCAAGATTCGCTTCCTGAGCCTGGTGTGACAGCACACGGAACAGAAGAATTAAATGGTGCTGCCGCTCCTGCATGGGTTGGGAGGGCAGTGGGTATTGCTGCTGGTCTCAGCGTCCACGCATCCTCCACGGAACATTGAAAAAGAGAAGGGAAACACTCTGTGAGGGTGGCTCCTGAAGGTTTTATGGCAACTGCCAGATTAATTTTATTACAATCTGCTAAATGCTTTTCAAATGGGTACCTCTCCATCTCCTCCTCGGCACCCGGCAGGGTCTGGTATGGGAAGAACAGCCCTGAATCGTCTCTGCAACCACCAAACTGCCCTCCTGGCAATGATGCGGAGGCAAGGATTGAACCCAGAGGGAGGGTGGGAGAAAGGCAGAGATAGTTTCTGGAACAGATGCAGTTTCTGATTCAGAGCAGTCCTTTATAGCAGGACACTTTGTAAGCGTCCCGTTCCGCAAGCCTTTTTATTCTTTCTGCAAGAGCTTGCGAGACCTGCCTTTTACGTGTAGAGGGGAGTAAAAAAAGATCTACGAGGACAGTGAGAGCTCTCCTTTCACAGAGACTGCAAAGCTGAATCTCAGTGGTGACCTTGATACAACCTCTTGCTTCAAACACACCGCAAACAGTTCTGCGTTGAACGAACTGCTGCAAGAGGATTCAGGCTCTTCGCTTGCCAATGCACTGGCACTACTTTTCCCCAGAGCACAGTGTCTTCCAAAAGCAAACTGCCTCAGCCTCAGAAAAATAAATAAATCTACTTTTCACATCATTTCATCTTCTGATAACAGTAATGAACTCAGTCCAAGGCATTACTGGGAATTAATGACTGCCTGCCTCCTGACTCGCCAGCTCTTCCCAGGCTATCATAAATTCCCAGGAACTGTTGTGAACCACGCATCAACGAGTAAGCTGAAAAGAAAGCAATTGACCAAAACCCTGGAACAAATATACAACATGCCAGTCCCACCTGGAAGCCTGGGAATTGAGATGAGCTCCCAGATAACCGTGCTCACTCTGCCTGGATGGCTCATTGGGGGCAGGCGGTGGGAGCTGCTTCCCAGGGCTCCCCGCAGGATCCCACCAGCAGCTCTGTGTCACTTTTCTAAAATAAGTGTGGTTGAAAGCAGCACACATCACCCTTGGGGAACTGTTCCTCTGGATAATTAAACTCACGTTGCGCGCTGTACCTTTAATGTTTTTTCTGGCTCACTCTCCAGTCTCACAATGCTCTTGTCGGAGAGATTAAAGAGCCTCCCAGAAGCTCCCCCTGGATGTAGCTACTTCCAGACCATTATCACATCACCTCTAACCTACTCTTAATAAACTGAAAGAAGATGCTTCCTTAATGAAGCCAAGCTTCACAGCTCATACCTGCCTGGCAGTTAGAAACCAGGGTGCATCACACATGCGAGGCTTCTTGGACTTTCTTCCATTCAGATCGCTCCGCGCTCTGCAAGGAGAAGAAGGGTTCATAAAACTGACAGATCTACGTACTTATTTAAATATCTAGATATCCTGCTCTCCCAGTTGCAAATGTAAATTTGTATGTAACTAGCTCTGGTAATTAGAGTTAATGACTAAAAAGCATTTGGAGATTATGCAATTCAAGAAGTTCTCCATCAGAAAGGACAGATTACATTTGCTGCTCTTTTTTGAAAAATACCAATTTCTGGCATCGTCTGTGCATTGAACATGTCTATTTGGGCTGCTTGTGTCGAGAAATTTAACTAAATTAACACATGATTTTGTTATCATTTATTAAGTACAGGCCATGTGCAGATTTTTATGAATCAGAGCATTCAACTGGCAGAACAGATAGAGGTGTGGCAGGTAGTGGAATATGTTTTAATTTGGAGAAAATATAGCTGCTACCTCAAACGGAAACACTGAGGAGCTCCACTCCAGCCCATAGCTGCATTCATGTACAGTTTGGTCTCATTTTTGCTGGAGTCATACATCCAAACTACTTAGGCTCCAAGGACAATCATTGTGCAATACAGCCCAGTGCAGAAGAGAGACTTATCTCATGATGGATTATCCCCAGGCAGAACCAGCGCGACGCTCCAGGAGCTTTGAGAAGACAAGCCCTGAAGAATAATCCTGTGCTACAAATGGGTCCTCCTTCTCCTCCGAAGGCAGCAGCCCTGTCCTTGGACCCCTCAGGGCAGAGCTGGGCACCCAGGGGGGTCCTGGACCAGCATTCATCCCACTTTGGAAGCCAGGTCACGGCTGCTGCAGAGGTATCCCTGGTTATCGCAGTAGCTGCAGCTGTGTCCCTCCAGGTCTTTAATTAAGGCAGCTTGCCTTCCCAAGCAGTGGGGTGTGAAAGCAGCACCTCATAAAAATGTCCCAGTCTCAATAACACTTCTAAATCAGCTTCTCGGGATGCAGCAGTAACAAGCCACATGGAGAAGCCATGGCAGCAAGGGAAAGGTTTTACCAGCTCTTAATTATGAGGTTTGACACAACTCTCAGCAGCTGATTCTCTCAAAACCAGCAAGGAGGAGCACTTCAGCATGGTGCCACCTCCACTAGCTCCAGCAGCAGCTCTCCACTGCTCCTACACCTTCCCACGCATGGGTGCAGACACTGCACCAACTGCATCCCATTTCTACTTCTCCAAAGACCCCCACACCAACAGTTTTGGCGCTTTCCCTTTTGTGGACCTCTGATGTTTTTCTGGTGGTGACCCGTGTAGCTTCCTGACATGCCAGCTGCTCCCAGGTTCCGTGTCTCAACCCTTTGAGAAAGGTGCAACAGGTTAACAGCCCACAGACTAAAAGCTGCTGAAGTGAACAAGTCCCTAGATGGGGAACCTCGTGCTTAACAGCTCTTTAACCTAGCTGAATCCCTGCCTGCAGGATCAAAGGCGGCAGCTGGAAGGCTTGATATGTTCAGAAAGACACGGTTAATTGTGAGAGCAATTAGCCTCTGCAAGAATTCACCAAGTAGGTGATGGATTCTCTGTGCCTGGAAGTGTTTAAATCTCAGCGGAGATCCTTTGGAAAGATATGCTTCTGTTTGGCCAGGGTGGATGGGCTTCATACAGGAATAGCCCATTTTATGCAAGAAGAGATGAACAGAATGGTCTTTTGAGCTGGAAAATCTCTAAAATCTATGAAACTATTAATAGAGAGTGAGACATTTCTAGTGGGTTTGACAGCTAGATGACAAATCTGTGTTAAATTCCACAGGATCCAAAGAAACAACTCAGCCTCGTTTTCCGATATCCTCCAAGGGCTTTCCCAGTGGGAGATTTTAGTTTTCCATTTTTTAGCTTTAAAACATTTTTCCAAACTGGCAAACTTCTCCAGCTCCACTCCTGTAACCTCCCTCTACTCCTCCATCCTCTCCTCGGTCTCGGAGAGTATGTGCCAAGCTGTGTGTGGGTGAACCCCTGGGAGAGGCGGCAGCAGAGCCGTCCCACGTGTGCGATGCACAAAGAGCAGTGGGCAGAAGGAGGAGAGACCCGACTTTGCACTTTCCCACCGCAAAGCAATCTCAGAGCCTCAGCATAATCCCCCTTGCAGACTCTGGAGAAGCCCCACGGCATGAGGAGCCCCGGAGTCACTGGACTGCAAACACTGCGCTGCTCCCAGAATAGCTTGGTTTGTCAGTATTTCCGTATCAGGATTTCCCTTTTAACTCTGCTGTGAAGCTTTATCCTCCCAAATTCAGCAGGGCACAGCAGCTCTCAGTATCTGTTGTCAGGGGCACGCTTCTCATGCTGTCTCGCTGCCTGCTATCTCATCCGCCTCGAATAATGCAAGCAGTCGTGAGACTTATTACATGATGCAGGTGATTAAGAATTAATAACCGCTTCCAAGACCAGTCGTTCCAGCTAAGACTACTTTGAGTTTGGTATTTCATATGTATGTTCTGAAAAAGATGGCAGATAATTGAAAATGCAGCATTACTCCCAATCTTTCATCATCTTCAGTGAACTTCCACCCCCACCGAAATATAAAATCCTCACTTAGGCATGCTGCGTCCTCCTTCCTCACCTTCCTTTGCCGTGCTTGCTTAGTAGGGAAACTCTTCAGGGAAGCCTGACTTACAAGTTTGTACAGCACCAAGATAACAGGCAAAAAGCATAACAGGAATGAGAATAACAATACCTTATTTGCTCGCAAGAGGAGTGCACTTACATGAGATCACATCTGCTGCTTAGCAAGATTGGGCAGGAAAAATAACCCCACCACCATCACTATGTGAGCAGGTATAACCATAAACATACCAGCACTAACGATGAGGGTAAACCTCAAGTGTGGCAAGACTGATGGGGCTGGGCGGGGAAGAGTGGCATAGAAATAAGGGATAAATAGGCCCACCACTGACTAGGCAAAGGAAACCACAGGGTAAAAACTCCGAGGGACTATTCAGAGGTTAGTGGATGTGCTACAGGGTCTGTTAGGGGGTCAGAAATCAAGAGGAAGAGGATATTTCTTCAATGGGAAGTGTCAGTTGAAAGTGGAAGAAATTAATGAAAAGGTGGCCAGACCCACCAATAATTATAATAACAAAAAAAAAAGAATACTTAGGATGTGAAAAGTAGAAGCAGACAGTCTCTGAATTCTGGTGGGACTTCCTGACAGGCATGACAACAGTACCCTGCACTGTGAAAATCTGCTCTCTTATGAGGCTGTTAGTCCTTCAGAAAGCAAAGAGGTTAATGAAATAGAGGTAGAAAAGATTTTAATGTTTCCTGCACTTTCTTGTCATTTAAATGTGTGCTAGAGACTGCATTCTTCCAGAAATCCCAAATGGAAGAAGCAAAATAACAACCACTTGAAGGATTTCACCCAGAAGTCCACAATTTAATTTGTATTTGTAATATGAAGTTTGTATAAACCTGTGGAAAGACTGGGAAAAAATACATAAGCAGGAGCCACTGCTGGAACTACTGAAAGAGGAGTAAATTGCAGAAGGATCTGAGACTTGTTTCTCCTGGGCATCCCTTTTGAAGACACTCTTCCTTCTCACAAAGGGGCTTGCCCTTGCGATCATCCTCTGTGCACATTTCAATGTGCAGCACGGTGGGGATAATGGGAAAGGGGTCCCTGTGACACAGAGCTGGATTTCAAAAGCATGCTGCCAAGTAAGATGAAGCCTGGCATTGAGGATCAGCAAGATCTGGAATGATCTCCAAACAGAGCAGCAGGGTTCAAGTTTCTCAGATGGGTCTCATCACTATTCCCTGGGAGAGCTCTCAGCAGCTGCCACTCTCAGTTCCCAACGATCCTCGCGATGCTCCCAACCACCCCAGCATTCCTCCAGTGCCTTTGGAGAAGACAACCTTTGCTAGTCCCGCTTGCAGGTTGTACTGAGCATGTATAGGTGCCTGTGCCAGATCCCCGAGACACACATAAAGAGCAAACACCACAGAGCTGCTGTCTACCTGTCTGCCGCAGAGCAGCTCCATCAGCCGGGTCCGAGCCTGTCGCCCCGCCACAGTCCTTGGAGCTGCCCACCNCCCCCCCCCCCCCGAGCCGTGCTTTGCATGAGCCCCAGGTACGGCAGCATTCAATCAGTTGGCAAAGGCAGAGCTGTGCCTGGCAGCATAAGCAGGACCTGAGAGATGTGACAGCAGGAGGAAAGAGCCAGTTAGTGCCTGAGCCCGGACCCTGTGTCCAGGTGCCAGAAGCCTCTGCAGCACCCCGCTGACCACTGCAGCTCTGCCTGCCTGGGGACAGCAGTCCCTCTGAGCACCAGGTGTTGCAGGATCAGAATATAAAGACTACAAAAGTATAACAGAAAGGTACCCATACAGCCAGTCCCAGCAGCTCTGGTGCATATGTCTGGATGGAGCTGGAACCCCAGCATTCAGGGTTCATCCCTAGAAGGGTTGATCCCTCCACTCACCTTTCTGCAAATTTGCTATCTCTGCACTCTGCACTGCTAGACAACGTGCCTTCTATGCCAGCTGTAACACCAGATGTTTGATAACACAGGGACCACGTCATCCAGCCAGGGAAAGGCTGTGTTGCGCTGTAACAGCTACACTTCTCTCCTTCCCCTTTACGCCACCCTAATGTAGTGCAAGTGATTGAACCCTGTACATTTTGCCTCTATTTCTATCTAGGACCAAGGAAAAAGTTCTTAGTGCTCTTTCCTGGGAGAGAACACACAATTTCCCAGCAGCTGGAACTACTTACATCAAAACATGGCAAGGGAAGGAGGGTCCTGTCCTAGGGCAGCTTCCCCAGAGACCCCAGACCAACCCTACTCCACTGGTGACCCAGCTAAGGCTGCAGCAGTGAAGGGCTGATGTCTTACTCCAAAGCCCCTGTTGTTCCCTCTGCTCTACCAGTTCAGAGTATCTCGTTGCTTCCTCAAGACCTCTCCCACCTGCTTTGCACCCTGAGATCTGGTCAGCACATCTGTGACCACAGAATGGGTTTTCACAGTACACAACCACAAAGTGGCAGCTGCGGGTATGGCCTCTGCGCCCACATCTGCCGCAGAGACTGTTCTTCCACTGCAGAGCAAACGCGGGAGGTAGGACTCATCTGCCCTAATGTCAGGTGCCTACACACAGGTTACTCTAGACAAGCCAGTAACCATGTCTCTCTTTGCATCTAAAGGTGATCCAGGCCATACTGACAGTCAGTGCAGGGGAATAATTTTCCAGATCCACTGTGTGTAGATCCTTCTACTTCAGGAGGGGATGTTTCCTGCCCTCATGTCTTGATGGTACCAACCTGATCTCCGTGAAGAAGCCACAGGGTAGAAGCTGCTGTTAGCTGGATCCATTCAGCCAAGCTGCTCCAGATCCACAGTAGAGTTTGGGTTTTTTTTTCTAGAGAGGACACAGAGCAAAAAGGAATCAGGATGACAGTACCCCAAAGCACCTTTGCATCCCATCAGCTAGGCACAGGCACAGATTATGTGCTACCTCAAGGCATTGCGCTGCTTTGCTTTTCCTGGCTGAGCCCTCACCAGTGTTGCTTCTCCTGAGCACCCCTCCGGCACAATTCCAACCCAGCCAGGAGCGCAGGCAGCCTGGAAGGGAGCAGCCCCTCCGAGCATGCTGATCCCCAGTGCCAGCGGGAGTCACACTCTGTCCCACCACGCTGTGTCCCACCACCCTGCATCAAAGGCTCTAGCTTTTAATTAGCCTCTTTGATGCACAGCCTCATCCTGTACACACTCGATATGATCGCGTAGCCAAATTAGTTATGATCAAAGCCCACCTTGCCCCACTGAGGGAAACGACACTCAGAGACATCCCTGTGTTCACATGATCAAATGCTTCAGAGACGCCCATCATTCGGATGAACTCCTTTGCTCGGTAAGGGAGAGGTGCTGCTCCACAAGGCTGAGTACCGGCAGCAGGAGCCGCAGTCCCGCATGTGCAGAATCACATCATCGTGGCTCAGGATGGGAAGGGCCGTGGTGGATACCGAGGGAGGGAGGAGGATCTGCTCAGGAAAGGAGTTGTAAGGGCAGGAGGACAGCCCAGCAATGAGCCTGCTGTAACAAAGATGATGGAAAAGGGGCTGTGCAGCTTGCAAACGGGGGTAGCTTTGGACACCGCTGAGCTGCAGGTGTCGTGGGTTCACTGGAAATGTGGGAGTGGGCAGGCAGTCCACAGGGGACCTCTGGGCACATCAGTTGAAACACAGCTTCAGTGGCCATTAAAACCATCCCCTAACACTTCCACATGTGTCTTGAGGCACCTTATGGAGCAGCCCAAAGCAAGAGAGACTTGGGAGGGGACCTCCTGCCATAAGGAGACCCTCCAGCACTGCAGATCACCCCAAGGTTTCCTTGGCTCTCTCCTGGTGCCTTCTCTGTGCAGTGATACTCACCACCCAAAGGGTCAACCTGTCACTCCCCATCTCCTCTGCCTCCCTAACATTCTGCAGATGGCAAAGGATGGATCTGCCAGGCAGAAGCTTGTCTTGCCTACTAGCAAAGCCAGCAGTGCCGCCCTCTGGAAACCTTGCCTCTTTCTGCAGGAGATGTGTTTTGTCAGTGCACTGACACCAAGCAGCAAGGCAAGAGTTTCTCTCCCTTATTCTGTGGGATCCGTTCCTGCCCCAAGGAAGAGCAGAGAGGGGAGATGAATGCCAAGACACAGAAGTACAGGAGCGAGGAAACCAAACGCACACACAGCTCTCAGAGAGACTATCATGTTCAGGCTGCAGCTAAGGTACTGGTTGGTCCCTTGTCGACGCTGTCCCCTCTTGCTACTTGCTTTCCTGGCCCTGGCAGCCCCTGCGAGATGCTGGGGGCCCAGACATGACTTTCCCAGGTCTTAAGAGATACAAAAATGCCGGCTCTTCCTGGAAAAGCTGAGCTAGTCAAACAAACCCTGGCTGTGCTTCTGGCTTTGCCCACAAAGAAACTGGCTGATATTCACAGAGCTGCTCTCATCAGCAAAGCTTACTTCCCCCCGCCCGCCTCTTTTCTACTTGTATTTTCTTCTCTTCATTCTTAGCTGGTACTGAGCACAACCAAGACTCTCCAGGAGGGGCCAGGCTGCAGCTGGTACACATCAGCACAGCCTTGCTGATTCAGTGACCAAGCATCTGGTAGGAACCCTCCCACATCAACAACATGTCCTTGGTGACTACTGGCATGGCAGAAGTGGAAACCACACAGAAAGACCCAACAATCACATTCAACTTCTCATCCCTCTTTGTACAGCTCGAGCCCTGGAAGCTCAACAACAGGCAGCCATGCCTACCATCTGCAGCCACGTTGAGGATGAGGTTTGATCGAGCAGAGGGAAAGGCAGATGCTGTACCATCTCCCTCTGTCCTGGCAGGAGCACAGTACCTTGTTTCAAAGACAGAAAGAGATTTGGGATCCTTCAGGTCACTCTGGAGGTGGCCTCCAGAGTTACCTCCAGCTCAACAGGTCCCTGCTGCCTCAGTGATGGAGTACTGCAAGGTTTGTAGAATAGTTTCCTTTCAACAACCCAAGGCTTAACAAATCTTCCTGTTCAACTTCTCACTCTGTTTTGGAAGGTGTATTGCCTTCCCCCAAGCTGAACTATCAAGGCAGCATCACCAACAGAAAAATAACAGGTTCCTCTAGAGTTCTTTAGTGAGGTTTCTGGTCTAAGAAAGAAGATTTTCTTTCTCTAGAGTTGGCTAGAGAAAACCTTGGTGTAGACCGTGTCCCTCCATCTGTTGCTGTTCCATGTCTATCTGTCTGTCTGGTCTCCCTCTTGTACATTAGCTGCGAGCAGCTTGCAGGGATACCATGCCTGAAAGCTCATGTGTGGTTATGACTTGTAGCTGGGAGACACCTGTAAATCAGGGCTTTGCCCAGCAGATCCTCCTAGTCCTTCTTCTCTTGCAAGAGCAGGAGAGGGGTGGTGGAGGTCAGGCCTTTAAAGCTAGAGGACAGTAAATCCACATGGCACTCACTCCATTGTCTGAAGATTCATGTCTCTGTTCTCTGAAGGTCAGCTTCGTCTGTTCTAGTCAATTAAGAATAATCTATCGCTTCTCCCTGTGCACCCTCCCTGGCCGTATGGTCCTTGTCAGCAGGAGACCATTGGTCAAATAAAAGTCAGAACTGCTCAGTGCCCCAGAGATATGCAGCAATGAGAGCAGTAGGAGGCAGATAGCTCTTCATCTCACAGTGGACTCCCAGGAATCCTGCTTCTCTGAAAGGCTGAGGACTGGCAGAGCAGGAAAGTCTCCAGAGTCATATCAATGCCTAGGAGCAAATTGCAGTGTGGGGACAGGAGAGGGTCCTTCTGGCTACACCACAAAACAACCCAGACACCTCACAACTTCTGTCACAGCACTGTTCCCACAGATCTTACAGGGATCCCTCTAGCACCCAAATCCCTTTGCTCTCTCCATCACTCTCATATGACCACATGTCCTTCAACTTTAAGCGTTGCATCACTGGCTCACAGCCGGAAATACGGCCAGTCACCCCACCTTCCCTGTCCTGCCTGGGGTCCTGGTGTCTCTCTGTTGTCTTCTCTGCTCATGGCCCCTAGAGCCTTTCTCAGAGGAAGGACTACTCCTTCCTGCCCCTCATCTCCCTCTGCATCCATTTTTTTGAGTATTTCACCCGTTGCAGGCAGAGATGGCAGTAGACCACACACAATTCCCTCCTTTGAATGCTGGAGCTGGAGGAGCACAGAGCAGGCTGGGAAGAGGCTGAGTCTTGGGGGTGGCAGGAGGCAAAGAAGGGCTGTGAGGAAGCGGGAACACAGAGGCAGGGAGAGGTCCCAGCAGGTCTGTGAGAGCTCCAGATGCCTGACAGACCCTGGTGCCACTCTGACTATACTTAAACCTGGATTCAGGAACTAACTTTGAGGTCTGGGCTTGAAACATTGACCTAAAGTTATTTTCTAATGGTTGCTCACTTGGTGGCATCTCTAAGCATGGCCAAGCCACTAGTCTCTGTAGTTTGCAGAAGGAGTCGGTGGGCCTTGGGATCCCACATCATTTATGCCGCTGAAACCAGTAGCAGAGCCAGGACTACAACTCTGACCTGCTGACCCACAGCTGGGACCAGAGTCTAAGAGTGCCCTTGGTGGCTTTGGGTTCTGGGGCTGCAAAAAGTATCACAAACCAGCATCTACTGAAAATTAAGCCCACATTCAATTTACAAGAGTTTTCTTAAAAAACAGCCCCAGGTGATGTGGGCAGTTTCTCCATCCGGGGACGGAAGCAGGCCAGCAGGCAGTGGTAATGGGGTCTCTGCAGGTGGAGGGATGAAGGGATGGGAGGGATGGTGACCTCAGCCATGCTCCAGGAGCTTGTACCCTTGGCTTTCCGTCCTCTCAGGCCCAACGGGGACCAGGAATTGGGGCACGTTCTCCCTCTAAATTTTGTTTATGGGACAAGGAGGTGGAAGAGTTTCTAGCCTCCCTGGTGCTGTGTCTCCTTGTCCGCTTTGTTAGCTCATTTTGTTTGTCTGCTTTGTTTTTGAGCAGCCCTCAAGGCTGTGTTTTGGAGAGCGGGTTTCATCAGGCAAAAGAAAGGTACAAAGACGAGTTAATGAGAACGATTATTCAGTGACAGCTGCTGCTGCTCACACCCTAACAAGTGTAAGGCACAGCCTTGCAAAAACAAGGCTTTCTCTGATGATTATGTTCAGGGGGATTAACTTCGGAAACCTGCAGTGATCTTACTGGAAATCTAGTCGATGAGCAGGCAAGTACAAGGGGAAAACATACCTTGTTTAAAGTTCATTTGCTGGGAGCAGAGAGAGCCTGGGGCTGGATTGGGGCAGACTGGAGATGCGCAATCCTTGCTCTGCTGTCCCTGGGTTACTCACCACCATCCCGGGGATGCGCAATCCTTGCTCTGCTGTCCCTGGGTTACTCACCACCATCCCGGGGATGCGCAGTCCAAGGCAACGGCCCACCTGTAGCTCAGCAAGGCAGAGTCCATTTGCAGAGGCACTTTCTCACCTGACTGCTACAGTCCACAAACCCAGTCCTCTGTCTTGAGCTCAGACGACCTGGGCCAGCACTGGGGAAGGACTGGACTGGGAGCTCCTGCGGTGAACACTGGCTCTATTTCTCCCTGCAGATAGACTCCTCTCTACTACAGTCAGCTCTGCTAATGATTATCGCTGTGACCATGCCCAAGAACTGCTCATCATCGGCCTCTCCACCCAGGAATGTGATGCCCAAGCTTGGCACATAATGCCTGCCATTTAATGTCCCCATCAAGCCACAGAGAAACCAAATGGACTGGAAAACTGGCCCAGGATAGCTGCTTTCCTTCCAAACTGGCACCCACAGAATGCGGGACTCCTCTCCGTTTTCAGCCTGGCATCCCAACCAGCCCCCTGCTCAGATGGTGATGGCCAGGGAGAGCAGCAGTGCCAGGCACAGTTGCCTCTACCTGTGCTGCTGGTGGTGGGACGGGGCCTCCCTGCTGCCTCATGGTCTGGCACAGCTGGCCTGGGGGGACACCCGAACCCAGGTGCTTTGCCCCTGTGCAGGCACGAGGCAAGGCTGCCTTTGGAGCTGCTGTCACAGCCCTGCCACTAGCTTAGACAGATGGTGAGCAAGCTCAGCTCCATCTCCTGTGGCTGTTTGGCCACTACAGAGAGCTCTTCAGGCCAACCCAAATTTGGCTGGCAGGTGTCTGTACCCCAAATGCAAATATTTTGGCAGGAGCTGCTGTGAGCCGAGTGGATGAGACTCTGCGTTCCCCATCAAGGCCAGGGAGAGGGATCTGCTCCACAACAGCTCCTGGGATTTCTTCACCTGGATGTACCAAATCTGGTGCTGAGTAGCTCTTCCTTCCACTGGCTCCCATCCTCAGTGGCATTTCGGACATCAGTGGCCCCTCAATTTCTGCCAGGGCTGGCGCTGCTCCCAGGGCAGCATCCCAAAGCATTGCCAGTGGCTCTCTGCATTTCCCCCACTGGTCCCTCTTTGAAACCATTCTTCTTGATTCATGGCTGTTTCACCTCATCTCCTCCCACAGTCACCCTTGAGCTCTGGGGTCCTGATATGGTCTGTAGCTAGCAGTCAGTGCTAATCAACTCCTGGCTGCCATTTATAAAGCTATGGGTGTTTTATGGCTTTTTCTGCTGTGGTGTCTTTCATTTTGACCCCTTCAGTGCCTCCTTCACCCCCTCTTTTAAATCCAGCAGCTCCTTGGATGGAGGACCACCTGCAGGGTCAGCTGCGAGCGCTCGGCCAGGCAGCCCCGCGCATCCCCATCCCATCACCAGAGCTAACCACTAAAACAGGCTGCAAAATGGTGACCCAGGTGCTCTGGGGGGGACAAGCTTTGCTTCACCACAAGTGTATGGGAGGTGAGGGGTCCCACCACTGCATGTGCTCTCCTCTGTGTCCCGAGATGGAAGCCCCACCATGCGCTCTCCCATCCAAGGTCAAGCGGCAGCTAAGATGCATCAGCTTTGCCAAAGCTGGCTCTTGGAGGGGCTGCAGGGTTTTTACTGCCACCTTTAAATCCCAACGTCTAGAAACTGAAATCAGTCTTCTCCTACACAAACCTGTAATATGCTTTATACACAGCCATTCCCTGTGGCAATAAAACTCCCATCACTAGTCCATACTGCTCCCCCTCCTAGAGAAAAGAAAGGAGTGGGGTTACCATGCTCTCAAGCGATGAGGAAACTGGTATGGTCTTCTCTATATACCCAAAAGAAACCTTTATCAGCCTGTGTTTAGGGCCAGAGGTCTGCAAAAAGCACTGCTCTTTAAAATCAAATAAGAAGCCTTGAAGAGTTTTTATTTGCCATCTCTACTCACAGGCAATTAGAGGAGCAGGACATAAGGTCTGGTTTTATGTGGAGGCTTTATTTCTTTCTTTCTTTCTCAGTTTGTTTTAATCGTATAGCTCTTGTAGCACAGAAATGTGTCTTGCATGATAACTAACTACAGGAAGAACACTCACTCCATAAAAAAATCTAATCAATACTACTGTGCAGCCAGAGCCAAAAACATGTCAAAAATGAGTTGGGAATTGGAAGAAAGTAACAGATGCCATTCAAAACCTCAAGGCGTGATGAAGGGACGAATCATGCCCTGCCTGGCTGAACAGGGAGCTGTGAGACCGGCGCCTGGGAGAGGGGAATTCACTGGTGTCTGACATTAGGTGCAAGGGTGGAGGAGCAATGGGAAACCGTATGAGCAACAACAGGGAAAATTGCCCAGCCAGCGCTCTTGCACCTGCAGAGAGCGTGGCCCTGTTGCAGGAGAAATGGATGGGAGCGACGAGATACCAAGTGCACAACGGGACGTGGAAGCGGGGGGCAGCGGGGATGGGCAGGGACGGTGGGGTGAGGGGAGCTGGGGGAGGTTACCCGCTGCTGGAGACGGAGAGCGGCCACTGTGTGGATGACGGCAGGAGCCCGCCCGAAAGAGGATAACGGAAGGATTTATGAGCACAGCGATAATGAAAGCCAGTTATCCGTGACCATCTTAAATCTTGTCAGAGGGAGGATGAGAAGGGCCGTCTCCGGTGGACAGGTTGGAAGATTTATCGCCACTGTTCCGCTGCATAATCGCAAAATGAGCCCCCCCACACTGGCGACCGCCCCGTGGGAAGGGGCTTACGCTCCTGCCCACACTTTCAGAGCTGGTTAGGGCTGAGCACCGGCCACCACAGTCAGAGACAGCCAGCTCTCAGCCAGCCGCAAAGGGAGGGGGGTAAATAACACAGGAGTCACTGCGGAGAGGCTCAGCATCTCTCCCAAAGACCAAGGAGGGTCAGAACGCCACCAAGCTGCTGCAGCCCAACTGCAGGATGCACCAAAAGATTCAGCTCTAAGGCTCAAAAGACTCAGCTACCAAGGACAACACGCCAGTCCCATCCAGTGGCACACACCAGCACCCCCGCACATCCTTGCTCCCCCAACCTTGATTAATGACATTGCATTTCCAGACTGGTTGCTGCAGTGCCCCTCGTCCCAGCCACGGGAAAGAGGACACAGCCCTGCAGCTCCTTCCCAGGGCTGGAGAGGGCCAGATCCTGAGAAGGTCCTTTCCTTGCCAGCACAAGGTGTACAAAGCCTCTGCCCCTTCTCCGAGCCACTCACCTGTCTCTGCATCGCACGGGTGCCGCTGAGCAGAGCCCACGCTGGGGTGCACGCACACCGCTCTGCCTGCACCCCGCACGTGCCCTCCCCGCCATCCCAGCCCTCAGGTCCTTGCACAGCTTGGCAAGCTCGCGGGACGGGCAGACGTGCCCGGTGGGTAGAGGTTTCATGGCAAGGGCTTGGGGAACGTCAGCTCAGCAAAAACAGGGCAAACCCAGGAGGCTCCTCCCGAGCCCAGGGTCCACGTGAGATGGACCACTGCCATCTCCCGTGGGCCAGCACCGACAGCAAGGAAGGAAGCCCCAGCCAGGGACACCAGGGCACAAGGGGACAGGGGAAGAGTAGCCACAGCCACTGCAGCTCCTGCATCCCCAGAGTCCGGCCACGGGATCTGCCTGCCCTCCCCCTCGGCAACCAAGCAGCCGCACCGTGCTCTCTCTGAGAGAGAAAGAAATCAGGTAAGCAATGTCTACAAGCCCATATGGAGGGGCTGGGATGCTGCCCAAGCTTCAGCTGAAAAAAAGTGCACATTTTATGGTATAAATATTTTGGTTTGCCTCCTCCTCTCCAGCCCACAAGCTCCAGCACAGAAACCACAACAGCAGCCCTCATTACTGCCGTTTTGGCAATCGGCTCCCCCTGATCCCCACAGTAACCGATGTTTGCTGCAACAAAAGCCTACGCAAACTCACCTGGCTGGCTGGGGCAGAAATGCCCAACCCTTTGTGGGACCCCCCACCGCCCGCAAAGGCCCACACGGCTCCCAGGCACTGCCGTGACGGAGAGGGGCTTCTGGCAGAGTGGAGGGGGGCTTTCAGCTCCTGGAAGGTGCTGCTCCCCGCTAAGGACCACAGCAATTACCACATTTAGGGCCAAGGAGGTGACAGGCTGCCTTACAACACCATCCGGCTCTGATGGAGCTGTTTGGTATGTTTTGTTCCTGCTATCCCCCCATGACAGAAAACAGCCGAGTCCACTCTCTTTCCTGTTAACAGCCTAAAAAACAGTGCTTGGTCTGAAATTAAAACAATAGCTGCAGTGCAATGGGGAATCTGTCCGCCCTGCCAGCCGTGCCGCCTCACAGTGCTCCCGACATGAGCCCTTCCCATCAGCAGCAGAGCATCTTCCCAGGATGCATCCCCACTGCTGTGGGTCCTGCCCTTACCCCACACAACACATCCACCAGCCCACCCTGAGCCACAAGCCACCCCGCTTTCCAGCCTCTTCTTTTCCTACTCCCCATGCTGTGGGAAAAGGACTCGGCCACCAGAGCCGCTCTCTGCCATGACAAGCACGGTATCGCACTGCGACGTGCAAGCAGTGTGGGGAAGGCAGGGATGTATCTTCTTCAACTATCAGAGCATCTGCAGCCATGTCTTACCATCGCTGAATGCAGAGAGGCAGGAGCTGCCACCACCCACAGGTGCGCGAGGACCACTGCGATTAATCCAGGTGCCAGCCCCAAAACTTCCTCCAAAGACTCAGGCAAGTCTTATAGGAATTTGAAAATGTATTCATTTGGTTAAAATAGAGAGAAGAGGAATTCCATCAGGGGCTTTCTTCACCAAGTCCTCTTGGAACAGGAAAAAGAGAGGGACAGAGAATTTGTCTGATAAAAATAATATTAAAATCAATTTTATACCAGCATATACTTTATGGCTTTTAATTCTTGAGAAATGAGATTGGGTCCTGCCTCCCCCAGCCCTGCTTTGGTTGTGACTGCAGCCGACCAGGGCCAGCCCTTCGCCCCGCTCCGTCTGCGCAGCCGGTGCCTGCGCAGAGACCTTCAGAGATCTTCAAGCTGCTGCTTTACCTTCAGACACCCAGAACTGGACACTTAACCTGCAACGCTCGCTCAGGCAGGGCCTCCCTGCATGTACGCTCCAAAGTTGCACACCCGATGCAAAACCTGAGCTCGGGGTCTGCACTTACCTGAGCAAACATTTGTTTTGTGCTCTAATAGCAAGGTGAGCGCGCTGTTCCCCTGTGTAAACAGCCACTCTCCAGACATAAGCACTTCTGAGCTGTGCTGCACTCCTCTGTTCAAACAGCCACTTTCTAGGTGAAATCTGCTGCATTCTCCTGTGTCAACAGAGTCGGTGCTTGGGGCTGTCCTGGTGTCTTCCGAAATATCTCTCGTCTTGGATTGGAAGAGTCCAAGGGTGGCTATTTATCAGTGCAAGTGCATCCCCTGGTTTCAGGTGTGCTCTGTTCCTTGTGCCATCTCAGCAGATGGGGCTGCAAAGCAGGAGTAGGAAGAAAAGGATGATGAACGGCACAGACACAAAAGAAAAAGGGGTTAAAACACATAGTAGGTTTATCCTCCCAGGCTAATGTGATAACTGTCTTGAAAGAGAAAGGCAAAGGGAATAGAGCAGTCTCACCTCTCCGATTTAGGAATGGTGCTCCATGGGAGATGATGACCAAAGCAGGAATCCATGGGGAGTGGGAGAACCCAAAACCAGCTGAAAGTGAATCCTGAAATGGGAAGAATGAGGCTGGAGGGAAGGTACCAGCAGAGCTCCCTGCAGAGCGAGTTTGTGACCCGTGCCAATTTTTTCATTCGTGACCCCATGCTGATGACATTTGACACTGGTACAAAGCCAGGAGGCAGCAGGAGCAGATGGAGAGTGCACAGCCCGTCACCCAGCAGAAGACAGCTTGGAGTCCACAAGGAGGGGCGACGAGGAGTGCAGGGTGCAGGGCTCAGGCTCGTGAGCATGGGGTTAGGAACAGCTCTTTGCACTGCCCATCAGTTTGGAAGGGCCAAGGAAGAAAATGACCTAAGTCTATGAGTCCAGGAAAGCTGTGATAAACTATGAGTGTGATGGGGCCCCAGAAGAGAGAAACGCCAGTCTGGGGGAGGTGTTACAATCCCACTCATAGCAGTCTATGGGGCACTGGTTAGACCCTCAGGAAAACCCTTCAACTTCAACAGATCAGAGAGGTGGCATCACACAAGTTCCCACCAGGTGTTGTTTTCCCTGAAAAGCTTTTTTATTATTACTTTTCCCTCCAGTTTTAGGTTTACGGCAGGACCCAGGATGTGTTGGGTCACGTGTGGGTGAGTGACCAGCATTCAGCCTACTCTGGGCACTCATTTGGACTACTCAGCTATTCTGAGGCCATCTGCAATGGTCTGGGACAGGACTCCTGTCCCCCTTCACTTCAGTTTATGTTTCTGTTGAGATGTAAATTCACAGAGTATTGAGATGAGCCCCCCATAAAGGACCAGGCCCGGGAAGGAGAAAGCTCCTATACCTCCTATAGCACCTAACCCACCCCATGCTGCAGAATGGGGTCACTCTCTTCTTCACAGGTGGGGAAGCTGAGACAGAAAAAGTGAAATTACTTGCCCAGGGTGACTCACCACATGGTGGCTATGGCAGAAGGCTATCCACATTCAAGAAGGTTAAAAAGGAGCAGAGAAGGGCTCTTGAGTGAGCTGGTGAACGGAGGGCACACGGTATAGAAGAATATAGCTTGCTCAGCTTTGGTAAAGCAAACTGGCAGTGATGTGATTTTTTTTCTCTATAAATACATCTGGAGGGTAAACATCAGGGATGGAGGGAAAGCTATTTAAGCTGAAGGACAATAGTGGTACGAGAAAACATCCGTATTAATGTTTGAAGAAGTAAAAGAGCAGGTTATGGGGAGAAGAAAAGGAGGAATGAATGGCTTGAAGGAAAGACAGAGGAGATACAGGTGGGACAAACCACAGAGCTGCCAGGCAGGGGCTGAGCAGAAGCTGCCTATCCCAGGGGAAGATTCCTGTGGGATTGATGGCATTGCAGACCTCCAGGTCCACATGCTTTCCACCTGACAAGGTTAAATGGAGAGGCAAAATTAGACAGTCTTTGGCACCAGGTGGGAGAAGGAGGGGAGGGCAGGAGCAGGGTTCCAGAGGTATCGTGGCAGAGATGCTCAGTGCAGGACCTGAGCAGGGTGCACAGGGAGCACTGGGGAACAAGCTGGCTGCTGCCCTGCTCCCCAACATGAGCAGCAAGAAAACAAGTGCCTGGGCCCACAGGAGAAGCTGATGCCCTCATCCCCGCAGGCTTTCTGTACACACAGGCAGGTGCTGGGAGAGCCACGTTGCCCCCCGCATTGTGCCTGGGCCAGCAAGGGGTACAGATCCCCCAAAACGTCACCAGCCAGTGCAGTACCTCCAGCAGATCTCATATGCTCTGCAGTCCATTTGGTTCAGAAGCAGAGCCAGACACTGCTTTCTCACACACACACCCCCCGCTTACAGGAGCAAGCCGGGATTTCCATAGCCGTCAAAAACAAGCCTTTGTTATTAGCCCTGTGAATTATTTATTCTACCATAATTAATGCAGGACTGTTAACGGCCACAGCAAAACTCCCCACAGCTCACCCGTCTGCAAACACAGCTCCACTTCTGCTCACCATTTCGGCATTAAATATGCATCGGGACTGATAAATGGCTCCAGCGCGCCGATCACCACGAGCCTGTTAAGCAAAATGCTCTGAGCACGGATATCTCCCCGGGGAAGGGCTGTACTGGGGTAAACCAGAGGGGGCCGGGGAGGGAGGCATCTCCCAGGCAGGACAGGCTCGATCCCTTCTCACAGCTCCTCCTGTCCCCTGCTCTTACCACTGAACAGAGGCACCTTCCTGGAGATGGTATCTGAGCAGTCCTCAGAAAAATCAGTCCCCTCGGGCTCTTGCTTAGTGTCTGCGCTCTCTCTTTTCAGGTCAGGTTTGGAGCAGACAAACCCCTCTGGCTCCTCCTTGCTTTTCAGCCCTGCTAGATTTGCAGAGCCGCCAGGTGGGGTGCAGGGCTTCAGGGACCGTGACCACGAGACACCAGCATGCTCTGGGAGGGTGCCCAAGCCTCCAACAGACAGCAGGAGCTGGAGGCTTCCTAGAGTTCCTAAGCCTTGGCAGAGAAGGACCTGCATTCACCTCCCTTTATCACCTCTCCCAAGCACCTCTGCAAACACTTCCTCGGCATGAGACAGGATTTTGGTCCTTCATTCCCCCATCCCTTGTCACAGGGAACTCAGGTGCTCCCTGAGCAGCACCAGTGCCGGTCACTCCGCTGCTTCTCGCCCTCCCAGCCAGCTGCAGGGCGGTGGAGAGGAGCCCACCTCTGCAGAGCATGGCGCACTGTCACTTCTCCCCATCCACAGCCATTCTTTTCTGCCTAGCCGGCAGGCTGTGGGTCAGCAGAGCTGGAGGCTCTGGGTCTTCTGCTGTGGAGGAGGTGATTGAGCAGGGAGCCTGCAGAGCCAGAGAAGATGCCTCCATGACAGCCCCGATGGCAGATGACAGCTCTGGCTGAGCCTCCCAGAACACATGAAGAGAAGAAGTCGACTTCAGTTGCCTTCAGCGGTTTCACAGGGTTTAAGCAAATGCCCAGAGAGAAAGAGATGGGGAGTATCTCCCCTAATTAATAAAAACAAGAGGAAATTAACAGCTGCTCTGAAGCTGCTGAACTTTTTTGCTCCTTTCTCAGCCCAGCCCTTAAGAAGTAAATTAACTCCAGAGTATGAGGTTTCCTCAAACTCAATCAAATTTAAGGCAGAAAGCCATGCTGGGAGTATCTGGGGAAGAGGATCCCATAAGGGCAAGTATTATAGGATGCCTTAGGTATTCCCTAACAAGCTCACTGGTCATTAGATTGGTGAAAAACAAACCAACCCAGCCAAATCCAGGCTTAGTGCAACAAATCAACCTGCCAGGGATCAATACCTGGGAAGCCTTTACTTCCTGCCCCACCCAAATCCCCTCCTGTTAACATCCCTCTGTCAGACTGTGTCCTCCAGCACAGCCCGTAGCTGAGCACCCCAGTGCTGCTTGTTCTATGCTTTTTTCCTTTTTCAAAACTGCCACTCCTTCTAGTTGGCAGTGGCAGGCTCGAGAGAAAGGCAAGTTTCAATTACAGCTAAGTTTGATTTAAATCTGTAATACGGCTATACAGAACACAGCAGATGATCAAGAGACCATAAGAGCAGCAGTTATGCAGTCCAGCTCCGTGAGACTGCTCCAAGCAGCCTTTCACTGGCTAAGCTGGTGCCTGAGAAAGGATTATTTCAAAATATGCAACGGGCTGACTGTAACATGGAGGTCTGCACCCAGTTGCCGAGACTGGGGCTAGTGGCTCTGCTCCCATCCCACCACTCAGGGGTTTTAAAGTCAGGAGAGAGAAAAGGAAGCATTAAACACGTATTGTCTGGGCTAATCCTGGCCCAGCAGTGAAGTGCACTTAAAATGACCCTTCTCTAAGCTTCGTCTCTCTCATTTGATGTTTCTCTTATTCGAGGATCTTTCTGGCTGCAACATCTATTTCTCTGTCAACAGCCCTCAGTGCATCTCTCTTGCTATCTTTAGTCTCGGTTTATTGATCCCTCATTCCTATCTATCCATCTAATTCGTTTGTGCTTATTTCTGCCTATCACTCGACTTACCGCAGTACACCTGTCCTGTTTTACAATGTGTGGCTCATGTCAGCCTCCCTTTTCACATTTCCCCTTCCCCGGTGAGGAGGGACACCAAGCAGGGAACGGCACGGCAGGCTGCGGTGCCCGCACAGCTCCTGGGCAGGGGCCTGGAGATGAGCAGCCAGAGCTGCTTTCTGTCAAGAAGAACAACCCCCCTCCCCCAGCCTTGGCATGGCTGGAGCATCCCCTTGACTGTGCCTGGGAAAGGGATAAATATAAATCAGGCAGCAGCCACCTGAGCTGCGACGTCGGACCCTCTGCCCTGCGACTCCTGCTGTGACACACCTTATCCGAGGAGATTAGCCAGAGCCTCGATCCTAATGCTGCCTCTGAATCCAAAACACCAGCCGTACCCTTGGAGATAAGGGCATCTTTGACAGCAGCTTCAGCTCTCTGTGCTGGCTGGATCAGGGCATAGCAGGGCAAAGTAGGGAACAGGGAAAGGCAGATGAAAGAAGAAAAGAAAGACTGAGAAAAGGGGGAGGATGGAGGTGTGCCCTCAGAGCTGCTCTTGTTTTATTTTCACCTTTCATGTCTTTAAAGGTGAACTGGAAAAAAAAGAGAGGCCAAGAATAAAGCCCTATCACTTACCTAGCTCGTTAACTCATTATCCTTAATGTGGTCCATGCTGTGGCATGCAGAACAAGGGGAAGGAGAAGGATTTATTCACCTACTCTGAGATAGAAAAGTCCCTCCTTACTCAGCAGACAGACACTTTTCAGAGGGCTTAAGCTGATGGATGCCCAGATTGCCCAGCCACCCCTCTCCAGAACTTGGCAGGGCTGAAACCCTTGCAAACATTCTGGTCCATATTTTCATGCTTTTGTGTGGGACCAAGCACGCTGGAGGCCCCATCTCTGGACACCACTGAGGCACACGTTTATTGTGCGCATAGCATATCGAGAGTGACCCCCAAAACCTTTGGGACAGCCATCTGTTGTGAAGGGTGGCAATCGAGACTGGCTTACCCTCTGCTGAGGAACTGGGCTTTGAGCACCAAGAGAGGCTCAAACTCATCAACAGCTACCACAGCTACGTGTGGTGGACAAGGTGGGGTGGGAAACCCAGGCCCTGGCCAGAAGGTAGGTCTGGATCCTCAGCGAGTGTCAGTCTCCTGTGTCTATTGCAGCTTTCCTAAGGACGGCTCGTAACTGTAAAGCACCCTGTTGAGTTCTCCAGGCAAAGCTAAGCAAGTACACATACAGAGTGTGGACTCACCTGGAAAGCCAGCAGAAAGACCACTGCCCTTCCTGAGTGAGACTGAGGCCTCAGAATATCCCCAGGAATCCCCAAATCCTCATCCCACTAAGCAGTGCGAGATGACTGCTCCAAGGAACACTGATAAAGGCTGAAGTGGGAACATGCAGCTCCATGGAAATATGGCCAAGGGAACTGGGAAACCTGGCACCCCTCTCAGGAGTGGGTGATGATCACAGGAAAAACATATGGGTTTCCCTGTAGAATGGTATCCAGGAGGACAAAGCACTGCAGACACATCCTAAGTCACAACAGCCTTGTACAGTAGAAATCCTGGGGCTAAACTTTGGCTACTTCATGGCCCATAGCAGCTCAGGGACAGAAAAGCTTCTGTCTCCATTTCTCTCTGAACTACCAGATTGTTCCTGCTTGGGCAAGCAACAACCAAGGCACTAATGCAAAGACTATTTTTTTGCCCTTCTGCCAAAGCCGTGAATGAGAGAGATGAGGAAACAACCACCAGTGGCAGACAGAGATTGAAGAAGATTCATGCCTCCAATAAAAACTGCCCCCATGTTGTAGTCCCAGCACTTCAGCTGGAAATTGCTTTCACAGAAAAGGGACAATAACAGCAAGGCTGCAAGGGCACGTCCTAATTTAAGAAGTCCTATTGGGTTCTTGGGAAGGTCAGGAAAAAGGGCTAGGATGCAAAGAAAGTTCATGTTCTGGCTTTGGGTACTCCAGTGTGAGACTACAGTCCAGGGCTTCAAAAATCAATGGTTCAGATTACTCCCATGCTCTTTGCAAGATGGTGGGCTTTGAAGGTGCATGCTTGCACTTCCCATGCAAGAGTTTCACCACAGCCCTGCTTGGTGCTCTCTGACATGCTCCCAGGCAGAGAAACTGAGGCCTGGATGGGTAACGGTGACTGGACTCCATTGCTGTCCCAGAGGGATGCTTCATCCAGGCTTCAGCGGGAAACATAGCAATGGGTACTCCCAGTACCTCCAGCAAGAGCAAGGCACTCATGGCATCCCTCTTCTTCTATCTCCTTGCCCCATCTCCAGCAGCAGAGCAGCACAAGAGGAGACACATCCTGCTGTACACAAGTGCAGGCTCTCCTCCTCCTTTATCTGGTGTTGAGCAGCTCATTATTGCACTTTTTCTACTGTAAGATCGTTGGCATCTCCAATGTTGCCATGCGCTGGAGTGAAAAAGCTCTACAGCCTCGGGGCATGAGTCTCACTTTCTCAGTCATGTCTCACCTTCAGCGAAACGGTCCCAGCAGCTCTTCCCTCTCCTGCCTCCCAAGTTCACACCATGTTAAATGCCACGGTTGTCATAAGTAACCTCCAGATTTACTGTGTAAGCGCAGCTTCCACGTGGTGGGGGAATCCTTCCAGGATTCCCCAAAAGCCGTGGCTCTTGTCCAAACTAACTGCTGCAGCAGCCAAAGGCTGAAGCAACCTTAAATCTCACCGGTGCAGAGCCAGGACCCCGAAAATCTGTGCCTTTCTAACAGGGCCCAGGAGAAAAACAGGGTGAGAACAGGAACAGAGGAAGGAGGCACAGACACTTGCCCCATGCTCCCAGCCTCCAGCAAGTTGTGGTTCCAGGGACTTCTCAGGCTGAGTTGTTTGATTTAAAAGCTGCTGTGCTCCAACACAGGCCACGGCTGGTTCATGCCCACTGGAAGACCAGGGCTTTGGGGACAGGACATGTCAGGGAACCAAACGCTCATCCACACTGCAGAGAGAACAGAGGGAAGGGAAAGAGGAGTGTGGCGGTAATTCAGCCTTAATTAGCCTCATCAAATATTCATCTGGTAATTTCTCTGAATTTACAGAGAATATTAACAACATCAATACGATTCATTGACTCTTTGAAGATCCCACAGCATAAATCCGACCCACTCCAAAAAGAGAGAACCAGCTGGGAAGGAAGGGAATGGGTTTAAGCAAGCAGTGGAGCACCATGGGCATGGGAGGCCCCAGGCACTGGGATTTGCTCCATCCCAGCCTTTGGAGATGCCGATCTTGCCCGGGACCCTCCAACTGACATGATCCCCCTCCCCTGCATCCCAACTGCAGCTGGCACATGGGGACGTGGAGCCGGGAGGACGCAGGACCAGCCAGCGGCTGGGGAGCATGGTGGCACCCAGTGTAACGAACACTGCATGGCAAAGTCACGAGCTGCTGTGGCAGAAACCAACGCAGAATAGCCTGTGCTGGAGCAAGAGGTGGGGCTTGGTGGATCGGTGCACGGCAGCACAACAGTCAGCTTGTGTACGTCGCCGGAGCGAGCACCAGTCCTGGCCAGAAATGGGTTTGGAGGTGGCAGCGGAGAAATTTTCTGGGCTGTTTCTTGGCTCCAGAGATAACACGACCTGTGCTGATGAGCAGCTAGGAAACGTCTCAGCCTGAGGTCTATCAGCAGCAGAGCCTCGCCATCCTCCTGGCCCAAGACCAAGGTTGGAAAAGGGAAAGGGAATAACAGCCAACTACTCCATGCAACCAGGTCCATAAGTCTGAGTTCTCACAGAAATCACAAGCTATGCCCTTCGTGTCTGACAGAAAGCAATCAAGCCAAGGCCAACTTACAGGGAACCTTTGCCATTGCTTTGCAGTAGAAAGATTTCCATAAACTGCTGGGTTGTTTGGTGGGGGTTTTTTTAATGAGACATTTTCCCTCAATTTGTCTTTCACAAAAGGTCATTTTTAAAGACAGCAGCCCACTGGCGCCCATCACTCAGAGGCTCTGACAAGCCAAAGGAACTGTCAGACCAAATTTTGCCTCCCGGCTACATTCAAGGTTTTGCATTCAACATTTTTTATTTTCCTAACGGAGCTTTCCCTTCAAGGCCAGCACACTATCAGAAACCAGAGAGCACCAGCACAAGGCAGAACTTCGCACAGGAGGTCTTGCAATTCAATTTACTGCCAGGGAGATGCTGCAGCAGGTGGCCGCAGTAGTGGCCACAGTAGGAAATCTCAAAGAGGACATTATCCAGGTAGCAGGATACAGAACGGTCTCAAATTCAGGAGCATTCAGATAATGGTGAGATTTGCAGGGATCACAGGGATCTGAACAGGAATAAGACTCACTGCGTCCTGGGTGAGCAGGCAAGGAAATGGCAGAGCTCCTGAAGCCTTTTCTCATGGAGGGCATGTCTCTGTGTCACCTGTAGACTGCAGAGCAGGAGGGAGAGCCCGGTCGATGGGTCCAAGGTCCTCCTCCAGCCCTGCACACCATGAAGAAACTGCACGAGGAATTTCTGCTCCTGCCAGTCCTTCTGGAGGATGGCACCCAAGCAGGGACCACAGCTGACACAACCCAGACCAAACCACGCACAAGCCAGCATCCTGGGGGGCTAGCTCCAAGAAGAGTTTGTTTCAGCACACATTATTAAGAATAATCTTTTACACTTCTCTTTCCTTGAGGGGGCTGGGAGGGGGGCACGAGCCATGCCTGGGCTCCACAACTAACACCAGCCCAGATTCCTCCATCCACTGAGGATGCGATGGGTGGCCCAGGGACACCTGCTCGGGACAGCCATCAGCCAGGGACGAGAGACCGGGAAGGAGAGAGAAAGAACCACCAGGGCAGGAGGAGAGCAGAGAAGGCTCATTGTGGAGTATAGAACCTGTTGTTCCTAACTGTGATATAAATGATTAGAAAGTCCTTAGTTGAGGTAGGGTGAACTACCTAAAGCCCCAGAATAAGCTGCAGTAGCAGCATGACGAGCCTGAGTCTTGGAGATGTGGGCGCAGATGATGCAAAAGACCCCAGAGCTACCCAAGTAGACTCAAGCGAGAGGAGGAAGAAACCCCCACGGTGAATGGCACATTGCTCCTGGCAAAGAGCTGAGGACAGTGATGGCTCATTGCCCCCACTGGCTGCACCCCGAAGTACCCGGGGGAGCCCAGCGCCAGGGGCACAGGGGAAATACCAGCTTTTACTTGCACAGCAGCTTGTAACTGCAGTGCTGCTGATGGCATTTGTTAAGTATTGATTGCAGAATCAATAGGCTGTCAGGGTTAGTATCATTTTAACTGGACTAATAATAACAACTGTTCATTGCATTTTTGGTTATATTGTTGAAAGTTTTAATTAGACTGACAATAAATGCTTGGTTTGGCATAAGGTCTGTCTGGCTTTTGGTGGATAACATCCCCCAGCTCAGCTAACACATTTTGGTCCTGCCCTGCCTCCCCTGGGTGGATGGGGTGCAGGGAGCTGCCATCCTCCTGACAGCTCAACACCACCCCCTTCACAGAGACGCTTCTCGGGGCAAAGCCAGAGCTTAATGCCTCGCAGCTTTCCCACCCTGCAAAGCAGTGTTCGTCGGTCAGGGCGCAGACTAACTCACCACCTCCACCTTGCACAGCTGCCTGCTGCAGCCGACGTGACTTCTGAAAGCTCCTTCAGCAACCAGTCCCGGCCGTGCATCAAAGGCTTTGGCACGCAAAGGCGTAGCGGAAAAGCACAGAGCTTCAATCTCAGTCTGTTGCTGATAGGACTGCAGAGGCAGGTCAAGGCGATAGCAGTGCCTGGCTCACATCAACCGTGCTCCAGGCAGCTGAGCCACATCCCCAAGGAGCAGCCCAGGTCAGAGGCAGCGGACAGAGGCTTTAAACCTCTGCAAAGGACAGGTCTGCCCACAGGAAAGCATCTGTATACCTGTGCAGATGGCAGCGTGTTACCAATTCATATAAGCTTCTGAGAGTATTACACCATGCTGAGCTCCTGGAGCAGCAGGGAGCCCTTTGATCCCATCCATGGGGATCAGCAGGATCCCTTTTCAGGGTGGAGGACATCCTGCTGGGGCTTCCCACCTGCAGACACCGCAGATCTGACCACAGCATTAATCTGGCTCAGGACAGGGCAGCAAGGATGCTGTGGGGCCGAGAAAGGGCTGAGTCCACAGTATCTGCCAGCAAGCACGAGCTCAGCCCCACACCTACCCCAAGCAGTGCCCATCCCTGTTTGCTCCAGCCTCCGCAGCTTTCCTCAGGATGCTCCTGGGGGCAGATGTCACAGTCCTGAAGGCTGCAATGGGCCTGACAGCCCCCCAGATTCTGCCCAGCTACACAAACCCCAAACTCCTTTGTCGGGGGGGCTGCTTAACTCTTGCAAAACCCCTCTGTGTGCCCAAGCCAGCTGCACCTTCCGAGTCCAGAGGCTTTCCCCACCGTGAAAACTAGGTGGAGAGATAGAGGAGCTTGGCCACCTGGCAGAGAGTGAGGCGGCCCCAGGTCCCTCATGTCCAGCAGGGGCACTTTGCCCTGCTCCCCCCAGCACCCCAAACAAGGCAGGCATTTCTCCATCTCCTTTGCATGCCCCCCCCCCAGCTTCTCCCAGCCCCCGTCCCAGTGCCTGGCAGCCTCCCAGTGCTCCTGGGGACAAGAAACAGCCTGTGCTTACAGCCCACCCAGGGTAACAGTTCACCACAACATGCTCACTTTTAATTTGCTTACCCAAGCAATAAAGCAGAAATGAGGAATGGCAGCTAATTAAAAGTATCGATTCATGTGGCATTCAAAACGATCCTGAGCAAGCCAGGAGGGAAAGAGGGATGAGGAGCCTGGAAGAAGAAGGGGGAACAGCAGGGCTGCAATGCTCCAGCCCGGTGTATCCTTACTCCCTGTGATTTCTTACCATGGGGAAGACTCTTCTGCTCTAAGAATCCTGCTCCTACAATGCATTGTCCCCAAGATATTGCGTCTTTTCTTTACCAGAGAAGTCTCCAAGATGCCCATTACATCAAGTCCATGTGAACCCACACTGATGCTCTGCACGCCCTGTGTATTTTTAAGACTAGCTGATGGTAGGCAGGCAAAAACCCTGAAACGAGGGGAAAGCACATTTGGGATGTGTTTCTACAGCAATGGCACAGCTCGCTCAAAGGTTACCGCTTGCAGTCCCCTCTGACCTTCACATCTGCGAAGCCGTATGCAGACACGCAGAATACGTTGTCTCTGTGACTCGGGACTAGGAGGGTGCCTGGAGCCAGCAAATCCAGACAACTCCCAGTCTAGATGGTCCACAGCTCATCCGCTCTGCACACTGTCGAGTCCTACCTGCTACAAGAAGATGGACCTCAGCACCAAAGTCAGTTCCTATAGCTTGCATGAGAATGGGAGTGGGGGAGATGAGGCCATCACCAGGGACTCAGATCCCTGCTGTACCTAGGTTTCTCTCTGTACAAACACCCAGTTCATTACATGAGGAAGGTGCTTACAACAAGACGGGAGCTGGGACTGCCTATGCCTGGCCAGTGTGGGTCTGTCTGGAGAGGAAGGTGGCTGCTGAATCCTCGCTGCTCAACAAGAGCAAAAACTTTGTGCCTCAAGAGACAAGCCAAGTGAAGAGCATCGATACAGAGCTCTGCCAGTGACAGAGTTATGAATAGACTCAGAAGCACCCACAGCCACCCATGAGGTGAGAAACTGCTGCTCTCTTGCTCCGCATTACCCATGTCACCATCTCCCTACCCCTCTGTCTTGTGTAGCTACTGACAGCTGTCCTCATGGGGTTGGAAAAGAGCCAGAAACTGGGACTGTAAGCTTGCTCCCCATCTCTCTGTTCACACACACACACCAAGCAGATGCCACCATGGCCTAGATTACGAAGGGAGCAGGGTACCCAAGTGCAGCATCACCATCTGAGGACTCTGAAGCAAGGATGATCCAGCAGGCGAGGACTTCCACTCTGGATATGATCCAAAAGCTTCTCAGAGACTTGCCAGAGTACCTTTCAAAACTTCTTACCTTCAAAACTGCCCTGGCAGCCTCCTCGGCAAAGTTTGCATCCACATCATGAGCCCCGGGAGGATCTTCACCCTTTGCCTGGTGTGTTATCAGGGCTTCCTCTGAGTGCCAGGGAACACCGTAGTGGACTGAAGGCACACACTCAGGCTCCTTCTTCTCCACTCCCTCCAGCCTACCTTGTTTTCCCCAGACAGCAGCCTGCTCTACCCAAGCGATCACAGACCATCCCGCCTAGCAAAGCACCCACGCGTCCTAGAGCACAGCCAGACGCAGGGAGGGCCAGCGGCCATTCCCCCAGTGTCCCCCTCCAACATCCCACACCGCACACAGGGATCACAGTGCTGGAAGAGATCAAAAGTCCTGCTACAACGCAGGTAATCGGGCCAGGCAGGCAGGCGGAGGGATTCACTCTCTTGCAGACTTTATCTGGCTCCAAGAAGGATAAGCCTAAATCCTCTACTGTATTTCCCCTCCCTCCCCTCCACCCTCTAGTCCAGAAGATGTAATGTGACATGTGGCTGAGACCAAAAGGCAATATTTAGGAACAGGTCCAGGAAAAACGTGACGCATGGGGCAGAGAGGGGACAAGGGGGACTGAAGTCTTAAAGGAAGGAGAGGGAAGAAGGAGACCTGCAGCCTACAAAAGAGAAAGCTCCAAAGGGCAGACCACATCTCAGTGAGTCAAGACTCACTCACTGAAACACCTCAGGAAGGTCCTCAGATACTCATCAGGGGCTGCAAAGAAAACACACATTGCCTAGCACCAACAAAACCCCTTTGGCAGTGGCTTCTACTCTGGTGGGTGGTAGCTGTCCTCTCCACGCATTTTCCCAGGAGCAGCCCCAGGACACAGCCCATCCAGCATCATCCATGGACCATGAGAACAAGCTGAGCATAGGGCCTTTTCTTTGAAACCCCACTCATACCTACAGGAGAAGCAGGCAATGCTTTGATTTCAGAGCTATCAAATGCAAATGATCATGAGGAAGCCATCCTCCCTCCAGGGAACAGCTACATGGCAGTCTGGTGACCTTCTACACCACCTCCACACCCCAGGCCCTGGAGAACGCGTAGAAATCTTGCTCACGGCACCCCTCTGCGTGCAGTGCCTCATTCCTGGGAAGGCAGCACCGGCAGCATGCAGGCAGTCCTGGTTCCCTTGGGTGCAGAGGAGGCAGAAGCTGGAGGAGGCAAAGCCATCTAGGGAGCTCTCAGAGGGGCCCATGAGGGAGAGCTTGGAGCTGCCTCCGAACTTTTCTGATTTTCAGGAGACTTTGGTCCAGCCGAACCCATAGGAGAGACATGATGCAGTCAGAAAGACAGAGCAAGACTGGAGCTTTCCCACTGTTTCGCACCACTGAGGTCTTGGCTGGACAGCCAGACCCCATCTCAGCAGTGCAGAGCAGAGTATCGCAGCGGCACAGCACTAGGGAGAAGACCAGCACCAAGTTCAGCAGCACCAAGAGCTGCCCCTGCCACACCACACACTGCAACAACAGTCATCAGGGATCCCGGTGAGCCAACCATCTCCACAAACTCTGCGTTCCATACCTCTCCCCGGCACTTCATGCTCCTCAGCAGACCTTCTCACCTGGGTGAGCCTGCTGTGCTGCAAGACTCAGAGGCTTCAGGCTTCGTGCCAGACCCTGGGCTTGAAGCCAGGCCCACTCCACAATCCCAAAATCCAGTGGTCCAAGCTCATATGAATCTACCTTGCAGGTTGCTGACTTGACTCCAGCTGACTTACCTCTGGAGAAGGGGCGAAGCCAGAAGGTCTCCTGTGCTGCAGTTTCCAGCCTTGTCCACAGTTGGTTTGGTTTCAGCTGGGATAGAGTTAATTTTCTTCACACAGTAGCTGCTGTGGTTTGTATTTTGTATGAGAATAATGTTGATAACGCATATTGTTTTAGTTGTTGCTAAGCAATGCTTATATTAAGTCAAGGGCTTTTTCAGCTTCCCATAAAGCTGAGAGGGAGCATAGACAGGACAAGCTGGCCAAAGGAATATTCCATACCACAGACGTCATGCTCAGTGTATCAGTGGGAGTTGGCCAGGGGGCAGGGATCTGTGATCGCTGCTTGGGGTGAGATGGGCAATCGATCATCAGGTGGGGCGGGGTGTGGGTGCATAGGGAGTGAACGGTTGTGTGGTCCTAGTCGCCAGCTGGGGTTAAACCACGACAACAGCCTAAGAAGAGGTTATTTGGGAGCTTGCTCACAATCACCAAATGACCTCTTCGTGAACAACTTAAGAAAACCGAAAAGGAGGCAGCCAGGAGGCAGGAGTCATCACCAGTGTGTCCTGGCGAGCTCCATCCATTTCCCCCCACTGTGAAATGGGTACTTACGTTTCCCAGAGCCCCATGAGAGCACCTTTTCTGGGTATCATCCAGTGATGATTATTTCATTCCTAGAAGTGGTGCTCAGAGAGAAGGAGGGAAGCCCAGTACCACACGACGCATTTATGGTTGATACACCCAAGAATCCCAGCCCTTTTCCTGCAGCCCTGGTAGAGGCAGGCGAGGGCTGAAGATACACACTGCTGGTGACAGCAGATTTGCAGAAAACATCTGCCACAGAAATCAGGGGGCTTCCCTGGTTCGATGGCACTGGAAGGGGTGGCTGCCCGGTGAGGTGCTCGCGTTTCCCCCCAGTCTGACCTCTGTGGAGGCCAATATATTTGTTCCGTATTTGATGTCTCCCACCCGCAACACACAGCTGAGAAAGCTTCTGTTGTATAAGGGATTAATTTTTGCAGTGGGAGAGATCTAAAAGAAGGAAACGATTGACAATATACAGAGAGAGCAGTTTAATGTATCGTGGTGCGTGGGCAAGTCTCTGCAGGGCGCTGAGCAGACCCTCACCTGTAAAGCAGGCAGCAGCCAACGCTGCATCTGCTGTGCCCCGTGTCCGCTCTGCCGGGAATTCAGGCAGCCCGCAAGTGCAGCTGTGCCATCGTGTGCTTCTCTCCAACATCTGCCTGTCCTGCTCACTGGAAAAATCATGGAGCTGCTGCTAATTTCATTAGCAGGCCCGTCAAGCGGTTCATCAATCTATGATTTCCTGGCTTGCTGCCGTAAGGAAACAAGCGGGATCTGCTCTGAATTCACAAAGCCGTCCTCTGGGGTAATTTGTCTGAAGGCTTAAAGTTTCCCGAGTGGATTATTATCTCGGATTAAAACTGGGGGAGGGAGTGGTTTTTGCCTTTTTTTTTGTCTTTTTCCCCTGGAATAAACCAGAATATCCCCTAAGCTGCCAGCCAGGAGTTGCCCTGTCCCGGAGACAGGCAGGGCCAGGCGGGAGCACAGGGACCCGCTGTCCCGGGCCAGCCCTGCTCCGCCGCAGCAGAGAAGCGAAGCCCACCGGCTCCCAAAGTGCCCCCCAGGGAGAGGGGCGCGGAGCGGGTGCGCGGCGCAGCCAAAAGGCAACGGCGGGCGATGGAANCCGCATTCCGCAGGGCGACAGCGGCGGAGACGGGGGGGGCGGGGGGGGGGAGGTTCGCGGGAGAGGAGGGGGGGATGCTCTGCCCGCTCGCCCCCTCCCCGCCTGCCGCAGGCAAAGAACGAGCCGCAAGTTCAGGAGCGATAAATCACAGGGAAGGGGAAAGCTGGGAGCCAGGGATCTTGGTGTTATCGGAAAAAGCAGAACAGAAACTACCTCATCCTCAACCACAATCATCTTAGTAATAAAAATAAATAACAAAAAAAAAAAAAACAGAAAAAAAAACACCAAAACAACAAACCACACCAAAACCCAGAAACCTTACAATTTAATTTAGAGATGACAAAACCACCTTTTTATCTTACCCCAAATTCTAATTTTTGGTAATTTAACCTTCCTGCCCCCACCAATCCCCAAAAGCAAGGCTGTTATTTTTAAATGGAAAATTCTCATACAAAATGAAGAGGGGCAGTCTTACATTGGAGGGAAAAGAAAGGACAAAGCAAATACCTTCAGTTTTCCACCACGAACCTTTCTGGGTTGATACCTCCCCATGTGTCATCCTGTTATTTTAGCCAAACTGTTGGCTGAATTTGACCCAGAACATTAATTCCTCCAAAATTCCTTTTTCCACCAAACATCATCCTCCTCTGAAACCAGCCCAAGCCCACCCCATGGACTTAGTGGGCAGGAGCAGGAGGTCCCAGATGACTACACGTGGGACAGAGCAAGCTACGTGACATAGCTAGAAATGAGGGTGCATCCCCCAGTCCCAGCACCTGCACTGTACCGTCAAGCACGGGTGGCATTACTGCTTGTGCTGAGGTTGCTGTTGCTTGCAGGGTTTTGGTGGCCCTTCCCATACTGCACCCCTCACCAACAAGCTGCTCCTGCAAAGCTCCAAAACTCCCACTGAGTACAGGAAAACCTCCCGCCTAAGAAAATAAATGTGTTCTGTGCGCTCTCTGAGCTACCCACAGCAAAGCAAATACAGGCACAGCTGGGTCCCACCACTGCTTTGTTCCTTAAAAACGTGTCATTTCAGTTAAACTCTTCCTGGCACATCTGGCTGTCATTAGACAGAGGAGAGAGACAGTTACTCTCTTCCTTCTGCACGTAGCACAACAGGCGCTGTCGGGCCAGTGAGCCGCGGTCTTTAGCTCTGCACTGCACTTGTCAACTGAGACATCCATAGCCCAAATGGAAATCACGCTGCCTCCGCAGCGGGAGGCCTTGGGAATGCCATCCCTCAGGAAGGTGCAGTGCTCAGGGTACCGAACCGCCCGCGCCAGGTGCTATTTGACAGCACCAGATAAAGCAAAAGGGAAAAGAGAGGCAGGCAGGAGGATGGCAGCTGCCTGCCCTTCCAGCTAGATGTCCGGCCTCAGTGTGGGTGGTGGAGATGACCTAGGTAGTGACAGTGACCCAGACAATCCTCTCCAGTCGCAGATGTAAAAGGCACAGATTGGGCTGTCTTAGTTGAGTTTTGGTATCTTGCAGGTAAGGAGTCTCTCAGTGCAGATTGGGTGTCTGCAGGCACTCAGTGGAGGCTATTTATCTAAAGTGAGTTATAAAGGCCGAATACAAAATGCATTTGTAAATATCTGGCTTGTGTTTTGGTCTCTGTCATTGGGGTGGTTTTATCTACAAGGAATGCGGCATCTTCCAAAGCCCTCCTCCTCCTTGGTCCCTATGTGGATGGATAGGTGGCCCATGGCAGGCTCTGTCCACCATGACTCTGCATTTCCTCAACATACATGGGAGGTCAGCATGTCCAGGTACCCCTCCATGCAAGGTTCATGTCCCACCTTCTATTAAGGCAAACAGGAGGAAGGCAGCGTGATGGGCACAGACGTTTTGCAGAAGCTGGAGGGAAATGTTGGCAGTGGCATTAGCTATTCTCCTCTTTTTAGTGATCCAAGTCGAAGGTCTTAGATCAAGGCAATGAGAAAAAGGACAGGCCAGAGGAGGAGCTAGGACAATCATTTGATTTGGAGCTGTCTCAGGAGCTGCCATCGAGGCAGTGGCAGCAGCAATGCTAAGGACCTGAGACAAGTCCCTGGCAAGGCAGCCACAGGATCTGCCTTGTAAAATAGCAAACACTGTCTCAGCACAAGGCCAGACATCATCTAGCTGACCTTTGCACCCCCTCATTGCGTCCCACCAGATAAAGCTTTCTCCTCATCCTCAAGCAGACTGTCTGAGCTGTCAGAGAAGAAGTCCTCCAGATCCTGCTGCCTCATCTTGGACTCCAGAACAGTGATGCGCTGCTTGAGCTTCATTTGGGCATCATTGTACTCTGTCAGGAGCCTCCCAAAGCGGGTGTGCAGTGTGTCCAGGTTCAAGGCCAGCCTGTCCAGCTTCTCCTCCATGCTCTTCTCTTCTGTGCTTGCCTCTGCAGCTGACTCATCCAGCAGCCCTTCCTTGATCAGGATCTCCCGGCCACGCTCCTCCAAGACCTTTTTGGCATCAGGATACTCTGTGACTGCTTCCATAAGATCTTCCTTTGACAGGCAGAAGAGATCAGAGTAGCCCAAGCTACGGATGTTGGCTGTGCGCCTGTTGCCCATTTTGCTCCCTTTAATGTTGAGGATGCTGATCTCACCAAAGCAGCCTCCTGCAGTGAGCAACGCATACTGTGTAGTTCCATCATCTGCCACCACGGCCAGCTTCCCCTCCTTAATGATGTACATCTCTTTCCCAATGTCTCCTTTCCGGCAAATGTAATCCCCTGGGCTGAACACCTGAAGGCGAAGCTTCAGCACCAGCTCCACCAGTAGACCTGCCTCACAGTCCTGGAAAATCCTCACCTTCTTCAGCGTCTCCAGGTGAACATTGATGGCAATCTCTGCCCTTAACTTATCAGGGAGATTCTTGAGGACTTCCCGTTCATCTACTGCCTTCTTGTTGGTCCACAAGTAGTCAAACCACTTGATGACTTTGGTTTCCATGTCTTTGCTCACCTTGCGGAACTGCATGTAGTGTTTGATGGCATCAATTTTTGCCTGGAACTCTGCCCTGGTGGCATTCATGTTGGATATCATGGATCCCACATTCCCCACAATGGTGGCAAAGATGAGGACACCGATGAGGAAATCGAAGATCACAAAGAGGTACTCTTCATCACGCACAGGGGGTGGGGTCTCTCCGATGGTAGTCAAAGTCAACGTAGACCAGTAGAGGCAGTAGACGTACTCCCGGGTCAGATACCCATATTCGGGGTCTGTGATGTTAGGATAGACCCAAGTGTCCTCTCCAAAGCCTATGGCCTTGGAGATGGCATAATAAATGCATGCATTCCAGTGGATGATGACCAGGATGTAAAGAACCAAGTTGCTAATGCGGAAGATGTTGGGGTGGCTGGTTCTGGTCTCAGTCCTATCAAAGAACTCAAACATGCGGGAGAAGTGCAGCAGCCTGTTGAAACGCAATTCAGGGCAATGCAATCCCACAGCAAAGTATGCCAGGTCTGTGGGCAGGATGGAGATAACATCCAGCTTGAACTGTAAGGTGTGGATGTAGTTATCCCGTAACTTCTTCAGGTCCTTAACCAGAAGGCCCTGTTCCAAGAAACCTAACAGAGAAGCAAATGATAGACTTAACTCGGCTTTGAACTCTTCTGCAGGCTTTGTAAGCACTTCTGAGAAACATTTTATGGTATGCCATGCACATGTGTGCATATACACACAGGGTCATCCCAATATTATGGGTTCCACCTGATCTACTCAGTTTACAAGCCTTTGTTATCACTCAAGTCCTTCATCTGGCAAAAGCCACCTAAAGATATCACTTTGGGATTTACTCTGTTGCCACAAAGAAATGGGAACACAAAGCTTTCCATCCTCCAGATCATGAATTATTGCAGTTCCAACAGAAAACGTACAGCCACCTGCCGCATTCCAAGAACATTAAATTCTACCATTTTTTCATGTAGATAATTCATCAGCTGAACAGATGCAAAATCAGAGATACAGACCTTCAACCATGCCCGAATACTAATAGTAATGCAGGTAATTTTGTACAATTATTCAAAGGTGAAGTTGAAAGCTGGGATGATTAATCTTTCATTCTGAAACTTACTCCATTTCTCAGATCTTTTAATTAGATTCTTTCTCTGGAGACTGCTTCGTACTAGTGAGTGCCAAGGTAGACAAAGCCCTCCTTCTAATAGAGCTGCAGATTAGGCCTCTCCGTTGCAGCTCATCTCCACTTTTAGGGGATTAAAGCAAAGCCCTCACAAGCCAGGATGCTGCTTCTGCTTACCTGTGCGCAGGCGGATCACTATGTCCCCAATGTAGATACAGTCCGAGATGTAGTCTAACACCAGCCAGAGGACAACATAGATCTTTTGCAGGTCACTGAAGCAAGCCCTGGAGGAAGGTCATAAAACTGGGTGGTGAGACCAAAAAATCTCCACATCGTCTCCAACTATTACAGCTGAATATAGACTGATTCTGAGGCTCCTAACTCTGCAACAGAGCTTGGTCACTCGCCCTTCTCCTAGAAATTAAAACTCCCTTCTCTGGAAAATCTGCCCTCCCTTGACCTAGGTAAAGCAACGTCATGAAACCACCTCCCATGTGCACCTTGCAGTTTTACCCCAAAATCATGGCCCTTTCCAACCGGAACCAGAGGATGGATGCTCTGCCTTTGCACCGCAGAAGTCACAGGGATAGGGGGTGTCCCTTTCCCTTAGGTTCCCACCAGCCCCAGCGCCACCAGTGTCAGTTGTCTGATCCTGGCTGGGCCATGACAACCAGGGGAACAGGAGGATTAGCGAAGACGGACCCTACAGCCTCCCAGCTCACCTGGCTACGAGCAAGCACCAGTTATAGAGGACAGGAACTGCGATGACAGCCAGCCAGCGGTAATACCAGTCCCCTGCAGGGTCCACCACAAAGATCTGCCATTTCTTCCTGGAAGCAGAGACAAGCCAGAGCTGGCAGTGTATGAATAATGGGATAAACACAGAAAATAGGGTTGGAAGGAACCATCCGAGCCACATCCTTCATCCCCTGCACTANAGCTGCAGCCTGAGTGCCGTCTGTAAGCTAAAACCAATCCCAGCAGTGCTGAGCAAAACTGTCCAGCACTGTTTAAGCTCCTTTATCCCAAAACTGGGCTCAGTAATGTACCAGAAGAGGAAACTGTAGGACGGTAGGGCAAAGCAGGTGGCCTACATGCACACAGCACCCCAGTGGCAGAGCCAGAAACAGATGCTTGGAAGAGGGTGATCAGAAAAACTTCTTGTTACATGACATTGCCTCTCCCAGATGAGGTATGGATTGGTGCCAGACAGATCTTAAGAGGAGACTAATTAGAGCAGGAAGCAAAGTGTGCTGCAGATCAGTGGGAGCACCAGGATGGGATGCCCAGGCCCCAGAGCAGCGACCCGGGGAGCAGCTGGCATTGCAAGGCTGCCATCACCGTGCTGCTCGCAGCTGCCTGCCTGCAGCCTGCCCGGTCCGGGGTCCAGCCTTTGAACCGCTCCCAAGTGTTTGATCCTGCTCGTCTTGGGACTCTGAGATAAGACATGTTTGCTCCAGTTGCCAGATCTCACTGGAGAAGCCAGGGAAGAGGAACTCTGCGCCTGGGCTGATAGGCTTAGCTGCTGCAGCCTGGTAGGGCAAAACTCCCTCTCCGTCTCCCTCCTTCCCTCCCTTCCAGCTTTTGAACACGCAAAACTCCCTCCAGTGATTGGAAAAAACCAACCCACTTGCCAAGAGATTCCCTGTGCCCACCCCACCGCTTCTGACAGCTTCAAAAGAAAAACCTCTGCCTTGAAGTCTACCTCCCCAGCGGCACAGGCAGCGGCACCCGCGGTGCCCAGAGCGTGGGGACTGGCACTCGGCGCAAAGCCAGTGGCGGTCCTCCACACTCGCTCTGGGTACAGCCACAGACAAGCAGGTGGTCCAGCCTCCCCGTTAAAAGCGGTTATCTTTTGCTCAGAAAGTGCGACTTAAATGTTTTTTTGAGAAAGGGACTCTTTGTGGGAAGCACTGACTCACCTGCAGCCAGTCAGTAGTGTTCTAACACCCGCAAGCACTAATAACTTCAATAATGGTGTTAATTAAGTCAGTAATTTCAGCTTTAAATCACCAGTGCTGCCCACAGCAGGTGGCCAGAGTCACCGACATTACACTGACAGCGAGGCCGGGGCTGGAAAACCAGGGCTCTGGGTTAACCCGGGAAGAGGGCATAATCATCTGCCTCTCCCCAAAGGCTTTGCACCCAAGTGGAGGCTCCCATGGCTGTGAACAGCAGCTCACGTTCAGAGTTACCAGACTTGGGGCTCTTACCTGTGGAGCTGAGGACCTAGAAAACAGCAAAAGTTACCATCATCTCCCCAGGAGATGAGCAGCCCTTCCACGGCACGCTTCAGCTCCCTCTGATAATTAACAAGCTCCCCTTAACCTCACAGGGCAGAACGTTTTTTTTCCATGACTAGTAAAGACCAAGATACAAGGCTCAGATATTTTTCTCCTGCAGAAAACAATCATTTTTTGGTGGTTTAATTACCATGTATAATGGTAGGGTCCAGAGTAGTCCATGAGCTTTGCCCTTTAATTAGCCAGCAGAAGAAAAGCCAGGTTACTGGGAGCGTGAGCTGAGGAGATGAAAGGACTGGATTTGAAAGAGCCTTTTCAGAAAGCTGCTGTCAC
Organism: Ibidorhyncha struthersii; assembly: GCA_013398815.1. NCBI lineage: Eukaryota > Metazoa > Chordata > Aves > Charadriiformes > Charadriidae > Ibidorhyncha > Ibidorhyncha struthersii. The sequence goes on along the minus strand of VZSZ01001999.1, from coordinate 60,309 downwards.
GGTGTCTGCTCCTGGGCGGGCACAGGCAGCAAACACACTCCTTTCATCCTACAGATGATGAATGAGAGTGGCAAATCCCATGTGTTTGTGCTTGCTGTGGTCTCCTGGGTGGAGACCCCACATCCCTTGGCTTGTCCCCAGCTGAAGGTGCATCTCTTTACAGAACCAGGGCTGGCTCCAAATGCCAACCCTAGTGTTGAACTGCTCTGAAAACGGGGAGGTCTGCTAGCTGTCACCAGCCATGCAACGTGTGTTTCCTACCAGGGCACAGCCCAGGGGAGAGAAGACCCCACAGGTGAGGGACAGGCCAGGTCTTTTCCACAGGGACAGACTACCAGGTCCTGTGTGCCTGCACAACAGCCCGGCAAAGCCATGCTGGCTGCCAGGACAGGGGCCGGAGAGGGCAGAGAGGACACTTTCCACCACCGTGTCCTACCTCCCCCTTTCCCATCCTCATCCACCTCCATTAGCCATCACTGCTGGGAGCTCCCGAGCACCGGGCACAGCTGATCTCCAGCCAAGGACGGCTGGGGCCACAGGGAAGGGACCCTACTTTTTGTTTTCCTCCTCGATCTCCTCATCCTCTAGATCGTTGCCAGCGCCTGCAGCCACTGTCTGGAGCTCGGGGCCCTGGAAGCGCTCGAGGAAGGGGTCTGGCCTTTGCTGCTCCTCATGCAAGCTCTTGCTGGCCCAATCCCTCAGCACCAGCACCAGCCGGACTATCCTGGACAGGGGAGAGAGGCAGAGTCAGGAGGTGTCTGCGGAGCAAGGAGAAAGAAAAAGCTTAAGAGCCAGCAGGGGGGCTACAGCTGAGAAGAAAACTCTCACCGCTCCCTCTGAAGCCCAAACGTTTCCTTTTCCCTCCCCACCCTTGTCGTGATGTGTGGGACCAGGAATAAACAAGGAAAAGAGCCCACCCTGGCAGAGTCCCACACCTCCTTCCCCAGTCCTGCTGCCATTCCCACAGGGACATGAGGAATGTGTGGGTGAGTGGGGCAGAGTGAGGCTGCCAGCAAGGGAAAGGAGCCCCTGAGCCCTCCCGAGGCCCCAGAGGTGTTGGAGCCGTCCCCCTCCCGCAACCCTCTCCATGGGCACCCGGGCACCCAGAGCAGCATTCACAGGCGCTGGTCCCTGCAACCCTTGAATGCCACACAGCAGGAGGGGATCCTGACCCCACGCAAGTCCCCAGTGTCAAAGCCAGGCACAAAAGGCTCAGGCTCACCCCGGGCTGGCAGCACACACAGGTACCTGGCCAAGGCTCCCCTGCCTTGGAAAGCGGAGGCAGGCAGCTGCTCGCCCCGATCTGGGGGACCCTCTCTCTGCAGCTCTGAGGAGGTGTCATCCTGGGTTGAGCAGGTCCTGCAGTGGGGAAAAGGGGGGGGTCACAGCCACACTGTGCCATCGTGGCACCTGCCTACAGCCAGATGATCTGGACAAAGCGGGCAGCTGAGGTTTGGCATCGCAGTCCTGCCCACGCCAGGTCTCAGCAGACAGACTGAGCTGTCCCTCCCCTCCCCTGCGCCACCGCTGCCTCCCTGAACCAAGCCAGGGACCCGCCTGACCTCCTGGTGCTGAGCCCTGTCCCC
>VZSZ01001999.1:44481-58713 GCA_013398815.1 Ibidorhyncha struthersii | reverse complement strand
GGTTGGCCGGTGAGCTGTGCAGACCGTTACTCTTGGCCGTCATCCTCCATGCGAGGAGACCACGGGCACGCACCCTGCCCCAGAGACCTGCAAAGAGCAGAAAACAGCCACAAGAAGAGCCATGCAGGATGCATCACATGGTTTGAACACAGAGCACACACAAGGAGAGGGTCAAACCCCATGGGATGTGCCCACCCCGTGTTTTCCACCACCAGCCATCATTGATGCTGCAGTAAGAGTCCTGCAGAGCATTTTGCCCCCAGCAACAGATGCCCGTGGCCCATGAAAGACGCTCTCCTCGTCATTCAGGCTCCTCAGCCATTGCCGGGGCAACAGCATCCCCAGCGAGCTGTGCCATAACAATAAGCCCATGGCTCTTGGCACCTCTGCCAGCCCAAGGACAAGAAAATAAACTCGTAAGGGATGTAAGCACAAGGCCAGCCATGGTGCAGCAGCACAGGGCAGAATTTGTGTGTACAATGAATCGTATTTGCACCCAAGCAACCACCCTCCTTCCCCAGGGCAGAGCAACCTGCTGGTGGTCTGTCCAGTGAGCCCCACCTCTCGTCACAGCAGAAATCTCCCCTACGTTGGAAATTAAGGTTTGCTATTTAACAATACCATCTGGCTTTAGAGAGCATCAGAGGAGACCCTACATTAATATGCGGAGGCTGCTGTGGAGCTGTTAAGTGTTTGATTTCTCCGGGGTTTGATTATCTAAAAAGCGAGAGGTGCCCACAGGGCTTGCCCAGCCCCAGCATCTCACGCAGCTCTCGCTGTTCTGCTGCCCCCTTGTACAGACCACACCATGCAAAAGCACCTCACAGAAACACAGACGCACATACACGGACGCAAAGGCACACAGGCACTGCCCAGCCCTACCTAGACCACGGATTCCCACCCTGGCCACCCCGCCTGCTCCCCCCGGCACACAGTACACCCTCCATACCCACAGTGCACGGACGAGGCAGGTTCCTGGAGACAACACGCTCGTGCTCTCACACAGTGCAGCCCACGGCCAAGGCTCTGCCTGGGGGAAGGCAATGCCTTTTACACCTCTACCAACACGCACAAAGACTACACCTACACTGCACAAACAGGGACAGTCACTCACACCCAGGCGAGCCACCTCCCCGGGGCAACGGAGCCACTGCTGAGAAGCCACCACTGTCCACTTACGAGCCTGGCGTCCCCCGAAGTCTTCAACACTGGGCTGCTGCCTGATGCAGGCTAGCAGGGGTGGCTGGGGAGCATCCCTCCCCCGGGAGCCTCCAGGGCTGTATCCGGAGCACTCAGGCTTTTAAAACGCGTGTTGAGCTGCAAAGCAAAGCCATCACAAGCGGAGCTGCCTGCACTCCTGCCCTTCTCCCCTGCCCAAGCGGAGACGCAGGTGAGGCGGCTGGGCAGCACGGTGGCAGTGGCAGAGGGGTCTCTGCGGTGCACGGGGAGGATGCACATGCGCGTGTGCGTGTGCCTCATCACTACAGCACACCCATCCCCTGAGCATCCTCGACGCCCTGAGCAGCACGGCGCACTTCAGAGGAGTTAACAGCAGCCAGCTTTGTGTCTGGGGGATGAAAGGGGAGGAGGGAAACGCGCTGCTCAGGGATGCTCCATTTCCCTACCCACGCATCCCCTTCTCCCTGTCACCTCCTCGATGGCTGGAGGGACCCCAGACATCGCTCAGGGCAGAGCCCGGCTGCAGATAGCAGCCACCCTGAGCAGCTCTGGGTCCAGCGGCTCCTGAGTCCCCAGCAAACCCTGGTGAAGGGTCACTGCCCACCCGGGGACAGGGAGAGCCAGCAGACCCCCAGCTGGGCTCAGGACCTGCCGCACAAGGAGATGCACTGGGATTGCCTCCCAGGCTGCCTGCTCTGCTCTCCTCCTAACCCTGGAGAAAAACAAAGCTGGTGAGTATTTCCCTGCTTCACAGGCTGTGCCACAGCTACCACCATGATGGAAAATTTGCAGGAGTAGACACATTTTAACACCCTCCCATCCAGTTACCTCTTCTCATACTAAAGGAGCAGAAGACCAAACGTGCTGCTCTGTAGTCCTGGCAAAGAGAGCTGCAGAGTTTGAAGATGATCAGGAAATGCATTTTTCACCAATTTCTGCCCTCGTATTTTGTTCACAAAACCATTCTAATAACCAGTTAGCAAAAAAATTGCATCCCCAAGGCAGTAAGGAAGAAGTTAATTTTTACCCCCTTCCTCCAGCACCTAGCCACTTGCAGTGGCTGAGGCTGCATCAGTCCCTGCTATGCGCACGGAGTCCTGCACCAGCACCAGGAGTCCCTTTGCTATCAAAGGTTTCCCTTTTTTTCCCCCTCAAAGCGTTAAATTCCACTTGTTCTGATCTCACTGAAAACCTGGACAGCAGGAACCCCACAGGAAAAAATGGAATTTTTGCAGCCCTGGCCGGGGCTGCTGGCAGCATTGGGTGCTGCCCGGGTGAGCGTGCAGCAGCGAGGGACATGTCACCTTGCTCTTGTCACCATGCCACAGACCCTGGCACTGGGGACAGCTCACGGACCAGGAGCATCGGCAGCAGCACGTGTCCCTCTTACGCTTCTCCTTTTGCTCCCTGCCTGCAGCTGCTTCAAAAGCAACATGGGAACTCCGGGAGCTGCTCCCTCGAAGCTCCCTCACACCGTACTGCACAAGACACTTCATTTTCTGTGCACATCGTTGTGGCAGTGACCCCAGGAGACATTGGGTGTCTGCCACACGTGCTGTCCTGGGACAAAGACGAGCCAGGAGGAGGAGGCAGGGAAGAGAGAAAGGAAATAAATAAAAGCATTGCAGCCCAACAGGGACGGCATTAACCACAAACTCTCCTCCTCCAGATGCCCCCCAGCCAGGGCAGCTGGCATGTGTGTTTTACACCAGTGGGCCAAACGGCCTGTAGCTCCAGAGATGTCAGAAATCCAGCGTCTGATTAACTAAGCGCGCATGGCGGAGACATCCAGCACCAGGTCAGGGTCCTGCTGCCAAGGGAATAAACCTTACCTGTTCCCATCCACTGGGATACCAGGATCAGACTCCATGGTTGGTAGAAGAAACACGTCCAGAACACACGGAGTTTATTAAAATATGCATTTTATGTATCAGTGTTTCCAGATTTACACCAGGATTTATGCCTTATGTAAAAGTCGTATTGTATTTCCTACAACCTGGCAATAATTAGCCTTTGAGAACACATACAGTTCGATCACCTCTCCTCCAAACGTCTTCAATCCACACTTCGAAGGTGGCATGTCCCCCAAAGGGTCAGCCCTTCTCGTCCTAAAATACAGCTTTAAAAAAAGACGCCACAAGCTTTCTCCAAAATACATTTGCACCTCTCAGAGAAGAGAAACCAGCCAAACGATTTGCCTGCTTTCCTGGCACAAGTCACACAGCAGCAGCCCCCTTATACAGACCCTTTGTGTAAGGTCCCCTGGTGACTCTGACCACATCCCTGGGCCACAAGCCACAGGAACCACCTCTGCACCAGTGCTCCCATCCCTGACGTACAGCCTGCCATGGCACAGCACACCAAGCCCACCGCACCATCCTGGCTCTCATCTTCAATAAATCTCAGCGCTCTCCTCAGCTCAGCTATCAGGCACAGGTTCAGACCTGCAATTACTTGTGGGACAATTATTTATTAGTCAGTGTCCAGCTGCCAGATTTACAGTCACGGGTGTTTGATGCAGTTGCAGGCAGAAAACACCCAAGCATCCGTGTCTGTAAATAAGCTATTGGGGCACGCAGATGACCTGCAGATCCAGCTACAGAGAGGTCTCATTAAGCCATGCCAAAACCTACCCCCAGAGCCTGCAAGCACAAGTCCAGCAGATGTGCTGGATGAACCACCAAAAGTCTCAAAGTCACCTCAGATCCAATTGTTACTAAACTCCACAGAAGGAAAGAAACAGCAAAGCTGTTGAATTAGACTTGTTTTTAGCAAAAGTGCATGTGAGCCAAGAATTCCCCTCACCTGTGTTCTTGCACCAAGTTACAGCTTGGCAGCAGACCTGGGAGCGATCCTGCCCTCTGGCACTGGCAACCTAACAAATACCTACTGCCGCCCAAATGGGCAATTTTCCATGGCCTGTCTGGTGCTATCACTGTTGGTACAAGGTCTTATAATCCAGAGAGCCACCATGGGGACATTTCCCATTTAAATCTCTCTGGGAAAGAGCCAAGCTCCTGGATAAGCCCAGATCACAGCAACGCTCTTACAGTCGCTTTGGATCTGAACATTTGCGAACCCGCTGCTGAACTGCCTCCAGCGGGATGGGAGCCGAGGAGACAGTGGCACAGCAGCGGCAGCAGAGATGGAAGCTCCTGGCTCCTCCAGCTCCATACCTCCTGGAGCAGGGGCTATGGCACAGGAGAACTGACGGTACTACCTCCACCAAAGAGCAGTTGTGCAAGGAAGAAAAGAAAACCCACCGGCAGTTTAAAAATACTCAACCACTCTACCCAAGTTTTTGGGGTGGAAGATGAGAAACAGATCACAGCAGTTGGCTGAGGACTTTTGTGGGGTCAGAACTGAGTTACCCAAGCTGGGACATGGTCAGGGGACTGGGCCCCACCACAGTCTAAGACTGTAACAGGACCCCACGTCCGCAAACACCCAACGCTTTGGTTTTGAATGTACTCTGGCAGACAGCCCAAGGGCCAGAGGGTCTCCCATTGCTGTGTGCAGGACAGGCACCCCCTATATCAGCCACCAACTTCTTATGAGACCTGGACTCTTCACAGCGGCTTCCCACACAAGTGCCGATCCCATCAAACATACAAGGTGGTTGCTAGTGCACACAGAGCATTTGCAGCCACAGCCCAGCCCTGGGACTACGCCTGTTGGGCCATACTCCTTGTACCCCACCTCTCCCTGACACTCGTCTCCAGCTGCTGTGGCACGAGGTCCAGCTTCATAATTTCCCTCACCCACCTCTGATGCTAGAGCATGGGAGAGCGATGGCACCTTCATTGTAATCAGGACCAAAAGGACACAGATCCTCAAAGGCCTACAGTGCAAAAAGCAGGACAAGTTAAGAAGAAACATGGAGTTTTACTGTTTGCAAGTACGCAAGCAAGGATCCTCTCCCTGCCCTCACCCACCCTGCCAGGGTTGGGCAGGGGAGGTCAGGGCACGGGAAATCATCTCTTCAGCCAGAGCCACGTGTTGATGAGGCAGGCGGAGATCAGCACGGAGTAGACCAGGGCCTCCTTCTGCCGCCAGGCATTGCACTGCTCCTCCAGCACGCGGAGCCTCCCCGAGATCCTCGTCAACTGCAAGAGAAGCCAACGGGGCCACTGTCAGCCCTGCAGCAAAGTGCAGGACACTGGCAACACCCCAGAGGCATGGCACAGCAAGGGATGGAGGGATGGGAGCTGCTGTCTCCTTCAGATCCTTGTTTTCTAGAGCAGCAGCTATCTGTGTGTGGGAGAATTAGCAGCAGTACTGCAGCTCCTGAGCAGATGCTCCAGGAAAAGGTCCTTCCCATCAGAAGAGCATCTGAGCCCTTTACAGCAGATGGTCTGGCTGTCTCCTGGAGCCTCAAGGTAGGAACTTGATGGGTCAACACACATGTAAGCCCTCCCCTGCTTCTCCATTAGCACCATCAGCCTGGACTAGCTTGGCAACACCAGCCCACCAGGGCTGAGCGACAGACCCCTTGGAGCCTCCTCACCCATCCTCCTATGGCTTTCCCAGGGAACACGTGCAGCCCTTCACCCCCACCTCACCTGCTTTCTCATTGCCACCATCTCAGCCATCCCAACCTCCTCCAAGGCACCCTCCAGGGCTGGGCCAGCCTCCTGGGAGCTGGGGAAAAAAAAACCAACAGAGATGCAGACGGACAAACACTGCTCGAGGGGTGCAACTGCCTTCCCACACATGCGGCACTGCCACGGGGAGCCGAGCCATGCAGGTAGTGCGTGCACATCCAGGATGTGCTGTCTGGATGCAGTATCAGGAGAGAAGAAACAGCACCTGCACAGCATCTACTCATCTCTTCTTAACCCCCATCACACCCTCCACCATGTACCTCATAGTGATCACAACAAAACATACCGCACATGCCATGACAGGCAACAGGGAAAACGCATGCTTGTATTTCTTTAGAGGTCCAAAAGAGAGAAAACACAATATTTACCAAGCATCCATTCTCTATAGTCAGAGGACTTCACTGAGGGTTGGATAAATCATCTTTAGAGCCAGCCAGGTAATTACAGGTAATCACAGGGCCAATGCTGAAATGGAGGGATGATCTCATTTACATCAGCAGGTGAGGATCCTGCTGGTGGGAAGCAGCCATCAGCTGGGGGGAACTATCTGAGCAAACACATCAGCCAGCAGAGAAGGCTCCTGTGTTTGCCGAGACAAGGATTTGTTCCTCTCCAATATTTCCAGNAAAGTATCGCTTTTTGCTCTTATAGCAAATTTTACCTGCATCTTGAAACATAAACAAGCAACCCAAGCATGCACCACTTTCTTCCATCCCTGGAAACAAAGAGGCCACCACTGGGATTAGCTGCTGCACTGGCAGAGGCAACACAGCCCACAGATCTCCAGGGCATCCCTCGGAGACACAGCCTTACTGCAGGGCCCACAGCACCCAGCCGCAAAATAAAGTAGAACCAGAGTGAAAAAAATGAAAATTGCCATGTTCGGTCTGCTGTTCCTGCCATCACAGGCTAACCCTACAGCAGTGCTTCTCGAATCAAAACTCCTCTATGCACACCGGTAACTCACTGATACTGTATGGGTTAATGAGTGTCTAACGGACTCCTTCGGAGGCCTCAGGGAGGGGAAGGCATTTATTCTTGTTTGCAACATGATGTTGATCTCAGTGAAGACAAGCCAGAACAGCATGCGGAGATTCAGTGAATCTCTGCCTGAAAACACTTTTGCGAGACAATACCTCCCCATAATGTAGCTGTGGTGTAAAATGAAAGTCACAACAGAAAGAAAATCCAATTTCCCCCAGCACAGAGCCATTAAAAAGGGACACATCCTGCAGCTTCTGACTGAGAAATCCCAGCTGATACAGGTGAACATCCTTTGAGTAAAGACTAAAAATTACCTTCTGATGAGTCATACCCTTCAAAAGGTCACTGTCAGGCAAATATTCCAGTCCCTGTCCGTGACCAGGCTTTTCTTTACTAAAGTTTCAGGACAAACAAGTCAGTTTAGTCATGTTTTTGTTTTTATTGTTGCATAGGAGTATAAAGCTGTCGTATCAAAGAGATACCATATGCATCTGAAGTGATGCAAAGTACCAAGAAGAGGCATTTCGAGGTGGCTGGTTTCAAAGGGAGATCGAGACCTGGAGAGTGGCCCAGGACTCACCCCACTGTGTTACAGCAGCTCTGCAAGCTACCGCCTCTCACGGTACCACAGCCTAAAGCTCCTCTGCTGCTGACAGGAAGAGGGAGAAGGTATTATGTAGCCACTAACCAGATCTGTTGGCATGCCCAGATTTTTTTTTTTNAAAAAAAAAGGGGGGGGGTGAAAAAAAAGAAAAAAGCGAGATTTGAAGACAGTCAGCCTACTGTGGTTAAAAGCAGGGACATCACTTAGCAGAGCTGGCTTCTGCCTGCGGACGATGCAGCCTGCACCTCCGCGCCAGCTGGGGAGGGAAGGCAGTATGTGCCACTGATGGCAACCATTATGGATGCTCACCCTCCTCCCCTTCTGCCTGCAGGCTTTGCTCAAGGAGAATTAGAAGTATTTAGAAGTTCTTCCTGGTGCTCAGCAGCTTTAGAGCAGTGGGGACACCTTAAGGCTGCAGCGATGTCTTTGAACATGTTCAATTTACTGCGTTTGCACAGATAAGAGTGTGGTGGAGGTAGTTGCTCCAGCACATCCAGAGACTGAGGTCATTGTGTACCTGCTCCAGTGAGCACACAGGCACGCTGCACCCCGGCCAGAGGCATCGGCTATGGGATGAGTAACTCGGTGAAGCCAGTTCATGGAAAAGGTTAATTAAGAGTGACGAAGATACAGCCAAGGGTGCTGGGAGCCTGCAGGAGAGGGTGTCTCAGAGACAGGACCTGGGTCAGGCTGTCTGTTCTGGATTTTGATTCCCTTCACACATTTCTTTCCATCAAGCTACCAGGGCATGCAGAAAAATGAGCGCTTGCTTAGCGGTGAAGAGCAGCTGAAATCCCAGCAATGTCACAGGCAGTGGCTGATCACTCGGGGTGCCCGGGGGACCAGTGTTAAGCTAAGCAGGAGACACAAGCTGGGCTGGGTTAGCAGGGTGCACCCAGGCTGGCTGCACCAGGCGCTCCTGGACCAGACACCCGGAGCCGGCGGACAGGACAGGCAAGGAGGAGAGCCTGGAGCCATGCAGGACCATCCTGCTCCTGCGCCATGCAGCCTGCGGTTCACAGAGCTGTGCCGGGCTCATGCCTTAGCATAACACTCAAGTCCTTGCAGAGTGACAGGGAGGTGGCTCAAGATGAGCCAAAGTCACCTGGACAGCACTGGGTCTTGCAGAGAGTCCTGGACACGGTGGAAAAGCACCTGGCCCAGGTGGTACATGGTTTGGAAGATGTTCTGCATGGAGTAGATCCTGCCTGTCTCCGCGAGGAAGGGGAGCGGGGCACTGCGCGTGGGCAGGGGGCACATGTCCAGCCTGGGGTGCACAAAGAATCACGCCTTTATTTCCTGACCTCATACAGCAACCGGGCACAGCCTGGCGTCTGGTGGTGCCCTTCATCCCTTCAGCAGCTCCAAGCGTCTTTGGGCAATGCCATCGGCACTCGGACCCCCACATCACCAGGTGGGAGAACCCCCTCCAGCAGCCCCCAGGCTCAGAGACAGCCGCCTGAGCCAACCATGGCTGTGTGATAACTAGACCTTCATCAGCTTTCCTGCCACCCAGGACAACCCTGGACTTCTAGGTGGAAAAGTAGCTCTGCTCTGGGATTAAGTTAGAGACAGTTTCTCCACTGGAGAGATTCCAGAGCCCAAGGCCATGAGCAGAGGATCACTATCACCATGCTACTGCTCACAAGCTACACTCAAGAGCTGAAAATGAAGTGTGCTCTTATCCCACCCTGTCTGCAAGGCACTGCAAGTGACAACAACCCTTGCAGAAACCCGGTTAAGCTCTGGTGCCTTGTTTGCCAGTGGTCACCTGCCCATAACCCCCAGCACTCTGCCGTGCTGGTGCTGGAGCAGGAGAGCTCGTTGCAAAGCACCGAGAGGAAGATGGGTAGAACCACAGAGACCGGGACAAGCCAGAGCAGGCAGCTGAGGTCCTTTTGGCCCAATGGCCAGGCAAGGACTGACAGCGCTCCCAGCCTGCTGTGAGGGGACCTGCCCTCCCACGTGCATCTCAGCAGAGCACTCGTCACCCTGGGGACCAACACAGCTGCCTTCAACGCTGCCTGGCCCAAACCTCTCTGACGCCAGAAGCTATGTTCCTCTCGTGCAAGAGCAGGCACTGCCTTGCCCTGAGCTGGATACCCTCCCACCTCAGGACACCGACCCCAGAGAGCATCAAAGCAGCACAGATGACAGGAGATGCTGATCCCCACCCGCCCCAGACAGCTCTGGCTTCGTGCTCACCGCTCATGGTGCTGGCCCGGGCTGTGCGAGGCCAGCTGGGCACAGTCACTTGGAGTCCTCTCCCGCCGTGACCTGCTGCTGTGATGGCCCTGTTGGCATCAAACACAACCGGGTTAGCAGAGACCCTGCCCAGGGAGAGCCCAGCCCTGCGTGGTCTGCAGCGCCAGGAGCCTGTCAGCACAGGGAGCACTCGGTGGTGGGAGCACTACATGAGCCCCAACGGCTGATGCTGGAGCGGGTGGGGAGACACAGTCGCAGCAGGGCCAGGGTCACCAGCAAGGAGCCTGCTGATCTGATCTCTATTCGGATCGAAAATCCTGAACCTAACGTATCCGGGAACAGCTCTTGAATCTCAGGGAGGTGAAAGCACTTGAGAAGGCAGACCAGGAGGTCCAGCAGCCAAACCAAGCCTTTGCCTGCCCACGTCAGGGGCCCCTCTTCGAACTGGTTTCACGCAAGGTTAAAATCTGCTTTCAACTCTGACACCAGAACCCTTTACGCTGCAGTGATGAAACAGCTCCATCGCGTACTTCATCCAGGAAAAACAGCTGTTGAAAAGGGACTTCAAAAGTAGCAGAAGGAGGCTGGGAGGAGGGGGGGACTGCACCTACCTCAGCCTATCTCCTGGTCAGAAAATGTGGTAGGAGATCTGGCTGAATCAATGTCCCAGCACATAGGTGTGCACCAGTTATGAGACAGAAAGAAATCCCACCTCCTCTAGGACCTCCTAGGAGGAGGTAGCACTGTGGAGGATGAATTCTGGCTTGGGCTGATAACAGACCTCTGGAGAAACCCAACGCTGGGATTGCTCCCCCCTCCCACCGCAGGCAACCCCCGTCTGCTCTCAATACAGTACCGATCGTTTGCGTTTCTGGGAGCTTGATCTGCTGGCTACGTGAAGAAAAGGGAGCTCCCCGAGGTGGGAGGGCTGTGCAGAGGAGTCTGGGGACATGTGCACCATGACAGAGGGGACCTTCCTTTGCTGGTTCAGCAGGATGGGCCTCAAACTGGCATCCGATATTTCTACAGAGAGGAGAGAGGGAAGAATTAAACCAACCTGAATGCCCTCAGGACAGGAAAGAAGAGAGATCCACCCATGTAGGAGAGCCAACCCTGTGTCTATTGTTACCAGATGAACATCAAAAACCATGTCCTGCAGGTGCGAGCAGCAGGACAGCCTGGAGAGGCACGGACCAGAAAGCAACCGGATACACTGCTCCAGGAAAGTGAGGTTCAGGAGCTGTTTTGCAAAGAGATGGGGTCATATGTCTCTGCATCCCAAAGCAGGGAGCCTACCAAAGGCCAAGAGGGAACTGTAAGAGACGTGGAGGGAGATGCCTCCACATTTTGCTCCTCACCTTTTGGAGCTAAGATCCCTCCTGCCTTCTGTTGGTCACCTTTGCCCACCACTCCCCAAGCACCTCTCCACTATCCCGTCCTACCTTCCAGAAGAAAGCTAACTACGATATCTGTCCCTGTCCTCTCCTCTTACAAAGCAAACCACTGGGCACTTTGTAAAGGGATCCTGTTCCTTAGGATGTTGTAGAGCCTCATCAACCTTCAGCCACCCCAAAAGACAACGCAGGACATTACCTGCAAGAGAAATCCTATCGGGGATGTGCATCCGAAAGGAAGGAGAGACATCCTCTGTCACTGGCTCCTCATCCACAGGGCTGAAGCTATCTGCTACCTTCAGCCTGTTGGGAACCTGCATCCTTTGATTGATGGCTTCTGTGAAGAGCAGGTCGCAGCGGACTCGGTTCAGATCCAGTCCCCAAAACGGCCACATCTTTTTTTTTGATTTCCTCAGATTGCTTGAGCACCCTGGGGTTTCACACAGAGGAAAAGAAAGCTGAGCAAAAGTGGTAGCAAGCAGCTCTTCCAAAGTGACACCTGCACAGGGACCACACATGCGCTATAAGACAGCTAAAATACAGGCAGAACCAACCCCAAAAGACAGACACCATCAGAGTTGTCCTGGAGAAAGGGGTGTCCCACAAAGCCCAGCTGGTGGGGGCAAGGGGCCGCTGCAGGTGGGAACTCCTGCCCAGCAAGGTGAGAAAGGAGAAAACACATCCTGGGAGCAAAGGATGAGCTTAGCACCTATTGCATCAAGAAAAGGGCAACAGTTCAGCACACCTGTGGGAGAAGAGCAGTTCAGTGTATCCTAAAAACTACTGGGGGAAAAAAAAAAATTTTACCATACAGAAGTAAAGTTTCTTGGAGGGCTGGGAGCACATTTTTGTGTTCATACACTTTCAAGGAAAAATTAGGTTTTCTAAAAAGAAAACACATGTTTTGGTAATAAGATTCCAGGTTACCACAGGAAAAAATGAGCACTAAATTCTTTCTCCGCACACACTTTCGCTGCGGTATCCCCCAGGGCCATACCCCATTCCCCACCCGATCCAGCACCCATCTCCTTGAGTGACACACACCAAGCTGAGCAAGATGGACTTTGCCCCGAGCAGAGCTGCCAGATGCTGAACCATCCTCCCAGAGGGGAAAGAAAAGCACACGTCAGCTCCCCCAGGCCAGTGCAGGCTCGGCTCTCACCCAGAATGGGACTGGCACCAAGGAGGGACACGGTCCCCAGCTTTCACTGCTCCTGGGGCAGCTGACAGCAGGAGCAGGACATGGGACACAGACTCCATCTGGGGCTTTGCAGCTGCTCAGGACACACAGCTGCCCTGTGCCTCGGTTTCCCCCTCGCCAAGTCCCAGGGCTTTGAGAAGTGCTCTGGGGCCACAGTGTCCCAATGCTTTCACTGAGCAACACGAGCAGAGGGCAATCAACATACATTTTTGGGAGAGGAGCCCCCCAAAAACCACATTCCTGGCTCCCAGTATATGCACTCTTTAATCTTTCTCAAAAAGCTGCAGCCGAGGAGAAAACCCTAACAAGAGAGGGCTGCTGAGGCTGCCAGACCCCAGCCGGACCCCAGTGCTGCCCCAGCGTCCCAGACGTGCCACATGCACACAGAGTCCCCCTGCACCCTCCTCGCTGCCACCCGTTGAGCTTGCCATGCCCCAAAAGGTCCTCCTTTGCTTCCAGGTCAAAATCTCCAGCGTAAGAGGAGCCGCCTGCTCCAGCACAGCCCACGCAGCCAAAGGAAGGAGAGGTTTTCCTCTTCAAAGCTCAAGGTGGGGGAAACAGGAGGAGGCGAGTGAGCGTGAGCGTGCAGGGGCCCTGCCTTCTTTGGTCATGTCCGGGGACTATATTTAGCAGCCGGGTCTCAGACGCCACGTTTCCAGCCCACCGGGCTGCTCCCAGCTGGCAGCAGCCAAGGCTGCCCACCACCACCCTCGCTGCTGCTTCTCGGGGCGCTTCAGACCCTCTTGCCTGCCCCAGTCCCCTGCCACCCCCTGGGATATCACCCAGGGGAGAGAAGTAGGGGGAAATCCCTGGGGAGCAGCACCATGTCCCAGAGCCTGAAGGACCACGGGAGACGCAGCCCCCGAGCCACCGACCCGGTCCCCTGCAGCAGCTGGGCCCTGTAACGCCAGGTACACAAGGGCAGCAGAACCGGCTCCGCGTCTGCAATAACCAGCACTGCCAGTGATCACCTCCCTCGCGCTGCTGTCTCCTCCTCTGTCATTAAAAACCTTTTAATTAGAGAGGCACAAATTTGCCCAGCATCAGCTGCGGCGATTTCCTGCTTCCAGCCATGCAGAGATGAGATCCCCATCTCGGCAACTGGGTCTGCCCCAGAGGCACAGCCGGAGACACGCTGTGCAGGGGCACGGCAGCCCCCCGCTGCCCCACACCTTCTCCACCACCCTGCCTAGACCCAACACTGGCATGGGTGGCACCAACCCATGGGTGTCACAACACACCCGCACCCTGCTTCTCCCCAAAACCTCGAAGAAAAAGGATTTTTGTAGGACCCCCCCACTCGGGAGTGGGGCAATAAGTCCCGGGATGATCCCAAAGCAGTGTCAGTCCAAGAGGAGGAAACTGCATCAGACACCCAACCCCACAGTCCACAACCATGAGGACCACCAGGCTTCTCCTTCACATTTTTGTTGCTTTAGAGGAGCAAAGACCCTGTGTTGCTTCCTCAGTCTGCTCTCTGGGAAAGCAGCATATATTAAGAACAATAAATCTAAAAAGGGCAGATTGGTTCGTTTTCTAATCACCTGCGAAACTGCTGCAGCTCCCAAAGAGCAGAGGGCTGGGAGGGGGGGGAGAAGCAGTCTCTGACAGACTAAGCCATTAAGGAAAGAAAAAAAAAAGAAAAAAAAACACCCAGCTGTCAAAACCTGCAAGAACAAAACGCTTAAGTGGCTGGATTTCCTCCTTTACCTTTCTTTAGGGCTTTTTCTAGCTATTGCCAAGCAACCCCCCCTCGCCGGCGGAAGAAGACTGCTTCTCCGCCTCTGCTTTGGCACTTTCCTTGCATTTGCAGCGACAGGGAATTTCCGGCACACTAAGCCTGTGAGTGGGTTTAAGTCCCTCTTCCTCCCCCCCCGCGCCCCCCGACCTCGGCTTAGGGATGCGCTGAGGACCAAAGGGCTCCGGGGATCCCAGACGCAGCGCCCCGGCTCTGACCACCGCGGGGGGGCGGCTGAGAAACTCAGGCCAGGGGACACGCGTGAGAGGAGCCGGCCACCCGCGGGACGGGAGCGGGGCTGGGGGGCAGCTCCACAACACGAG
>VZSZ01001999.1:287-30794 GCA_013398815.1 Ibidorhyncha struthersii | reverse complement strand
TCCCTGGTGGAAAAACAAAACACAGAAGGGAAAAGTTAGACACCATTTGTGAGAAAATCCCCAGGGGGGAACAGGGGAGGGCAGAAACAATTAACAAGGATGATAAAGTGCTCATTTTAGCCATTTGCATAAGGGAGGGGGTACGTGGGGAAGGGATGGGGAGTGCTGGGGCAGCATGACGGGCATGGGATGGGGACAGTGCAACGGCCATGTGATGGGACAACCTGATGGGCATGATGAGGACAGCCGGATAGGAATGCCCTGGGGACAGGGTGATGGGCTGCAGCCGTGGCAAGCACAGAGCAACCAGGAGGCAGGTGATGGGATGCTCAAGAGAGGACAGGGAGGGAAGATGGATGGCAGGGGTGGACCCCAGGTGCAGGCAGGGCAATGGTCGTGCTCAGGCACCCGCAGCCCCTGCTCGGATCGCCCCAGGGAGCTGCCAGGTGCTGCTCCCACACTGCCAGCGCAGTGGGGAGAGCACACACTTGCCTGTGCTCCCTGCCTTCTCCTTTGGCTTTTTTGAGATGTGTATCACACCAGGAGGTACAGAAAAGCTTCTCGATATGAGGGTGCAAGGCTTGCCCCTGTCCCAGCACTGCCACGTGTCCCAGCACTGCCCGCTGCTCCTGCTGGAGCGCTCAAGGCAAGGTGCCGCTGGCAGACAGGTCACCTCCCGCTTCTGGAAGGGTTTCAGTTCCTGACAAGGAAAGAAAATAGCAAATGGTCCCTGCTGTAGCTCTGCTATCAGCATCCAAACACCCTTGTCCAAACGTTGGCTGGACCCTGCTCAGCTCTGAGCGCAATTTGTCACCAGGGGCCCTCCCTGCCCCTCTCCATCTGCGGCAACCGGTGAACGGGAGGGGGCACGGGGCCAGCACAGCCCTCATTACCGTCTCCATTTGCTCCTCATTTGGGCCAGGAGTCTTACAACAACAAACCCCGCGGAAGACAGGCAGGGCCAGGAGGAGCAAACTGAAAACCAGAGCTCGCCCTGTGGGCATGGGGACTTCAACCTGCTGGCATTTCACTGCCCCTCCGACCCCAGCGTGGGTGACGCAGCCTGAAGCGGACACATGGATGGTGGCACACAGTCACCTGCCGGCCACCAGAGATGGCCAGAAAGGTGACAGCAAGCCACAGACCTGAGCCACTTAGGCAAACCTACCCTGATAATTAATAGACAACAAGTAAAATGAGGCGTCCCAGCTCCCCAGTCTTTCCCGACGCTGAAAGGGTTTAATTCTGATCTGCAATAAGCCTCTGATCCAGGCTGAGATTTTCAGGTGGATTTTGCAAAGCCGTAGCTAAACAATTCACAGCCCCTGATCCCCCAGGCCAGGGCCCCGGCCGCTCGCTCTGCCCTGACCAGCCACCTCCGGTCCTGGGTGACCCCTGGCCACGGCCACCCTCGGTCCCGCACCGCCTCTCCAGCCATCTCCGTAAGTACCACAGAGCTCCAGCGTGACCCTCCCATGCCATTTTGGCAGCACCCTAGGTATTTCTTTTGCAGCAACACCCCTGAGATGGAGCAGGAGGTCTTGGTTGGTGCACAGGAAAGGAGACAGAAAGTTGGGAAATTCTGGTACCAAGCATTTGAGGTGCCGGCAGGGGGACGGGGAGAGGAGCGGAGGCGCTGGGTAGTGGCGGCACTCTCAGCCGGGAGCGTTCCCAGGGCGGGAGGCCGCTGGCCACAGTGTCGGCATGGTGTGGCGTGGGCTCAGTCTGGTTTCGCAAGACGCGGCGGGAGGGGGAATTTTGAAACAAGGCAGAGGGAAAACAAACCACCCCACTCCACTGCCTCTGCCAACCCCCCCCGCTCAGGGCTGCAGGCAGGAGATGGCACCAGGAGAAAAATCCCCGCTGCCAGCAGCGAGCACAAGCTGCACCCCAGTGCGCTCGCCCCACCGAGGGATGGGTCGCCCTGCTCGGCTGGGGCGCTTCAAGGAAGCATTCCCGAGGTGCTGCCACCGTGCTTTGCCCTGATGTAATTCTGCCCTCCATGGACCTCCGGGCTCTCCTGGGGATGCAGGCGTCACTGTCACATGCATCCCTCTCCATTGTTGTCCCCAGCAGCACAGAAAGTTCAATAACTGTGGCTCAATCTCAGGTGGATGCATCCCATTGTCCCGCCGGATCCTCTGCAGCTCGGGGTGGGTGGTGAGTGGCTGCAGATGCCTTGAGTGAGCCCCGCGCAGATGGGGAGGAGGTGATATCGCCCTTCCTCAGCTGAGGGAACCTCAGCGCCACCAGCTGAAATCACCGCTGGCAGATCCCAAATAACAGGGCGCAGCTGTAGCTTTTTGGCTTCCTTTGGCTCTGGACATTGCAGGAGACAAGGGACCCCCAGGAAGGCAGCGGGCACCTTCCCCACCAGTGGCCGGCTCTCCATCCCTGCCCGCAGCCCCAGCGCAAGGGAGGGCTTTGGCGTCCTTCCCGGGCAGCGCTGCTCTGCCTCTGAAGCCTGGCTGGGGAGATAGCGGAGGTGAAAGGGCGCTTGGCGCTCCTCCACAAGCTTGGGTCAATCGTTAATCGGGGAGGGATTGCTTTCCACTCTTTGCAGGTAACTTCTCCTCCCCCTGGCTCCCACCCACACGCCGGTGCCCGCACAAAACCAGCACCCCCGGGAGTGGGGTGGAGCTGCGGTGCGGCGAGCGGAGCTGCCGGCAGGGCCATGGGAAGGTAAGCACGCGGGAGCGAGACGCCAGCAAGCCGGGTGAGAAGCCACGAGCCCCAGCGAGGTGACAGCCAGCCCCCACCATGGTCTCCATGGGGCTCCAGCTGCTGGGCTATGCCGTGGCCTTCCTGGGCTACATTGGCACGCTGACAGCCACGCTGCTGCCCAGCTGGAAGACCAGCTCCTACATTGGCTCCAGCATCGTGACGGCCGTGAGCTTCACTAAGGGGCTGTGGATGGAGTGCGCCACATATAGCACGGGCATCACCCAGTGCGACATCTACAGCTCCCTGCTCAACCTGCCTGCCGACGTCCAGGCAGCCCAAGCCCTAATGGTGAGCTCCTGCGCCATCTCCTCCCTCGCCTGCCTCCTCACCGTTGTGGGCATGAGGTGCACCGTCTTCAACCAGGGCTCGCCGGGCAAGGACCGGGTGGCAGTAGCAGGCGGTGCGGTCTTCATCCTCGGGGGGCTGCTCTGCTTCATCCCGCTGGTGTGGAACATCCATGTGGTGCTGCGGGATTTCCACAATCCCATCCTCCCTGACAGCATAAAGTTTGAGCTCGGGGAGGCGCTGTACCTGGGCATCATCTCCTCCCTCCTCTCCCTTGTTGGCGGCTTCATCCTCTGCACCTCCTGCCCTGCCCGGGACCAAACAGCCACCTACACAAGCACCTACCAGCCTCGGCTGCTGGGGGGCAAGAGCCCCCGGCCCTCCGTCAGCCAGGCACAGAAGACCAAGAGCGAGCTGAACTCCTACAACCTGACGGGATACGTGTAGCGGCTGCGGGTGGAAACGGGGTTGGCACCTCTCCCAGCTCCCCAAAGCATCTGGGCTGGCACCGAGGGTGTGCGGGAAGAGGAGAGGACACAGAGGCATCTCCCATGCTCGGCCCTCTCGCTCACAGGCTTGGCGCAGGGGGGTTGAACCTGCTTTCTCCCCAGGCATCCCAAGAGCCTTGTGACTGCTCGGAGGTCCCAGCTGGTGGCTTACATCAGCGAAGGACCACAAATCTGGCTTCTGTTCCCTCCTGCATGCTGCCATCCCACAGGCAGCCCCTGGCACAGCGGGACCCCAGCCCACAGCCCCAGCAAGCCTGCCTGGATGGGGATGGGTGGGCTTGTGCCCCCAGGGACCAACCCACTGGCCGCAGAGGCATCATAGGGGGGTCAGGGCATCCGCACGGGTCCAGACTTGCCGCTGGGGCAGTTGAGTGCTGGTTGCAAACTGATGTCGCAATAAATCTGTGTTTCTAGCCAGGCTGTGGCTGAGCTTTCCTCTGGCAGCAAGGGGCCCTGGCAGCTCCCCCGGCAGGGTGGGCTGTGGTGGGGGCCACACTCACCCGACTGGCAGGTCCATAGGATGGAGGACATCACCAGCCCTTGCTCTGGCCTGTCCCCCCCACACACACACCCCATGGCTTTGCCACCCGGGAGCCCGGGTGGGTGGGAATGCTGTTGGCGGGGGGGGAGGGGGGCAGCTGTCACTTTCCTACACGACTTGTCTCTGGGCACCACGCTAGGAGGTTGCCATGTGCCACCGCTGCAAGGGTGCCAGCGGGGGCAAGCACAACTCCCCAGGGGCTAATGGCAGGCAATGCCCCCCTCACTCTCCAGCCCTGCTCGCTTCTAAGGGTGCAGGTATCACTGGGACCGGGATGCCCACAGGGGGATTCGCTGCCCCCGGCCGCATGAGGCACCTCAAGGTCCCCAGGCGGTGGGGAGAGCCCCAGCATCACTGCATCTCCACCCCACAGTGCTGTGAGCACCGGCACTCAGGAGGCAATGCGGCCCCAAGCACCCAAGGCAGCCGCTGGCCACGGCAGAGGCTGAGCACCCCAACACAGTTGCAGAGGGGTCTTGCAGGCGGGTCCTGAGCCTGGCGGTCATTGCAGGGGCTGGTTTAGGAGGAAAAACGCCACCAGTGAGGTATCAGTGAGCTCCAAGGGATGGGCAGGCAGGGACCAAGACTGCTCCACGCGACCCTTCAGCAGCGGCAGGACGTGCTGCGTGGTTGCAGCCCTGCACAGCAGCAGCGGCATGACAGCTCGCACAGGCTGGTGGCACCGGGGGATACCGGGCGTGCGCCCGGGCACGGCAGGAGGAGAGGAGGTGCAGGCAGCCCAGCCCTGCAGCCCACCAGAGAGCAAGTGCCTTTTAACCTCTGTGCTCCCTCTGAGGTCCCACCGCTGGAGGTGAGATAACCCCTGCGCTGCCGTGCCACAGCACAGTGCCGCCCGGGGACCCCCTTGCCCTGGCTCCCTGTCCCCCAGGGAGCAGGAGGCTTCGGTCTATCTGCTGCCCCCTCGTAAAGCAATTTAGATTAGGTCCCAGAGAGGAGGGGACCGTGTTCCCCGCTCAGACGTCACCACTGTTACCCTTGCACCAGTGAAATCATGTTTGCCATGGGGTTAACACACTCCTGATAACAGCGAGTCATGCTTTCTCCCCTCCTCACCGAGAAAGGGGCCACACCGGGAACCATCCCCAGGGTGACGCTCGCTGGAGGGGACCTGGGTGGATTTCAAGGCAAAGGCCAGTCACCCTCTTTCCATGGCCGAGGGACAAAGCGCCGCCTCAGCCCCAGGCCGGCGGAGTTACTTCTTGCTGCCCTGGGGAAAAGAGGATGGAGAGCGTGCAGGGGGCTTAGCCTGTCAGCTGCAGCCCCCCAGGAGATGCCGTGAGTTCACTTAAGTCCTTTCAGCCGTAAATGTTTTGTTTCTGGGCAGCTGACAAAGAGAGGAGGCGAGAAAATAGTTGGTACAAGAGGTCGCGCCTCCGAAGAGGAGGAATTCCTGGGCGCCGTGTCCTCGCCCCTGGCCTCCCACCCTTGGCTGCGGGGCCAGACAGCGCTGCCTGTGTCTGCAGGCAGGGGCTCTGCTAATTAAACAAAGGGGCATTTGAAATGCTCAATTCAGACTTTGATTGCCGCTGCTTTTATTAACACTTAATTCAAGCAGCAGAAGGGAAGATTTCTGGTTTTAGAGGAGTCAGCTTTTGCACTGCTTTCCCCCGAAGGAGAGAGGCAGCCGGCACAGACAAAGGCAGGCAGAGCGAGGAGCTCGGGTACCGAAACACCTGGGATTTGGGCAGACGGGCACAGGGCAGAGGCACTGCAAGGGCCCCCAACGTCCCCAACAGCCCCTTGGGTTTCTTAATCACCTGCGCAAAGCCAGACCCCCATCCTGTGGGTGCACCACATCGGCTTCAGCTGAGGCACAGCAGGAGAGGAGCTGACGAGCATCACACCGAGAAAGGGGCGAGCTTTCCCCCAGCCCCCCGTGCCTCCGGCCCTGCCAAGGGGGAGCCCCTGCGTTACGCGTGGGTGGCCGCAGGGAGGTGAAAGTTTCTCCCCTCCGTCTTTTCTGGCCCTTAACTTGAACGCACCCAAAGATGTGAAACTCGGCCACAGGGCAAGGCAGGTTGAAAAGGGTTTTCCACTTCTTTGCCAGCAGGAGTGGAGGATGGGGAAGGGAAGGACACCGAGTGCACAAATGCGGTGGCGGCGGTTATCTCTGCCTCGCGCAATAGCCATGTTCCCCATTATCGATAAGCCGGGTCCCTGAGGGCAGGCTGGATGCAGCCCAGCCCAGGGCCAGAGAGGACGGGAGCCCAGACCGTCCTGGGATCCAGCCCTGCCAATGGTGAGCGTGAGCGAAGGGATGGAGCCGAGCCAGCCAGCGCCATGCAGAGCCAGTCCCTGGGGTCGCCACTGGCCCCTCACCAGCTCAGCAGGAAAAGCTGAGGGTGCTCCAGGTTTTCCCGCCGGAAAGCCACAGAGGGGCACGGCCCCAGCTCAGGACGGGAGCAGGATGCGAGGGGGACGGGCAGCCAGGGGGAAAGCAGAGGAGGGGTGGGAAGAAGGCTGGGTGGGGAATGGCTTCCTCCTCCGAGCTCCCGGGCAGGAGCCCTCACCTTGCAGGACACATGGTGGAGCAGGGAGCCTTGCAGCCCCTCGCTGGAGGGCCAGGCTGCCACGACTAATCCCCCGTCATAAGGAAACGAGTCCTTCCCCTCTCTTCTCCTTGCTCTGGATGGCGCCTCAGATGAAGAAAGGGGGCAATAAAATACTAACGTGTCCTTATCTTCAAAAGCAATAGAGGCACTATAAACACTCAGCACACCCAAACCTGCAGCCGCACCTGGGCCAGGGGCTGCAACCTCATCGGGTGGGCACGAGAAACATGGAAAAAGTCCCAACCTCTTCTTCCAAAGAGGGAACAACACATGCTCGTCTCCAAGACCTTTGCAGCCAGCCCTCGCCCACCAGCCACCCCCACCCACAGCACCCCGGCGATGCTCTGGCCAAAGCCCCCTCCTGCTTCCCTGTCCCAGCTGCTGCCCCGTGCCAGCAGAGCCTCTTCCCTTGCAGGGTAGGGATGCCCGGGGGGGCAAAAGGGCACAGGTTTGTCCCAGACCCGGCCAGATCCCATGCCTCCTGCCTCCCTGGAACTCTCCAGGCAAGCAGAGCTTAGTGCCTTCTGGCATCCCTGACCTGCCTCTCGCTCCTGCCTAGCACAGCTGATCTGAAGCAGCAGCAAATAATCCATGCGAGCTCTCTGAGGAGTATCAGGCCAGGCGCTGGGACAGCCCGTCTCTGCCTGCAGCCCCCGGGAAATGCTCAGATAGGAGAGGCAGGAGGGGAAAGAAAACTCAGGCCAAGTTCCTGATGGGCCAAGGCACTTGGAAAGAGCCTCCACATTCCTCCACCCAGCCACAGCACACTCCCCGCTGCTTCCCGTGCCATGCCGGAGCCTCCCAAACCCTCAACAAGCCAGGGCTGGTGTGGAAGAGGATGAACTCTTCTTACCCATGGTGTTACAGCCCTCTTTTCAGGAGCAGAGGAGGGACTATAGAGAGGGGCTGCTCTCAGGCACTTCAAATCCTGACTCCGGGGCTGGGCTAAGCAACAGCTCAAGTCGTGGACTGTGCTGGTGGAAATGGGAGATGCACTCGCCCCCCTCAGCCGTGCCCCATGCCCCAAGCTCTGCCTGACGTCCCCGCTGGTGGCCACCCTCTAGACCGGGAAACAGCCCCATGGTTTCACCTCAGGGCATCTATGATGCTCGGCTGGCAATTGCACTTACATTTTACCTCCAAAGTCTTCCTGCCCTCCCGAAGCCTTAGGGATGGCCCCATCTGGAGTCACACAGCCAGGATACTGCCATGAGACAGCTGGTGCCTGGGTCTTCTGGTTTTAATGGGAGACGTTGCAATGGAAGTGAGGAGTAGTGAGAAATCAGGTTCTCTTTGGAAAAAATCTTCAGTCAGAGGAAAAGTCTGTCCACAGACTCATGGCTTTCCATAGCCTCCTGGAAGAGACCTGTTTAAGGATGCTTTAAAGGATGATACGAGGGAAACAGAGCAGAATGAACTCCATGGCACCGCAGGGAACAGAGACCTTTGGGTGCACCAGAGGAGATTGCTAGAAAGCACCTTCCTGGCTGGGTTTGAACAACAGCTCAGAAATCTATCAGGAGAGTTATAAAAAGTGTTTATCTCAGAAACCCATGATACCTGTGAAGAGGACATGGAGATTTGATCTTCCGGGCATTACATTAACATCACAATTAGATTTCTCTGTAATTTGAGTCTAATCTATGCTAGAGGAGCTTCGGGTTAGTGATCTCAGCAAACCTAGCACACGTGCAATCCGTAGCAGCGAGAGCAGGCTTGATAAAAGCTGATCAGTTCTGCTGATAAGTAGAACCTACATCAATTCAGTGAGCAAAATAAGCTTTACCAGCAAGACACACTTTTAGAGTGGTATAAACATAAGCTCTTCCAGGGATTTTATAGAAATCTTGGTGAAAACAGAGTCTATCTCTAGCCAAAATCTGCCCTAGAGAATTGAAGTGAAGTTGTCCTGCACCCTCGGCAGCTCCCCTGCCGATTAATGGTTAAACAGTGCTGTGCTACACAGAAGAGAAGACCAGAGGATCCCGAACACCCTTACATGGACAAACCAAGCTGCAACCACATTAGGCAGCCCTCAGAGTCATCCTAAGCAATCCAGTCTACTAGCCTGTCGTCTCCAGGCTTGGGGTACACTTGAGGGCACCAACATTTTGGCAGCTGCTAACCTAGGTTCATACCTAGAAGACATTCAGACCCCGGACACAGCCGAGCCCATCCAAGACCTCTGCTGTATGCCAGGAGCCTGGAAGAAACAAGAAGTCATCCTGAAAGCAGAGAAACCAGGGAGCCTTCACCGGCTCTGGGGTTGCCTCTTATCTCTGCTCAGCGTTTCAGAGGAAGGTTGTGCTTTGATGAAGCTTTTCCCACACTGGAGAACTAATCTTTCCTCAAGGCAGGTGCCTTTTTTCACAGAACTTACGCACTGTCTATTTCTGGGATGTCCAGCCTGCTAAAAAAGGCTAAAACCAGGACAAGAACTACGTCACTAAGAGCACGATTGCCTTGAACTCGCTTTCCTAGAAAAGCTGTCTCTCTAGGTTTCTCAGGTCACTAGAGCAAAGTCCCACGCCACTGGCTATACCTGGCAGATGCTCCCAAGATTACTCCAACAGATAGAGTTTCATTACCCAAAATTTTAGCCCTTTCCTTCTAGGGGGGGTGAGAGCAATTCCAGCCTTCAGTATTTTCCAAGGTGTGGAGAAGCCCAGGGAGTCTGCAGGCATTACAGAGTAAGAGCAGACCACGGCCATTGCTGGCTCCATGACCGTGATGCCCCCATGCCCTTTGAGCTATTCCAGTACACTTTTACAGGAATGAGGGTGCTGCCCTTTGCCTTTGGATTTCCCCCCCGGCTGCAGTGGCGGCCAGGCACCGCATCTCGCAGAGCGTGGGTAGGCGAGGAGGCAATTAACCTCTGATCTTCCTCTCCACTTAACGCAACATCATTTGCCTTCTGCTCTTCCCAACCCTTCTTTATTTCAATGGTGTTTCCAGATTGCCAACTGGCAGTGCGTTTCACCCCCGATCCGGCCGTTGGCCCGTGCAAGGCTGCTCTCTCCATCTCCGTGCAGGCAGAGGAGGCAGAGGCTGCCTGCGCCTGGGGGAAGCCGGCAGGTAAGAAACAGCAGATGGGAAAAGCAATTAGCTCCTTGTTTTCAAGGTGAGGAGAGCAGGTGCTTTGGGACCGGGGATGTTCCTCAGCAAGGGGAAGGACCTCTCTGCTGCAAAGCCAAGCCCCTGGAAGGGGAAAGCGGCTCACAGCACAAAGCTCAGCCCCAGGGAGAGAGATGTGAAGAACAGTGGCTGCCAGGAGCCTGCTAACACACGTTAAATTTCCACCTCCCCGGGCAGAGCTGGCTACAGGAGACCCGTCCCTGTAGCTGATGTCCCAGGGCCTGCTCACAAACAAGGATCTTGCTGTGAGTTACGGCCTCCTTCCTCAAACTGAAACATCCCCTCTCCCACATGTGCCAGGGTGATTAGCATCCCACGAAAGCCACATGGGCTGATTGCTGGCTTGTAAGTCTGCAGCTGAAAATAAGTAATTTTTACCGCACAGGTCACAGGCAGATGCAGCTGATCCACCCAACTTCAGTACTGCTGGCTAAGTAAAAGCCTCAAGGGGGAAAAAAGGGAATAACCAGAGCAAAACACACTGTAAAGGCAGCCCAGTTTTGTACAAAGAGACGATTTTATCCTCAGCCATCCCTGAGCGCAGCTACCCTTTCCCTTGGAAGATCTTTGCAAAGCAGAGGGAGGCTGCCCATAAAACACAGTGCTAAAGCTCTCCGCTCACCGGTGGGATGGAGAGCGCTGCACCACCCGTGGCAGGGTGAGCCGAGGGGAAACACAGCACGGCTCTTCCCTGGCTCCTCGCACCACCTGCCCGCTCCCGCACACCTCTCCGGCAGTGTGGGACAGCAAGGGCGCCACAGGCTTGAGCCTTGCCAGGGCTGCTGGCTCCAGTCCCAGGACTTCATGGGGCACAGCACGGTACTGTCAGTACCTCAGGGAGGACGCGGAGAGCTCTGGGAGGAGAAAGCTTTGCTAAACAGCCTTATCTTTGAAATGCTTTTCTGACCTCCTCACCTGCAATAAGTATTTATCTTCACTACACGACTTAATCCCCCCAAACCACTACGGCATCAACCCTCTGGCACGGGCACTCGAGCAAGCTTTGAAAGATGCAGGAGAGAAGTGCCAAGTTTCAAAACCAGGTACTTTGATACCATCTTATCTGAGGAAAATTAATAGCTGCACTGTTTGCCAAGTTACATCCATTTAGGAAACGCTCCATCACAGAACCACTTTGTGTGTTATTTCTTTACACTGAGGAAAACAAATCAGCTCAAGAAATGTCAAAAAACCTACGTATTACTGTAACGAGCATATATTTTGCCTTGCTGGCAACGCGAGACACAGAGAGGTGAGAGTACGAAGCCCGCTGACTGTTCACAAGCTGTTGAACACTTCCATAGGCTCACGAATCTCTGCCGGTTGATGCTTGCATCAAAGCTGCCCTTTGCTCACCACCTCCTCATTCAGCAAAGCCCATTCCTATCACTAACGCCTGAGCGTCTGTTTTCTGTGCATCATGCAAGCACGTTCTCCTTTCCCTGTGTGGCAGGAATTAAGCAGGAGGAGCTCTGAGTTGGGCAGGCTCTGCCACAGCTCCCTCCCGGAGACGGGGTCTAGTCCGAGGGCTCTGCACATGACATGACAAACATCGGGGATGTCTGTGAATAATCTTTCAAAAAAATAAGGTCAAGCAGTATTAGGGATAAAGCTCAGAACCCAGAGCTAATTATAACGGGATGGAATAAACAAGATGCAAAGAGGAGCAGCATCAGCTGAGATGACTAGCTCGACACATATGTGCTGTGAAGAGCGTTGAGATCAAACCTGAAGGAGGTGTG
The DNA here is from genome assembly GCA_013398815.1 of Ibidorhyncha struthersii. Classification (NCBI taxonomy): domain Eukaryota; kingdom Metazoa; phylum Chordata; class Aves; order Charadriiformes; family Charadriidae; genus Ibidorhyncha; species Ibidorhyncha struthersii. The sequence goes on along the minus strand of VZSZ01001999.1, from coordinate 19,285 downwards.
GACATTTCCTGCTTTAGAAGCAGCTTTGGAAGAAGAAAATAAAGGTCTGTCTCTTCTCTTGCCCAGGGTAGATGCTTTCAAAGGATGACTGGCTTTGGGGTTCAAACTTCCCAGCATGATCAGAAGCACGACAGCTCCCTGAGATCACTGGCTATTTTGCACCTCAGAACCCATATTTCATGCAATAGTTTCATAAAAACTAATGCAAGCGTCCCAAACATTGTGAAAGGAAACTTCAACTCATTGGGATATCCCGGGGCAGATTCAATCTCCTCAACAGCTCTATTGCAAATTAAATGAGATGGGGGCGTAGTCCTGTGGTTTAAGCACCAGCTGGCAAGATGTCAAAAGCAAAAAAACAAACATGAATGGAGATAAGAAATGCTACCTTCTAACCATGAATGGCGGGAGATAAGGGAGCTACCTCCAAGCTCAAGCGTTACCACCTGCAGTACTGACCTGAAACCACAGTAAACAGCACAATCTGAAAATGTCAAGAGAGGTCACAGAAACAGCTCTGAGATCCAGAAACGTGAGCCGAAAACAAATGAGGGTTCAACCAGACAGGAAATCAGGAGCGGTAGACACAGAGACAGCACCTACAGCCTGCAGAAACAACACAGTTGTATAGGCATGTCCTTTCTATCTCCACTAGCAACAGTGAAAGTAACTTATGCGGTAACATGTGTAAGTCCAGCCACAGGGGAAAAGGACGTGGCAGAGTCCTTCCCCTGCAGGATGGGGCACTCTCTGTCCACAGAGCTGTGTTGCTCAACTCTGACTTTCAGGCAACACATACTACGCATGTTTGGTGATACCACCTAAGCCGCTGGTTTCTGTCACGTGGTCTCGTGCCTTTCTGGGATAAATGAATTGTTTGAGTCAAAGGAGCAACGCTGTGCTGGCCACCCACGCACCCTCTCCTCCATACCCACCATCTGGGCAAGAGAATGCTCTTCAGGAAGGACAGGGAATGTAAGGGGGGTTATCCCCAGCTCCTTTAAGCCAGTCATTTTATACCCTTAGGAAACCATGTTTGATTCAGGAAGCTTCTGAGCTGGAAATAAGTACAGGCTGGAACAATACTGAACTATAAGCACTTGCCCTTGCTCTTATTTTTTCCCCATGAACCATGCTGGAGGCAGGACAGGGAGCTGCAGCATCCTTTGGTCTGAGTGTAAGCGTTCCCGTGTCACGTCTGGCTGCTCTCGAACCCCGCGTCTTCCTCCAAACACCCCATCGTCCTCGACATTTCCCAGGTCAGAAGGATGGTCATGCTGCTGGCTAAAGAAGAGTCTAAGAAAATACGCCTAAAAAGAAAGTTCAAAGGTGAAGCTGCCACGCAGGACAGCGTCTGTTGAAGGAAGGTGGGCGCAGCCACGCTAGCCCAGAGCCTTGCAGCAGACCTGACTGCACGCCCCAGCGTCACCGTACCGCCACCGACTGTTCCCATAGCTACACGGGAAGATAAATTTAGTTCAAGTAACCTTGTGTTGCTACATTATTTAACAAACAAACAGACACACTCAAGAGGAAAAGGCAGGCAGGGACCCAGTTTAGCTGCTGCGTGGGCTGATCAGACCTACGGACTCGAGACGGCTCCCCAGAGGGAAAGGGCCCAAATCCTGAACCTCAGCACCATGCTGCTCTAGCCTGAGACAGTCAGCTGTGTTAGTCACAAGAGGACTCCAGCACAGCCACAGAGGAGTGCCCGGACTGCACTTTCCTGGGATACTTCTTGCACCCGGAGCCAGGCAGCCACCGCCAGGGTCTCCCTGCCGCTCTGCTGCTCAAACCCAGAGTGCTAAGGAGCACAGCAGAGATGCTGTGGGGGAGTCTGCTGGCCAGGCACGACCCAGCCTGGCTGCGCTCAGAGCCATGCCTGTGCCCTGCTCACACTACCTCTGGGTTTCCACCACCTGGGGAACCCCATCCCCCAGCAAAGGGGAGCAGAAGAGCCATGCCCGTCCTGCAAAACCAGAGGAGGGTGAGGAGAACATCCTACCCCACCAGAATGATGACCTAGAACACAAGTAAAGAAACCAGGGTTTTATTAATGATCATGCGTAAAAGGCACGGTGGCAGGAGAGAGGGGACTACTCCAACATGAGGTTTGTCTCCTCCAGTACAGTTTGCAAGATCTCATCTACCTGATCTGACTCAAAGTTAATATCCTGGAGTTCCAAGTGTGGGAGGATGAACGAGAGAAGCCAGCTCACATTCATATGCAGGTTCTTAAGTTTCTCCATAACACTGTGGGCAAGAGGGCAAAAGCCAAGAGGATAGTCAGCGGCGAGAGTCTGGATCTGATACCTCCCATCACACACCCAGCTGCTATCCCCCTTCCTACCAAGAGTACCGTGTGCACTGTGGTTCCTTGCTCCATCCCATTTTTATCTCCATTACAGACCCAACACTGTGCAAGGGATCCAGCAGTGAGGTATAGGACAGAGAGAGTATGGACAAAGCACCTTTCTATAGGGCATCTTTGAAACCAGATCAATTGTTTGGATTCATCTGTGAGTCCACCTCCTCACAACAGCAGGATCCTCACTTATAACCCAGTTACCTATACAGCAGGGTGATGGATACCAGGGAGGCAGTGTCGATGGAAATAGCACCCAGGATAACTCCTGCCTTCTCCCCCCCCCCTTACGGATGACAGGGACCGCCAACCAGCCAACCCACAGCTCTGACATCTTCCCATCTTCTTCTTCTGGGCCCCTGCAGGAAACCTGTGCCTCCCTCAGCACCCCTAAGTGCATCTCAGTGTTCTTGAGCCTCCATCAGTTCAGCCTTCTTCTCTGCGGACCTCGCCAGCTTTGCTTTCCACTTCTGCCACACAGCTTGGCAGTAACACATGTGTTTCTTGCTGCAGGGCACACCTGCCATCTTCTCAGCTCAGAGCAGTGCCAGTTCCTGTTGGTACTTCAGTAACCCTGTTTTCAGGCAACACTTCTCACGCTCAATTTTCTCCACCTGAAATGTGAGGAGGATGAACACACAGGAATTATTTTAATTGGGGTGGGGGTTTAACCTTGGCCAGCAACTAAGACCCCCACGGCCGCTCGCTCACTCCACCCCCAAGTGGGATGGGGGAGAGAAATCAGAAGGGTAAAAGTTAGAAACCCCATGACTTGAGATGAAGACAGTTTAGTAGCTAAAGCAAAAGACAGGAACACAAGCAAGGAAAAATAAGGAATTGGTTCAATACTTCCCATCAGCAGGCAGGTGTTAGAGACCACGTGGAGTTATTTGGCACCAAAGCCAGCTCAGGTTGGGTCAGTGCTGCACTCGCACGGCTTCTTGTAGGGCTTGTCCTCCACCAGGTCAGGTGGTCCCTGCTATAGTAATTCCGGCTATTGTAATACAGTAAGGTATATCCACCGCAATCTCCACCTCTGGTCCTGTTGGTCAGGTTATAGGGTTTAACGTTGCAATGGACTCCTACCCTTGCCCCTACTCTGGCTCAGACTTATCCATGGATCACAATCTCTTAGGGGTGTACCTGCTTTTCAGTGGAGCCTTATCTGTGAGCCACAGTCTCTTCAGGGGTATACCTGCTGCGGTGTAAGACTTATCCACAGCCACAGTCACTTTGAGGTGCACCTGTTCCAGCGTGGCCTTATCAATGGGCCACAATGCCTTCCGGAGTGAACCTGCTCCAACACAGCCTTACTCGTGGCCGCAATCCCTTCAGGGGTGTAGCAGCAGTGATGTGGACTTTGAGGTGTTCCAGCATGACCTCATGCACACCCACTGATGGTTTGAGGTGTACCTCCTGCAACATGGACATATCCACAAATGCTTCAAGGTGTACCTGCTCCGGTGTGGACTTATTCACAGTCACAGACACTTCGGGATGTCCTGCTCCCAGGTGGACTCATCTCATCCACAGGTCACAGTCCCTTTGGCTCGAGTTCACACCAGAGTTCCAGCCTGTCCAGTAGAGCAGCACAGAAACAGCGGCATCTGCCAGCCCAGGCGCATCGCCATTGCTGTTATCAAAACCTTCCCAGGCACAGCACGGTAAGACGATGAGCAGTACAGCGAGCAACAAAAGCAAACTGCAGCCAGTAAAAAGCACTAGACTCTCATATACAGTAAGGCAAGCAAGACCTGTGGCAAGCACAGGAGCCTGTCGATTAATAGCTGAACAGCAATAACAGCTATTAATTCGATCTAGCGTATTCCAATCAAGTCTGTCATTATCTTGAACCCTTCATGCCCCAAGTTATGCACCAAAAAGCACTGCCATGGTTTAACCCTGGCTGGCAATGAAGCCCCACTCTGCCACTCACACACTCCTCCCCAGGGGGATGGGGGAGAGAATCAGGAGGGTAAAAGTAAAAAAACTCATGGGTTGGGCTAAAGACGGTTTCATAGGTAAAGCAAAAGCCACGCACGCAAGCAAAGCAAAGTAAGGCAGTTATTCACTACTTCCCATTGGCAAGCGGGTGTTCAGCCGTCTCCAGCAGAGCGGGGCTCCATCACACGTAACGGTTACCTGAGAAGACAAACACCATCACTCCAAACATTCCCCCCTTCCTTCTTCTTCCCCCAGTTTTATACGCTGGGCATGACGTCATGCGGTATGGCATGTCCCTTTGGTGGGTTGGGGTCCGCCGTCCCGGCTGTGTCCCCTCCCAGCTTCTCGTGCCCCCCCAGCCTGCTCGCTGGTGGGGGGTGTGAGGAACAGAAAAGGCCTCGAGTCTGTGCAAGCACTGCTCAGCAATAGCTAAAACATGGTGGTTTTATCAAGGCTATTTTAGTCACAACGCTAAAACACAGCAGTGTGTAGCAACAGGAGGTGTCTCATCACGAAGAGAGAAGCAGTTTTGAGAATTACCGCTCTGAGCTAGCTGGGGATGAGCAGGACTGTTCTTATCACACAATGCTTTCCAAGCTGGTGTAACCCAGCGGCCGTCTCCTGCCCCAGGGTCCTGCAAGGGGGAGCAGAAGATCAACCAGATAGAACCGTGATCCACCGACCAGCTGCATCATGTGCAGAGGGCCACAGGGAGAGAGGTGCAAAGGTCCACTCAACCGCTCCCATGACAACCCAGCAGCCCCATCGCAGGTCTTTCCCTGGGCAACCGGTGGGCAGGGCCAGGGGCCGGGCAGAAGGGGCAAGTGCGGGACACGGCCAGGCAGCCCTCAGCCTGGCAAGTAGTGCCACCGTGTGGGAGCAGCCCACATTGCTCTCTCATGACACGGGCAGCGAAAGGCTTCGGCGGGGGTGTGTGTGAAAGAGAGAAGTTGAAAATAAGTACATAAACAAATACGCTCTCACACACCCCTCCCTCCCCCCAAAACCAAAAAGTTAAAGAGAATGCGAGACTCATGCAGAGAAATTATCTCAGCTAGAAACCTGCTTCCTTGCTGGAAGCCTAAAGGTATCTGGCTTCTCTTGGGTAAAGATGTCCTCTGTAAAGAGCAATTCGTAGACAGACAGGGCTGAATGCTCCAGCAGTGGAGAGGCAGTCACATCGGCTGCCATCCAGACTGACCACCGCGCTGGAGAACTGTACACATGGAGATGAATTTCGCTCACAGGGGTTGTGCAGGTGTTAACACTGATACGCAGAAACCAGGAGGATTTAAAGACACCAGCTTGGCAAGGATTTCTGTTCCTCCCTCTGTTCCACCCCTCTCCCTTTCTCTGTCTGGACACAGGAGGATGAAGGAGTCCTGCAGACCCCTCTCTCCAAAAGGGAGGGAAGAGAAGACTACCCAGGACAGATCCACTAGCTCTGGCTAGTGGATCTTCCAGTAGATCCTTCTAGCAAACTGGGTCTCACCAAGGCCTTCCACGTGGCCTCAGTACAGACCCCAAATGAGGCACAGAAGACAAAACATGGTGGGGGGCAGTAACCTGCAACCTACCACTTACCTTGCTGTTAAGGGTCTGTCTTTCCCCTGAGGTCCACCTCTTCCCTGGACTGCAGTCATCTTGCTGAGAAAAGGGGGAAAGGCAGCAGTCCCATAAGCACCTTTTTCTTCAACCTTCAGCTTCACAGGTACAGGTGAAACTGCTGGTCCAAGCAGGGCAAAGGCATTGACGCAGGGGACAACACCTGGGGAAGAAGTGAGCTTTAAAAAGTGTGAATGACAGCCCTTGATATGTCAGCTGCACCACAGGAAACCAAGCCTTAGCCAAGAGGAACGAGGCACAGTAAGACAGCCGAGCTTCTGTGCAGGTTCTACCGGCCAGGTATTAAACCCCATTTACCATAACCCTTTGAGCCCCACCTGTCAGCCAACTGTTCACCCATTGTATTATGGACAATGTCTAGCTGTGTGCTGGACGCTTTGTCCAGAAGGATACTGTGAGAGACAGTATCAAAAGCCTTGCTGAAACCCCAAAAAACCCACATCTACTAACTTCCCTTGGTCAACTATATGGGTGATCATAAAAGGAAATTAAGGATGGAAAGGACTGAGCGCAGGGACTGGAACTGCCCTGATCCCTGTTACCGTTAAGAGTTTTAAGCACGTCCAACCTGCACACAAATAAGAATCAAAGTATCATTTCATATGATGCTCCAACATCTTCACGCATTGGCATCTCTCTTGGCAGGAGGAAACATGAAGAGCAGTGAGGCAGGGCTGAGAACCCACCAAGCCCTGCAGCACCGAGCATCAAGGCTTTCCTCGTGCTGGCTCCTGCAGTCTTCTCCCCGCTGCCTCACTTGCTGTTCTGCGGTGTCCCCGGATGATGATGACAATCTCTTCTTCCTCTCTCCACCCAGCTCCCTACACCAACAAAAGGGGGAAAAAAAGAGCAAGTTTCTCCTTGCTGTCTTACCAAGGGGTAAAACGCTCTTTCTCATGGAGAACAGGACAACAAGAGAAAAGCATCAGACATCTCCTGTATGCAGGACAGCAAACGCCTCTCCTTCCCCAGTACTTGCTCCAGGTAGCTGAGCTGCAAACTGGAACTGGATATACTCACCCCTTCTGGCATTTCTGTCTGTACCTGGGCCTCTTCTCCTCATCACTGTATTCCTGCTCCTCGGGTGCCAAACAGCTTCTGCAACTAGAGCAGTGCCTGAGTGTGTGAAAGAACAGATTGACTCCCCTCTCCCACCAAAATCTCCATGGTTCGGACATCTATGCAGTGCCTCTAATCCTTTAAGATTTCAGATAAAAGATCAAGAGAACAGCTGAAGAATCAAACACCTGCTCAAGGGCTAAAGGGAAAAAGAACCACCTGAATCCCAAAATAACACAGATGAAATTAAGTACAGACTATGAGACAGAGTTCAGCGCACCACGTATTATGCCAGTCATTTCTGCTTCAGTTTTGAGTTGACAGGGAAACACATCGTAACCCATGTGGGCAGCATAGACCACTAATACCAACTGCTTCAAAGGAAAGGAACTGTCACAGTCATGAGTTGTGTGGAAGCAGTCTATAGGAAAAGTTTCCTCTACGCACCACTATATATTTGCAGTGATGTCCTGAAGCCCAAGATAAAAATCCTGCATATACAGGTTTAAAACAGAAATGTAACTGTTACTTTTTCTACTGAACTGCCCAACACATCCTTAGGTCTCAGTCCTCAGACGATACTGCTAACTTAGAAATTATCTGTACACCTAGGCAATCCTAATTACTCCTTCTACAGCACCTCCCTTGCTTGCTCTGGTCTGCCACCACCTTGCTGATTGCTCAGTTGAACCAGGTCCGTCTGAAGATACTCACGAATCCCACAGTCCGTTTGTCCAGCTTGACAAAGAACTGTCTCCCAGCGGTAATCTGTGCTACTTCCTCTTCCAAATCACTGACTTTTCATGTGTCAGAGAGCTTTAAATGGAGGCAGTCCTGTATTAGCTTCCTCCTCTGTTGAAAAGTGGCTTTATTACCTAGTTTCTGGGCTATAAAAACTTACACCTCAGCCTCCAGAGCCGACTGATTTCCTTAATAGTTTATCACGAAGGCTCTCTTACCTATCTTTGTGGAATGCCGAACTTCAACAGATAACAGCAATTCAGCCGTATAACCTGGTTGCACGCTGGAATTTGTTGATCAGGGAAAAGGATTTTCCTTCAGTAACATCAAGACAGTTGGTCTCAGTCCCATCTCTATCATTTGTCCTGCTTAGCTTTTAAGCTGATATTCTTGGTAAGGAAGTAAAGCTCTTTTATTCTCCAACAGGTCAGGAGACCCCAACAAGAAACTGTATTTAGTTATTAGCGGTTTTGCCATTTGACTGTAATTCAATCAGCACATTTAACTAAAACCCATCCATTCAGAAGTACTATAATTTAAATGGCCAGATTCCTCTAGATCAAAGGCCGTTATTTTAAAGGCATCAGGAAAAAAGGAGTCAGTCGGTGACCCAAGCAAGCATGTACTGAAACCTGTTCCTATTTTAACATCACCTATTTTAACGAAGATCTGTATTCACAGGTATGTGGAAGGAAAGCAGGCGGTCAAGCATTTGACAGAAAGCATTTGTATTTCAAGGATGTGAGATGGCATGGAAAAAAAAAAAAGTCATCCAGGACTCAATTCATGAGTCTCCTACGTGTATTTGGGGAGGCGATGCAGATGACAAAATTAGCTTTCTGGTAACAATGTAGGGGCAACCTGGCCAGGAAGCTTCCTCCACTTCAGATACTCTTCACATCATACCCATATCTGGTCTGGTCTATCTGCAAAACCCAATGCTCAGTCTGGGTATTTCAAATGTGGAATAAACACCAGGAAAGGCTGTTCAGAACGAGTGCTGCCACCTGACCCCAAAGCAATCCCAGCCCATTTGGCACAGGACATGGGATGGTTCGGGGCAGCCAACATGTCTCTGCGCTCCCAGGGACCCCCCTGCCCATGGCGTGGCATCACTCCCAGTAACCACCAGGCCAAACTCCACAGGTTGAAATCTCAATTTCCTATAGGAAGGAGGAGTCCAGTCACCCCTCAGCAGCCTCTGCTCCTCCTGGTGGCACATTCCCACCCCACCTTGGCCAAGGGAAACCCCCAGGCCTTTAATGCTGGCAAAGATCAGAGCAGCGGCCAATTGGTTCCTATGCTATCGTGCAAGCTGCATCCGTGTTTCCCAAGTTCATCTGTGCCATCTTTGTCTTCTAATAGCTGTTGAGTTTTAGCAGCACAGCAATCTTCCATCTGGAAGGAAGAACTCCGTAAGAAGCTGGGCGTCTCCCACTGGCACAACAGGCAGCACAAGCAACAACCAGGGCAAACACAAACCCCTTCCCTGAGAAGGTGACTTAGCCTTGGGACTGCAGATTTTATGTCGGCACCTTGGCTGCCCTTCTGTATCGCCCACCCACAGCTGCAAAAACACAGGCCAGTATCATCGTAAAAAAGTTCAGGCTACAGGTCCCTTTTCCTGAGTGCAGCCTTTCCCAAATCGTGGAGTGCTGCACGCCCAGAAGAGCAGGGCTAGTGCCTGGAGGGAAGCCGTTGCCTGCTTCTGCTGCGCCCCCTTAACTGGAGGCTCCACATGAGCATCTGACTTTTTCTTTTGGCTTTATAGGCTTCCTGGCTTGGGCAGCTCTGCTAAAGTGTACAGGAACATAGGCTCCATTTTATTTCAGAGGAGTCTCCTCAGGGCTGGAGCCTTGTGAGGGAATGAGCTGGAGGAACACAGAGACTGTGTCCTTTCCTCAGCCCAAGACTGTATGTTCGCACCAGACTTTCAGGATAAAATTCTCCATGCTCTCTAGGAGCAGTAGAGAAGGAAACAATGGGCCAGTCTGGGGCTACTTCACAATGAACAGACTCAGGAACATGTGCAGTGCTCAGAACAAAGGCAGTATCCCAGAAAAACCCTCTCCAAGCAGCAGCCTTGGGCACAGGTCTCACTTACCCGTAAGCCCTCTTTGTTGTGAGCTCAATTCAGGAAGGTGCACTCGATTACACCAATCACACTTACACCTCCTCGCTGCACCAGGGGCCAGAAATCAAGGGAAAGAGCTGCTTTAGCCAATTCTTCTCAGAACAAAAAAAAAAGAAAGAAATGTAGTCCTTTGGGGAGCACTGACACCCCAAATCCCTAATACAAAGATTGATGGCAACACCATGGCCTGTGCATTGCATGCTAACAGCACATATGAGGTACAAACACATGGCAAACCCCCCTGCAAATGTATTTTGGGCATATAATACTGAAGCACTAATTAAAGTTACTCTCTACAAACATTGTGCTGTGTGCATATGGCCAAGGGACAGCCACAGGCAGCCTGTGCTCTCAGCATCGTGGCTATGCCACTGCCCCCCCCCATGTCCCTTTGGAGGAGGGTAAGCAGCTCGATCACTCGGCCGAGGGAGGATTCTGTTTCGCTTGTTGAATGACACCAGTGGGCTAATCACTGTCTCAGCATGGATGCGGTCCATGTAGGTCTGGGAAAGCAGCCCCACGCTGAGTGCCTCTCCAGTCTTGGTGAAGACTATGGCATCCTTCCCCAGCTGCACAGAGCCAGACTTGAAGCCATACAACCCAATGGATGGGTGGTCTCTTTCCACAGACTTCTCCATGAAAGCAAAGTTGAAAGCAAGGAAAGCAGAAAGGGGCTGGAAATGGGGAACGCCTGCCTCACTCCAGGCACAAGTCTGCATTACCGCTCGTAACTTTTGCAAAGGGAGCTTAGCTCCTGGTTCAACAGGGAAGACTCGGGATGGCTGCAGAGCTGGTAAAGAAGCCAAACCCTGCCAGTCCTACACTGCCTTCACCACTGAAGAACAACATAAATGGTCAGGAAGAGTTACTCACAAGGAGGATTTCTTTAGCATCTAGGTAAGGACTCCAAACCCTAATTTACCCTAAGCACCTCCACAACATTTTTTACATTACAGACAGGGGAATCAAGGAGCAAGGCAATCCGTTTCCAGCACTGCGCACCAAGGCCAACAGCCAGGCAGGGAAACACCATGTGCCTGTTCTTCACAATTCTGCACCAAGCCCCACCTCTCACTGTCCCCTCTGGGACGGTTTGTACCAGCAAGGGGATGGCCGCCCTCCACTGCACACAATGACAGCGCAGGAAGGACAGTTGTGAGGGCAGTCACGCAGACTGGAGGAGGATATGGCAGCAGGGAATAAACACAACAGCTCTTGGGAACATTCCTCTTCTCCGCATCGCTGTCTTTAGGTACGCAGAGGAAGCCTGCAACTTGGCTCTGCTGGGAAAGCCTGGGTTCCCTCAGCCGCCACCACCAAGAGCTCAGATGTTGCTCTCCCAGGAGTGCTGGGATACTGTGGGAAGCATATAACATTAGCTTGCCTTGTTCACAAAAACAGGTCAGTCAAACAGGTCAACAGATAAACCACATCTGCCACAATGGTACACCACCATAACCACCATCCTCTCTGCCGCAGGGCTTTATGGGGATCAGTCACTATTGAGGAGCTAAAACATATTTGTGATCATAAAGCACCTGTGTAATTAGATACCCGTGCAGCCAAAGTGTCCAGAAGAAAAGGGGCAGCCTTTCTTCTTGTCCTAAAGCAACGTATCTGCTACCAGAGACGGGGCAGCATTCCCACCAGTCCCCACACCAGTCAGGTACTCCAGCTCCCACCAGAGAAGCCAGGACTGAACAGTGGAGTGCAGCACACTTGGCTCTAGAAGACCTGAGCAGGACAAAGGTGAATAAACACACACTAAGGAAATACCATAATAAATAAATTTATTTACATGCCTTCCTCCCTCCCTCCTTGCCACAAAGGGCTGAGAATGCAGACACATGTAGAACAGGAGGAAAAAGCCAGTACACCCCAACAGTGTACAGCCAGTGCCCATTTCTCTCAAGGAAGAGCCTGGTCCCCAGCTCTCTCCCTTCCCCACTTTGAGATTTATGGAACTGCATGTTAACTCCCAACAGTCCTTCACTGTCCCATTTACAACCAAGGAGTTCCCATGGTCCATGCAAATCCACAAGGTTCCTGGTTATCCACCCCTTATGTGGCGGAGCGGTTCTCTCCAGCAGAGGAACAGGGGATGGCAGAGTCAGCGTCCGTTGAATGCCCCTTGCTTTTCCCAAATTCAATCACCAGTGGCTTCCCTTGCAGATTGTACCCGTTCACCAACAGCATGGCATCCTGGGCTGACTGAGTATCTGCAACAAGAGAGCAAAATGGGTGCGGGTTACATGGCAAGTTCCAGCACAGACACATGTGGTGTTCACACAGATGTTCCAGGCTCAGGGACCCTCAGCCTGCACCGTGACACAGTGTGGTGCCACGATCCTCCAGCCAGAGTGACTAGCTGAATATAAATATGGCACGTAACAGACTGCATCCCTTCTGTTTTGATGAATCCTCTTCCAAACCAGGGAAAAGACTATGACATGATAGGAAGAAGAGAGAGTGAACTCCTCTCCTTCTCCTTGGAGACCAGGCTTGGTGCCAGCCCAGTGCCCTGCAGGAAGATGTGGCACCTTTGTGGGTGAGGGAAAAACTGAGAAGCACGAGGCAGCGACTCACCAGGGAACGTGATGAAAGCCTGACCCCTCATCCGGCCGCTTAGGAGACGGAACTGGATCGGTGGGCTGTCCTCTTTCTGGAACCGAGCAAACAAGGACACTAGGTCCTTCATTGTCACTCGAGAGCCCAGGTTCTTCAAATACAGCACCTGTTCCAAAGACAAAGAGGGTCAGCCAGCCTGTGCCATGCAAACAGACACCTTTCAACCTGGTCCCAAGTCCTTAAACCTCAAAGGTATGAATTAGTTCAGTCCCTCAGAGTCCTCCTTCCGCTGGCATGCTAACAGTGGAGTTTGGAAGACAGGTGGGCAGTACTGAAAAAGACAGCTCTGGACTCAAGGCACCATCGTGCATGCCTGCGCCAAGCGCTGACAGCTCCAGTTATTTATAAAACGCAATATGCTCCAGCTACCAGTTAAACACAGTTTGAGTAAAGTCACAGCTGGTCTCAGTCAGACCCAAACAGGGAGAGCGCATGTTGACTAAGTGACCTGCCAGAGACGGGAAGGGCTGAGGTCTGAAGCACCGCTCTTTGTCAGGCCAGGCGTCCTCCCACTAGAGCCAAAGGTCCCCTTCCCTCCCAGAGCAGAGGCTGCTCTCCCTTGGCCAGAAGGATCAACCAAGCACCCTCCAGACAACAGCAAAGAGGAGCCTTTGCCTGTTGAAACAGCTTCAGGGCATGTTAGCAAGGAAGAATAATAAATTCTGATTCATCTCAACATACCTTGTTGGGCTCTCCAGGCTGGTAGGATGAGAACCTGGGTATATTCCGGAGTTCTTCCTCTGAGAGACGGTTCTTGCAGATCTCCTCTTCCGGGACAAACTCTACAGGCTCTTTGATAATCATAAGCCTTGGAGGGGACTGGTTGGGCCTTGTGGCAGGAAGGCTGGGACTTGGCTGTTCCTGGTCTGGAAGTGATGACTCCTCAGCCACAGGCCCCTGCGGATCCAGGGAAGGGCATAAGCACGGGTCAGTCTTGGTAGGCTGGCCTTCTTCAGGCCACTTGTTCAGCAGCTCTTGGTAAACACTCTCCAGATGAATCATGGGGTCCTTTTCATCTGTAACCCTCTTCTGAGTGTCATCTAATCCACAATGGAGAAACATGGTAACACGACTACCACCAAGAACCTGGAAAACGCACAGACTGCAGGAAGAGACACAGACAGGAGAAACCCTGTTCCGACCCAGCCTCCACGCATCTGCCAACCAGGCCCTGCAGGTTAGTTATAACAAGAATAGTCCCAGCAGCCAGTGAGTGCTGGTGTCCCAGCTCAGGATGGACCTGCAGAGAGCAGCAGCTCCACCAGTGCTTTGTACAGAGCTCATTTCTTCCAGAGATGTCCTCATTAGCTTATCTGCAGCCACACTTCAGCACATTCTAGTGACTCCTTCAACACACCTTCTTCCTCCTGCACGCATGGCCAGGACATGTCATGCTGCCTTTCTACACTGCTATGTGGAATCCAAACTTTTTGGTTCCAGGTACAACATCAGATTACACTCCTGGGTTTAAAAAAGTCCATGGCACGGACTGACCAAGGATATCTCCTTTATTTAATGGAAACGAGGTCAGAAGTGAGAGGGGCATCTCCCAGCCTACGAACCTCAACCTTGCTGCCTCTTGGTTTTGCTAAATGCCACAACACTGACACCAACGGAGGGAGCAGGGGCCAGAGGAAGCTGGGTCAGCTGGACATTATACTTTGAACAGTGTCAACACTGATCAACATGGTATTTTAGGAGTTAGGAGCTGGGGTTTAGAAGTTCCTCCTCATCTTGTTTAATACTGTCTTACATACAAAAATAAGTCTGGGCTGGAGCTTCATGCCCACATGCTCTCCAGCTAAAGCAGACTGGAGCAGTTTTTGCCACCTGTGGACAACACTTGACTCTCCATGCAGAAAGATCACATTAAGCCTTGGGGACAACACTGCTGGGGCGAGAAGTGCTGCCATCCCACAAACACAGTACTGGGAATCAGCAACTGGGCTCCAATTCCACTTCGGCTACTGGGAGGAGCCTTTAACGAGTGAGTCCTACTCTTTCCTGCTGTGTGGCTTTGCTTCCCTCCCGCCCTTGTTAGACTGCAGTTAAATCAGAGAAAGGACAATCTCTAGCCTGACACAGGCACCTCATGTTACTTGCTGCAGCTGAGTGGGGACCTCTGGGCTCTACCAAAGCGTAACCTCAGCTGCTCTTCCACGTACTAAGCTGGGCTCTGCAGTACCTGTAGCACCTCAGCAAGATCCATGCTCTCCAAACAGAGACGGCCTTTACAAGCCTCTATATTAAACCTTTCAGAGAGCCCACTCTCTGTCTGTTCATGTAAGACAGGAAAATATCTCCTCCCACACAGTACCAAACCAGAACTGTGTCTTAAGGGACAGAAGGCCAGACAAAAATGTGTTGGACTCCCACACACCCCGGCTCTCCATGGAGGAGGAAAGGCAGGAACAGTCTTGAGCCCACAAACCTTCGTGGTAGAGCGCCCGGAGGAAGGAGTGGCGGTCTGTTCCCTGAAAGAGGGCATTTTCAATCTCCATCTCCCGCCGGCTCAGCTGCTTGCTGCCAGCAAATCTCTGGGGCAGAGCGAGTATGCGCTGACGCTCTTCCATCTTCTCCTGGATGGCATGGAGTCGGTCCTGCGTGGCCTCTGGGGCTGCTCCCAGCCCAGAGCCCTGGAAGACAGGCACAGCTTTGCTCAGACACAGCACATACCTCCTTTTCAGAGACTCGGCCAGCAGTCAAACTTCACATCCTCCAGCCCTGGAGTGCAACTAGAAACAATCCCCCAAAGAACAGGTCACCGAGAGGTCCTGTTACTGCAAGGGTAGGACAGAAATACAGCCACTCAGCAAGCCTCAATTCTTGAGAGAAGTGGAGAAACAGCCCCTTTCTCCTGACCGTTCCGTGCTACCTTCCTTTCCCTGGCCTCACCGACTGACGGTGCAGGTGTCCTCCTGTCTCAGCAGTCCCTGCCTCTGCCAGCTATAGCCGTTTTCTAAGGCCACCTACAGTAACTGCACAAACCCCCTTTGGCCTTTCTTTGCCACACCTATAGGATCCCTGAGCTCAAGTTTCCACCAAGCTTTTGGTCTATGACCCTGGCATCACTGAGAGAACCTTATTTACTGAAAAGTGGATCCCAAGCTGCCGTTTGGCACCCGAGGGTAGGTTTATGCTGAGGACTAAACCCCCGGCCAGCTTCACATGAGCCACCTCGCAGAAACCACCCAGCTACTGCAGCACAGACCTCATAGCTAACCTGGCTACAAGCAAGCATTCCTGTGTAAATAGACTCACTGCACAGGGCTAGGGCACTGCTAAGATTCACCAGACTCATGCTGCCAAAGCAGAGACACACCCCCATTTCTGGAAAGGCATTTCTGTTCCCCCATCCACCTCTATCAGAATCCAGAGAACATACTTTTATGGGGCTGTAGGTGGATTTTCTTTTCTCAAATTCAGTTCAGCAATTACCGTGGCAGACCCTTCTGCCTCAGGCAAGAAGCCAGGCTTTCTCCCTGCACCGAGCACAATTTAACGAAGACTTTCCCATGGGTATTCTCCCTTCCCGCCTGACTGCATGAGCCCACATCTGCACAGCTTCCATTCACCATTTCACAGCTTCCCTGGGGCACAAAAGGCTGTTTATATGGAAAAGCAATTCCAGGAAATCATTTGTAGTACTTTGTTTTCAAAAAAGCTGCAACTTAGCAGCTGAAAATAACAGAAGCCTGCACTCAGTACTTTGCCGAGAGCTCCATGGGCAATCTGAAGTCCTCTCTGTCTCAGCTTATTCCTCCTTGGTGAAATCTTTCACTCAGGGCCTCCACATACAAAGCTGCACATCACTACCTGACTTGAGCTTTCTCTCTGAACATTCTTCTCCTCTCACACAAGCTGTACCCTAATGTCACTGGTTCTTTCTATCAGAGTAGTGTTTTCCATGCTAATCTTTATTTCTAAACATCCCAGAATTGATTTCATACCAAACACAACAGCTGGTACTCTTGACATTAGTTTTCAATCTTAAATTAACAGCACCCATCTCTAACCCAAGCTTTAATGCAGGCCACACCAGGGCGGGCTTTGTGTTTAAACACCAAAGCAAGTAATTACTTCAGCTGAAGAGAGGCAAACCCATGATTACCACAGACACCTTCCTACCACACACAGCTATTGCTCAGAAAAAGGAGGAGAGACAGAGGGAAGCCAAGGGTCAGCCCAAGCCCTGGTTTGCACCTTCTGGTTTACCAAGTGAAGAGCAGGACACTCCAGTGCACCTGACACACAACAGCCCTGAAAGCCCCTTGTCGCTGGAATGTGAAAGAAAAGGGTGAAGGCAGGGGAAAGGGAGAAACCTGCTTTGGCACTGCTTTACTGCAAAATGCACCCAAAGAGGAGCACATCACTGCAATCACACACTTGGTCTAACAGCTCTGCACTACTATTTTTACTGCTGTTTCAAGTCCCTTGAAGCATCTGCCAGCCTCCAAGGAGAACATAAAAAACCATCCCTCCAGGCAGCTATCCCAAACCAGCCGTGGGACACAGGGATGTGTCAGAGTACAGAAAGGAGGAGGTTGAGGTGCTTTGAAATGTTTCCTCCCTTTTCTTCTCCAGCCTTTAAATGCTTCTTACACAGGTATAAACAGGTGAAATGATTTGCTTGAGACCATCAAGGCAGAGGCAGGAAAACAGTCAGGTCCTCCTGTGTTCCAAAGGATCAACTCCTCTCCACCATAGCTTTTAGCACAGACCATTCCACCAAAGAAAACAGGCCAGAAGAAATGTGGCATCATGCTTGCCTAAAGGTGAGAGATACATGGGGCAGCTACTCCTTACCAGAGGTCTTACAAAGAACTTAAATTTTCTACCAGGGTGCCACAGGCCATGGGGTTAGAGGGACTTCACATGTTCACATCAGAGCAGAGCGTGCCTACCTTCCCTGCTGAAGCCTGGTTCTTCCAGAGCAGGATCTCTGAGTCAGAGAGCCCCAGTTCCCGTAGAGAGGCCGTTTCTTTGTTGCTCTCCTGCAGGGCCTGGAACTGTGACAAGGTCAAAGCCCCTGCCGCCTCTTCCCCAAAAGGCTTGTAAAAAGCTGCAGGGGCAAAGCATCTCCGCTTTGACTTGCATCTGTAACCCAAAGCAACAGAACAGCAGAAACAATTTAGCACTGAGAAACTGGGGGAATAGGAAGGGGCTGGCCTCTTCCTCCACCCACGCTTGGTCCTGGTGCACTTAGGCAGAGATGCCATGTTTCCAACACACAACTGAGCCATGCTCTCCCAACCCTGTTCCAAGCCCATGAGATCCTGCAGGGCAGGATGCTGCCCCAACACAGGCAGGAGACACTCTGCAACACTGAAACACCAAGCACCCCACAGGTGCAAACACGGGCCAGCCTGATGAGGACGAGCTCACCAGCCTAGAAACTCACACTTGTATCCGGCCCAGGGAAATTGGTTATTTTTGGGGAAAACAAGTTACTACCAGCATTTGCTCCAGGAGACAAGGAGTGCTTATCTCCTACTGGGGTGTCTGGGCAGGAGTCCCAAGCAAAGGAGGAAGGGTTTACACAGCTGTTTTGGCAGAGAACAGCCTGCACCAAACACCTCCTCAGGGAGGAGGCCCCAGTGAGGTGACTGCTGCTGCCCTTAACACGGCCAGACTCCACTCACCGGCCCCTCCGGCAGCCCCCCCAGGCACCAGATCAGGACTTACTGCTCGATGGAGACAGTGGTATCAAGTTGGTGGTGAAGGAGACTCTTCAGCTGCCTCTCTCCTTCCGTCTCCAAGTCTTCCAGGAGGACCTCATCACTGGACAGGCTGCTGTTGACCCTGGGGCACACAAGCACAGCACAGAGATGGTGAGTATAGCAACAGAGAAAACACTGCTCAAAATGCACCACTGCCACAGCCCCTCTACCGCCTTGACTATTTTTTACAGGATTTAAAGCACAAGGAACCAAAACTACTTGGCCAAGGCTCCCACTAATGTTAACTAGAAAAGCCAACAGATTTAGGACTACTTTGAGAACATTAAAAATACCCCAGGGAGATTTATTTTTTTTTAAGAGTCTCATGTAACCTTATTTTTATTGCCGGAAAGTTGTTTTGTATCAATATCTGAACAGACATTGCCGGTTTCAAATGACTCAATAAAGAAAGAAAACTACGAGGCAGAAGAGACACAGTGAATTTGCGCAGCCCTCTATGGAAAGTTCCGTTTTTCCTTCCTGGGGTCACCTGCTTCCACCCAGACAAGACAGACAGACAGACAGACACCACCTCCACCCTCACCCCGCAGAGAGCACGTCTTTCGGGTGGCAGCAGGGGCCCTGCTGACCCGTTTTGGAGATGGTGCCCCCACATCCTGGGCTTCTACCGAGCCGTTGGGCGTCCCAGAGCCAGAGCATAGGCACCCCAGGGCCGGGCCATCGGCCCCGCTCGGCTCGGCCTTTCCGCGGGCCGCAGGGAAGGCCGCGCCCGTCTCGGGAAGCCCTTTTAGGCCGCCCCTGCCCCGGTGAGGGGTGGGCA
>VZSZ01001998.1:912091-949164 GCA_013398815.1 Ibidorhyncha struthersii | reverse complement strand
TGCATGCTGGCTCTTTTGGTGTGGGAGCAATGGCTGGACAAAAAGCCAGACCGTGAAGCAATGAAATAAAGGCAGATGGTGACGTACTGAAAAAAAGCCGGACAGTGAAGCAATGAAATAAAGCAAGATGGTGAATTGCTGTGAAAATGCTTGACAGTGAAGCACTCCGAAAAAGTCCAGGAGTCGAAACCTTCAAAAAACTAAAATGGTGGAGGGCTCCAAAAAAGCCCCAAGGTGGAAAACTCCCCAAAAGCCCCAGGCCATTGCGCCCCCAAAAAGCCCTGGGGTGAAGCGACCTGAAAAAGCCCTGGGGTGAAGGGCTTCAAAATCCCAGGTGACAGTTACCTCCAAAAAGTCCCAGGGTGAAGCACTCCCAAAAAGGCCTGGGGTGAAGAGCTCCCAGAAAGTCCCAGGGTGGAGAGCTGCCAAAAAAGCCTCCATCTGGAGCAAGCCTAAAAAGCACTGGGGTGGAGACCTCCAAAAGAGAACTGGTGTGAAGCACTCAAAATATCGACAAGGTGAAACACTTCAAAAAAACCCCAAGCTGAAGAGCTCCCAGAAAGCCCCTGGCTGGACCACTCCAAAAAAGCCCCAGAACAGAGAGCTCCAAAACCCCTATATACATACCTTACCACATAATCCAAAATACAACACAATACAAAAAA
This sequence comes from Ibidorhyncha struthersii, assembly GCA_013398815.1. NCBI lineage: Eukaryota > Metazoa > Chordata > Aves > Charadriiformes > Charadriidae > Ibidorhyncha > Ibidorhyncha struthersii. The sequence goes on along the minus strand of VZSZ01001998.1, from coordinate 948,499 downwards.
CAACACAGCACAAAATGCAACACAGTATGTGATGATGGGCTCCTCCAAGGCAGTGCGGTGATGGGCTCCCCCGGCTCAACACAATGAAGAGCTCCAAGAAGAGCCAGGCAGTGCGATGAATTCCTCTGGGGCAATGCGATGAGGGAACCCTTTGGATTACCACAGTGAAGGTCTTCAAGACAAGCCAGGCAGCATAACGATGGACTCCTCCAGAACAGTGAGGTGAAAGGCTACTCTTGGATGGTGCAGTAAAGGGCTTCAACAAGAGCTGGGTGGAGTGATGAAGGGCTCCTTGGTGGTGGGCTCCTCTGGCATGGCACAGTAAAGGGATCCTCTGTGGTGGCGTGTTGAAGGGCTCCAAGAAGACCTGGGCAGTGCAATGAAGGGCTCCCTCTGGGGCAGTGTGGTAAATAGCTTCTCCTACGTGGTGCAGTGAAGGGCTTCTCCAGGGCGGCACAGTGAGCAGCTTTTCCTTGGTGGCATGGTGAAGAGATTCTCCAGGGCAGTCCAGTAAAGGGCTTCTGCTTGGGGGTGCAGTGAATGTCTTCTCCGAGCCTGAGCCAACCAAGCCAAATACCTAGCCAACCTACCCAGCCAACTGCCCAGCCAACCACCCACCACCCAACCACCCACTCAGCCTACCCAAGAAAACTACGGAGCCAGCTACCGAGCCACTGCCCAGGCACCCCTTGCCAGGCCTTGCCCCAGGCACCTGTTGCCTTCTGCAGCCCTGGGCCAGGCCAGGCCAGGCCAGTCCGAGCCCTCCAAACACAGCACTGACACAGCAGGGAGCCAGAGGGCTTGGGGCCGCAGGGAGGGCTGAGGCCATGCACAGCTCAGCACTGTGGAGTGGCGAGGCCCAGTTGACACCAGGTTTGGTTCCCCCTACATGTATCACCCCTCAAGAGGAGTTCTTCCATGTCAGTATCAACAGCATTCATGTTGACTCCCCAGACCAAAACCATCGAGGAATAAACTGGGAATAAACTTGGTTGAGCATGCAGTAATGTCTTCTTCCCTTGCTGTCCAGACACAACTTTGGTTCAGCACAGGCAAAATATGTGTTGCAGGATCCACAAAGACAGTGTCTTTCAGAAACCTTATTTAAGAGACATATCAATAACTAGTTACAGTGTCAGAGAAAAAAATAAATATCCAGAAGCCTTCTGTTAATCTCTAAAACACCCCACATATATAAATGATGATCTTTGTTGAACACTTTGAGGTGAACACTTTTGTTGAACAAAAGTTCAGCATTTCACCATTTCAGCAACTAATCTGAGGCCTTGAGCACTGACACAGGGAAAATACTACTTAAAACTTCCACGGACAGGCAGGGTTTGCTTCAGCTTCTTACAGAACTGGAGCTTCAGTTCTTCCAGAAACAGCTCTGGAAAGCTCCCACATTCCAGTATTTCCCAGTTTTTGATCTTCCACAGCACAGGCATGTCCTTTGGCAGTGCCAAGTGTAGAACAGCCCTGAGGGAAACCCAGGAGCAAATCCAGCTCTCAAAGGAGTTGCCACAAAGAGCACAGCCTTTCCTCAGGGCTGAATTGAACGGGATAACTTCACGGCAGTTCAGCCAGTGGTTACTACAGGCACAGTCAGTAGGAAAGTGTGGCCAGAAGGGCTTCTGCCAAACTGGGAAAGGATGTACAACAAAGCGGAAATCATGGGTCTTCCTCTCTTTTGAGGGTGCAATTATCATTTCTGTTGATACCAGAATCTTGCTAAATGGAGGCTGTTATACCTGGAAGAGCTGGATGAGGCTGGTTAAAGCTTCCAGCCTCCTGAGAGAGAGAGAGGCAGGTCTGGCTCCCTGGCAGAGGGGTTGAGGGCATCAGCACCCCAGCAGGGAGACATGAAATGCACCACCCACCTCTCTCCCCACCTCCTGACTGCTGGAGGTGCCTCATGAGGACAGCAGTGAGGCCGGGCACCCAACTGTGAGGTCATCTGAGCTATAAATGACTGTCTCTGAGGTCAGGCATGTGTTTCTTGCCTGACTACCACAAAAGGCCCCAGTTAGAACCAAGACAGAGGACAGTGCAGCTTCAGGGAGGCCCAGGCACAGCTCAGAGCATCCTGCCTGTTGGCTTGGATGTTAGTCCTACCTAAATGCATAAAAATGCATAAAAATAAAAGTCCTCTTCCCTTACATCACAAAGAAAAGAGAGAAGCATTTGAAAAGATGGAATTGAACTAGTCAGCATGATCCTGCTAATTTCTAGGCACTGATTTTCACAAAGGAGATGAGAGTAGGAGTAGGAATGAATTTGTCATGGACTTCATGTACCATCTACAGAACAGCATTTGGCATCTCTTGCTCATATGTCAAATGCGTGCCTCCATGGTATTCCAGATACAGTTTCTGATTATTTTTTTTTAAAGAATAATTTAATGCTGACAATAAAAGCAAAAAATAGATCATCCCTTTCCAGGGCAAATAATGAAAATACCAATACAGAAGTACTATCAAGCTGCTTAAATCCTACCATAGCTGAATAATAGGAAAAATTATTCTCAACATCTTGGCCTCTCTGCCTGAGTTTCAAGGAATCAGATGTTGGGGGCATCTGGTTTGCAGCTGCCAATGATTTTTGCAATTTCAAACTTGATCTCTCAAGTTTGGCAACAGAGGTAGAATCTTGTGAATCTGTAAATCCAAGCTCAACACCTTTCATAGTATTACCTTACCTCATAAAATCAATTCTTTACCAAGACCAAATCATCACCTAGTACCAACATCCCCAAACAATAGAATTAGGCTGACATAATATACATGTCTGTATATTGTGTACAAGAGACTAGAAGGACAATGCAAATCTTCGTGGCGGTATGCTTATATGCAGCTTCTGAGAAATTCTGATAAAATACTAAGGAAGGATTTTGCACTGCCATCAGTAGCAGCAAATGTCAGAGAATTAAACAAAACCAAAATAATTTTATGGCCTCAAATACTGATGTGCACTTGTCAAAGAACTCTTCCATCAGTTTCTGGGCATAAATTGAAGGAACAATAAATGGTATCTAGGGAAGGCACTGCTGTACAATATATTGCATTGGTGAATTTCACCTCATCTTAGAATTTAACTTTCCAACAAAATAGCTGTATGCCAGAGCCATGTGGATATCGTCAAACAGCACAGGTGGTACATGTGCCAGATGAATCTCAGGCTCTTGTAAATCCAACCTCAAGCGTGCAGTGAGTTGAGAAGGCCTTAAAGAATGTTTTTAGACCTCCCAAATTCATCCTACAATGAGGCATTAGTACAAAGTTAATTGTTCTCTCTCTAGCTGGAAGACAAATGCTACAAATTTTACCACGTCTGCTGAGTATAAGCAAGAGGTTTCAGTCCAAACATTGCTACCAGGTAGCTTAAAAAATAGCCTGGAAAATGTTAAGACAAGCACTTAAGACCTCTACAAGCTGATACGTCCATATCCAATAGTAAAAATCCCTTGTTGGACATGCATTCTCTGTCACCACGTGGATTTCCAAAAAGTCAGTGGTATAATGGCTTTGGCTAGTTTGTACAGCCATAAAAAGTCGCTCAGTCTTTCAGAACACCAACTTTTATTTTAAAGGTGATTATTACACTCTTACTGAGTGCCACAAAAACGTTTCTCTGTTATTTCCCATAATGGCATAAGCTCTGGCCAAATTTCAGTACCGGGGTTTAAGTCAGGTTTCAGAACACATTTTTTAAAAATTATGGAGAGGAAGGGAGAAACAGAGACCTGCAGTTGCTGTAGTATGCTATTTGTAATGACATTAGATATTCACAGTCATTACAGGAATATTGTGCTTTACGATCCTTATGATTTCCTGGGAGAATCAGCCAAGATTCAGAATACTTCACAACTCACTATCTTCCTCAGGCTTTGGCTTTAAGGTGCTGCTGGTAATGACACCACCTCAAACAATGAAAGTTGGATGCACTAATTGTGTCCTTTTTGGCACCTGGCATGATATTGTGACAACAGATACCACATCCAAAGTCTTACGCACTTCAGAGATAAGAGCACAAAGGGATCATTATATTTCAATGGTTTTACAGCTACTACTGTTCACTCATGAGAGGAGATACTTACCCAAGGCCTGAAGATACCCTGAAGAGCCTCAAAGGATTATAAAGAGCCCGTTAACATATTACATATAAAATGATCCAACCCTCCACTCTTGAATGTGACACTGACTTTGATCGTTTCTGCTTCTTTTGATCATTTTAGACAATTGAAAACACTTCTTGTACTATCTTCTTTTTCCAAACTCTACAGGCAAATCTTATCCTGCTGAAAATTCATAGGCCTCCCTTCCTAATCTCCACAAGACGTTCTGCCTTAAATGCTACTGTCTTGTTTAGGTTAGCAGTCGTGCCTGTGACAGCTCTGTACACTACCTTCTGGAGCTCCCCAGCTCCACAGAATACTTGTGCCTGCTTTGCAGATGGGGGAGGGTTGCCATATGCCAATGCAGTAGCAATTTTTGACTCACAGTCAAAAGCATCCCAAAAACTCAGTATGCAGGATTTTCTGCCATATGGAGGAATTGTTATTTGGCCTTTTCTCTAGCTGTATTTCATTAAGCAAAAAGGAAAGAAAAAGGGAAGGACATTCTTTTCTTCTTTGCAAATCTTGCCCCAGAGTTTGTTTTCGTTTGAAAGACAGCGTTCATTTCTGGTACCTAGAAAACCAAGTCAGAGCAGAAGGAAGTTGTGAGAATCTAGATGATTAAGGATGGTGTTCTGTCCAATTCAACAGGTTTTCTTTCAGTCTTTTACACTTTGAATATGACTTCTTTCAGAGAAGAGGGAGAAGGCTAGGACTGGTTTTACTGGGCTCAGAAAGGCCAGAGTAGAAAAGGAACTGCACCTTCCATGAAGTCTGTAATGGTGCATTACGTACAGTAAAGCTATTTGATTACCTCCATGGACAGCAGCATTTTGAAGGTGTCACTAATAGCACTTCCCTGATCCTTGTGTGTTCTGCAGTCTGTTTTGCTCAACATGGGAGGTTTGTTTAATCTGAGACTTTGCTGGGATTTTGCCTTTATTTTTTATATATAATGTGGTATTAAGATAACGCAGATATTTGTGTTTTAACTTTATACAGAGCCAATATCATGGCTAGTGTACAAACAGGAAAGCAATCAGACACAGGTTTAAAAGTTATAAAGATATATAGAAACCTCAAAGCCGCTCCGCTTCCTTACGATCTTCCTCAATGTAGAAAGATGTCAGGAGGAAAAAAGCTCCTCCACAGACACCAACAAAAGCACACATGATGAAGCTGTACTGCATGCTCCAGAAACTCCACTGGAATGAGCGAGCATTCTTGTCCTGGATAGCATGGGAGATCTAGGGAGTGAACAAGGCTGTCCTTAATCTGAGATAACATCATCATCCTCTCTTGGTTTAAGCAGACTGTTTACAGTGTGGTCCTTGAAAAGAATAAAACTGGATAGATCAGGTTGAAAAGCCTGCTACCAAAGTTTGTCAAACCCAGTACCCAATACACCTATACTTCACTGCTGTCCAGCTTCCATTTCGTCAAGGAAACTCATGTTCTTTTATATCTTCGGTGCCTCCAGTTGCAAGAGTTGGCAATGCTGCAACCAATGTTTATAATGTTTGGTAAACTTTAACTAATTTTACTATTTTCTAGCCCATCTCTAGATAGCTGGCACAGGACAGACATTTGGCGGTGACCTGTATCATTTCTTGATGTTATTCTCTAACGTTATCCATCCCTAAACAGCATCAAATTGATAGAAACAGGGGATTAGCATCGATACAGGCACAAGCAGCAACACTCATTAAGAAGGGAAGAGCTGGAAATTAATTTAAGAGACAAGGCTGGAGTCTGCTCTGGAGCCAAAAGGCATTTGAGCAGTCATGGAGTGACATTATGAGGAACTGGAACAAAGAAGATACCAGGCAGCTGCTTTTTGCACTGGCTGGAGGATGAGCTTGTAAAAGCTATAAATGATACACATGAATTTTATTTTTGTAGACAGAAAGAAAAGCTGATTTCAAGAAACTCAATAAGATTCAATACTAAACCTGGGAACTTAAAATCTCTTGTAAGCATAAACAAAAAGATGAATGTTGAATGCAGTCATTTTTATTCCCGCATTTGTTCTTGATGGTTAGAATATGCTTTGTGACTTGAAAAACAGAAATATGAGACTCTCCAACCTTTGCTGTGTTCGGTATGATTATTTACGACAGTTTAAGCAGATAAGAGCAAGATCAACTCTAAATCAGCACCTAGGGACTACAGCAAGCATAATGGCCAAAATACAAACCTAATGTATTTAGTTTTAATGTGCTTAGTAAGAAAATCTCTGAAGCACCGAGGGAAGAAAACCAGACTCTGAAAAAGACTGTTCCCTGACTCTCCAGCCAGTTTTTAAGCTAAAGGGTTAGCTGGAGCGGGTTAGTAAACAATAGCAAGACATGAATGCAGAAGATTTGGTGGTTAATAAACAGTGGGCATGGGCAGCGTTGATATATTGGTTCACAGAAGCATTCCAGAAGACAATGTTGTGCTCATTGCATAGGACCCTACTTGGGCATAGATCAGTTTTATTCCTGGATTTATTGTCTCTGTTCTTTGCAAAGTTGCAAGGTTACCTGAGGTTAATCTCATCTGGATAAGCTTTTTTTGTCTTCACACTTTTCAATTAGCTGCTATTTAAGGCAACTTCATGCAAGGTACTGCATAATTAGTGTTCTGCACACAGTTACTAGCAGGATGCAGCAGCACATTCAGCAGGAAGCTTCAACTCTGCCTGTGCCTCAAAGATGGCAAAGAACAGTGGGTAAGAGATACAAATATTTTCATCTTTCAGGCAGGAAGCATAAATCAATGGAATAGCCAAAGAAGGGAGAATGCACGAGACATATTTAAGCTTTTAAGAGACCTCCCATTTTTGCATATCATTTCAGCCATTTTCCATGACACAGGGATGTCAGTTATTATGTTCCCCCTTGCATGCAGCCAAGTCAGTGTGAAGGCAATAGTTTCATAACACACACCAATGGGCAAAGTGATCTCTTCATTTGCCAAAAAAAGAGAGCCAGCAGGAGGAATCTCTCAGTGAGAGAGGGTTGTCTTCTCTGCCAGACAGATTAGACTGTTGAGACTCTGGTCTTCACCCAGTTGAGGACAAGGGGGATCTCCTGGCTGGCTGGACCAGCAGCAGCTGTGCCTGCAGGCACAGCTCACTCGGGCATTTCTGTCTGGCCCTGTCTCACCCTAACACTGTTAACACGTGACAAAGAAAGAACAGATATTTCTGAGGTGAACTACTTAAAATAAACTTCCATATGAACAAAAGTTTAAAGCAACAACAACGACTCACTCTTTCTCCCGCATCCAGTGAAGCAGAAAAATGAAAGTGGGTGATCAGTTAGCTACTGTGTGCAGAATTACTGTGTCTTACATCAAAAATAATGAAGGAAGGAAACAACACTGACAGATATCATCCACTGGAACTAAAACAGATGAACTGCAGGGAGAAAACAGTACTAGGCTGCTTTGCGCAGAAGCACCAAAGGTCAAGTAAATGTAGGAAGGGCAAAGAAATCAGGTCTCAAGCAATATGGGAATTCAAGGTTAAGGTAATTTGAGACCAGAGCTTTGAATGCCAAATAGTAGCAAAAGGCAACCATTGCAGTCACCCTTGTTCTGATTTTCAAGAGAGCATTGACTAATTGCAAGGTTTCAAACCTTAAGATTTGAATTAACAGTTTTAGGTTTCAAGATATAATATGGTATTTTGTTTAATTTCCACAAAACTCCTCACGAACTTAGCAGAAAGCACTTAAATCCAAGTACAATACCCATGACACTGTCTTTGCAAAAATGTATGCCTTCAAAAATTTATGAGTTTGCAAATTTAAAATCAAAATAAATTTCTACACACTGCATGGAACTACTCATATCTATAGGTATAGGATTATATTCTACATAACTGCAGTGTCACAGGACCAGAAGTTGCATGCACATAAAAATGTTTCGAAAAATGTCTTTCTGTATTCTAGTACCAAGGTCACAATTTGAGTAACTTCTAATTTTGGACCAGGAAGTGCCTACAATTCTGTGAGTGTCTGTCTTTCAGTTTCTAAAAATTTTACCCTAAGTAAAATTCAATAAGCAGAAAATTCACTTACAGTCCCAATGAGATATGGGCTGCCTGCATCTCCCAGCAAATGGCTCACCAAAATCTGCAGGGCAATAGCTGTAGACTGCCGTCTTGGTGTCACAACATACTGAAACAAAACACAACCCCCAAGAGAATGAATATTAACAGAGTGAATCTTGTGAATAGCCAACTACTTATATAACATCTGCGAGAAATTAATATATTCATTTTTATATATTTCTTATTCAAATACTGTTTACGATTTGGAGACAGAGAAGCTATTCTGACCAAAAGAGTACACTGGATGTTTTGTTAAGGAAAAAACATTCAAGAAATCCATGGACAAGGGGGAATGACAATAAAGTAGGAAAAACATGACTTCCCTGCCCCCCCTTCATAGACTCACAGCAGCTTGTACAGATTTACTTGGCCATGCAACTAATAGAAACACCCAGACAGTAACTCGTGCAGTTGTACTGATTTACTAATAAGGAGATTCAGCACTGACAGCCTCTGACAAAAATCTCTTACAACACTGTGTCAGCAAGCATGGTCTAGACTGCTGGGGGAAAATGGGGTACCTCGAACCTGCAGTTCCTGGCTATAAAGGATGTCAGCTGAGACCTTGCAGACCACATGAAGACAGAAGGAGGAGACACAACCTGGGAAACCAGAAGGTGGCTGATGGTGCTTTGATGATAGCTCTGATGGCAGAAGTTTGCTGCTTGTAACCGGATAGCACCTGAGATATAGCTAGTCTAGTAACAGTACCTCAAAATGATTATGCCTTTGAGTGCACACAATTTAAATAACAAGTTGAAGAAGAAGATGTGGTGCACATCCAGCACACAGCAAAACATCACATAGTTTTAAAATGAAATATAGTCATTTTGGGGTAATAAGGGCTTTATGTCTGTGCTACTGAATATCAACTGTGCCTGAAGAAGTACAGTAGGATATAATTTGTATCTATATAATTTGTATCTCTCTCTTTCAAGAATATATTTACACAAAAACACATTCAGAGTCAGAACAAGACAGAAGCAATTTTCAACCTTCATACCTTTGTTTTCCAACCACTTGCTTATATCAGAGATGAAATGTTTAATATTCTCCCACTCCTCTATACCCCAACCTGATTTTTTGGGAACCTGATCTGAACATCACTTAGCATGTCTCAAACACTAATTAATAGGGTGACTGCTGTTTTACCGAGAGACAAACTCAAGGTTTGAGCTGTAGCTCTATACCTGCCTTCAAAGAAACACTAATATGCATGACAAGTTGTGTTTAGAAGAAAAAAAAATCCTGCTCTCACATTTAACTTCGAGTTTTATTATCATTTTTTGTGTGAGACCTCAGAATGTTAGATTAAAAAATATTTACCTACCACTAAGATGTAGCTATATCACAACGGCAACATCAATGTCACATCTTTAAGGGTGTATGGAACTCCATTAATGGACGTTAAAACAGGTGGGTAAGGAAGCAACATTGTTCAAGACACCAAGGTTAATTACTCTTGTGCAAATAAGTGCCACATGCAGTCAGGACCTATACATATCAGTAAGTTACAGCATTTTAACGATACTGAAACTACAATCCATAGCACAGATGCAGAAACGGGAAGGACAATAAGCTATATCAATGTAATGGTTTGTATTCAGGGGTGGATTGACAGAAGATACTGTAGCACTGCATTTCTTTTCCTCTTGCAGTCCTGCATCTGCAGGAGCTAGCATGACATACATCCTTGGTATGAAGATTGGAGCACATGTAGAATGAAAAAAACTAAAAAACATTATTTTGATAAAAAACCATTCATAGAATAATGCGTGATTTACATCTTGTAGTTTAAGTACCATGCCAAGCTTTTTCCATTGCTACAGTTTTCATGCTCTCTCACACAAACATATTTCTACCATTTTCTCTCATGTTTGGCAAGACGTATGTGCTGCAGAATCTTTCCCTAAAACACAGCTCTTCTGGGGGTGCCAAGTTGGATAATTTTTCTCAGCAAGGTCACCTATTTTCACAACGCCTGTATGAACTCGGGTTTTCCTGAGGTGTCTATCTCTTTATCAAACTGTGTTGAAATCCGTGGTTTCAAAACTTAAAGATAAAGCACAGACTGTAGTAAGCCTTGTTTCCTTAGGAAGGGAGGCTATGAATCCCATTTAGATTTAACAGACCATTTGATCTAAAATGAGAAAGAAAACAGATAAATTCCTCCAACAGAATTAGCAAAAATTATAGCCAACTTGGCTACTGTCCTCTTATCTCAGCTTAGTAAACCCTTCTTGTAGCCAGGGCTTCCTAAGCAGTACCATGCCTTACGCCCTGCTGGAATGCCAGAAACACAGCAATGAACAGTGACGTCCTTTTTACTACAGCCAAATTTACTCTGTTCAGAGAGGGAGTTTCTCAAGATCTCATATAATTCATTCCATTCAGCGGAAGCCTTTTGGTCCTGCTTGCCCCATATTGCAACCAGTTTCAGTAAAGAACCAGTCCACATTGGCAGTGCCCCTCTTAGCAGAAATGGACACAAACTTGGATACACAAATCACTCAACATCTTAAACCAGCATCTTTGCACCCAGTAAGAGTACTCCATACAATGCAGTTTTATGAAAAGACACAACTAACTTCCTTACTTTGTACACATACAGCTAGCTTGTACCCCTTTCCATTCCTAGTCTCTCCAAAGTAGATATTTCTAACCTTTTATTTTTCATTAGGAATAGAATGCTTCAATAATAATAAATACTAAACCAGAGATATCTGGGAGATTGCTTCAGAGTTACAGAAAACCACTTTAATGGCATGTTGCTATCACACTGCATCCAGTTCCCTGCCAATGTAAGAACACTCATGTGAGACTGGCTAATCTGGCATCTGAAATCCTTGTCATCCATGGGATGAAGGAACAGTCCAACAGCTCCTCTTCACTGTGGTCATGGCATACCTTGGCCTAGACTGAGGGCATGTAGTCTGCCCACGTTTTGTTTTCTCTCAGAACATGCCTGGAGTGCCAGATGAGCATCTGAATTTGGGGAACAGGCTCTTGTACAGAAAGAGAAATAAAGAAACTACAGGAGAAAACTCTGAGCTTTGGAAGTAGACCTTGCCATGACAGACTGTACTAAACTGGAGACTGTCAGTTCTTGGCTCTCTGAGTATATCATGTCATCTGTCCTAGACTCAGATTTCTTTTATTGATAATGACAGGCTGTGTTTGAGAAATACAAATGAAATATTGTTATGCACTTAGTATATTGTGGGCATTGCAGGCATGAGAAAAGATAAATGCACTTTTGCTCTCCCAGTGCCCTGCACCACTTCCTTACCACATTTATTCAATATCTCATATCAGTAACTACAACAGACACATGGAACAGAGCTGTAACAAGAAAAATGGACGAAAAGGATAGGACATTTCCTGTAGGTACCAGGTTCATACAAATTCTGCCTGTACTATCATTCAGGTTCTTCTGCACAATGGAAACCATATGCAAGAGCTCAATGCACTGTAGGATTCACTAGGAAAAGAAGAAACACTTCCCACACAGGGACTTTGAAATAGCCATAGCATTCTGCCTGTCCACAGTGACTGCCCCGTTACCTACACCATATCAACAACGCAGATGACATCCTACACACTGTCATCTCCTAGGAGATCCCAGTCCAGATGCCTTGACAGATAAGCAGGGTGCCCCAAACAGATACAGTTTGCAAACCCTGTTGTGCTGTCTCTGGAGGTTTTAGAGATCCTCCTACAGACTATGTGACAGAGCTGTCAGCTAAAAAAGCAGATGGAACAGACAGGCTGGTAAATGCTCCTATATCTCCTAGGGCACTTCCAAACAAAGATGGGGACATGTTGGTAGCCTTCCCAAATCCCATATTAGCTTCCAGTTCCAGAACCTCCTACGCTTTTAGCTGCCAAAAACCTAAAAGACAGAGTCCTATTACCTCACAGATGGCAAACATATTTCATAAGGGCCACTCTGCGTATGGCCTCCCAGTAAGCCAGCGTATTGTAAGCAAGGCAGCTACAGCACTTCTCCACTTGCACATTATGACTGTAGTTGTACAGTAGATACCTTCATGTTTACAGCTGAATAAGAGGCACAAAGGTTGCTACATGCAATGCATCTTGATGTATTAGCCACAAAGGAAGAAAGTCCTTATCATTCAGTCAGCATCCTGCTTTGTTTTCAGCTCCACAGGTCGCAGGATAAATGAATTCCTAGCTACATTGTCTGGCTAGTAGTGCCATATGGGAAGAAAGAAAAGTCATTTTCATGGCAAAATAAGAACATGCATTAGCAAATCCAGCCACATTAGCAGAAATCCTACCATTTCACATGGGAAACAATGCAAAAAGAGAAATTACTGTCGTTATCTGTGACACCCTTCAGTCAATGTAACAGCAGTAATCCACTGAACCCATGGGTTTTCAGCAGGATGAAACAGAACTCCCAAATAAGATTGCCACCGAATGAGCAGACATCCACAAATTCAGCTGAATTCCATAATTTTTCTGATAAAACAATTAGCAACATTTAGAATTCAAGAGATCAAACCCGAAGCACATTCATGATAATACACTGAATGTCTGCTTGCAGGGGGAACCCACTGCTACAGAGCTCTGCTCAGCCAAACTTTTAACCTTCCCACTTGTTGCCAATTGATGCAATATTGCTTGTACCTAAACCCAAAAGATTCTAATGGGGAGTGTTTTTCTAATACATTTCTAATACAAATGAGGGTTGTCAGTCACTCAGGAGACAAGAACTTCCTCCTTTTCAGGATTTAGATGGATCCAGGATATGGCAATGATGCTCTGCATAAACTTCCTGCAGGCTGCAATATGATGCAGCATTCCTTAAGCAAGCTGAGACCTGAGTGACTGAACTGAATGAAAGCACAGCTCCTTGCAGACTTTGCAGTTTGGGTTCGGAAAGAAACTGAAGAAAAGAGCCGACAGTAATCACCTGCCTTACTTTCCCCATCATATGTCAACAGTATCTAACTCAGTGATGTCACCTCCATCTTTAACAATGTCAGAGGAGAGAATTAAAATGCAGATGTAGGAGTTCAAATAAAAGTAAATTGAGAAACTAAAAGAAATTATGTAAAAAGGATATCAATTGTAATAGTACGTGGTTCTGTTGCAAAAAAAATCCCCAGCGATTTCAAAATAAAGTGAAATAGAAGCTAATAAAAAAATTCAGTTTGAACCAGTGATAAGTTTTCCTGCACCTTTTCACTGTTTCAAGGCTACAGCTCTTGCCTCATAGGATAATTGTTTCTGACCACTCTTTGAGAGTCAAAGAAGAAACAAGACCCTCTTGCTGCTGGCTGAGATTTTAAGCAGGCAACAAATTCACTAATGCTGACTGCAATTATTTTTTTAATTAAAATTCCAGAGTGCAGAAAACTGGCATGTAGAGAGCAGTACCATGAAAGAGTAAATTGAGAACATAACGCAATGATCAATATCAGCAGTGCTTTGTTGAAGAACCATGAAACAGAAGTTCTTTCATTCTTTCACCTCAATCAGAATGTAAAGATTCTTCAAGCTCTGAATATTGAGGATAAACAGGCTCATGACAACAAGGCAAGGTCAAGTCAGTGGAAGGAAGAGTTCTGTAGTGCTTCACAGCTAGTCCCTTTTGTCACTAGCCAATGCTCAGCACTTGGCTATATACTTTCACATCCTTTTACACAGGGGATTGTAACAGAGATACTTTTGTCTCTGCTCAGCTTTTCTGCTGCTTGTTTTTAGTTAACTATTAGGAATACCAAGCAAGTTGTATAATCTGAGCAACTAAGACCATAGTGACAGCAACCGCAGTTGTAAATTTTCAATTCCCATGGTAGCAAGCAATGATGACAGACTTGTGGGCAACTTTGTTCCATGAGCCACAGGCTGCAAATCTTCTTTGTTGTCCTAGACTCTTGTGACATATTATTGTGCATCGCTGCATGTTTTGCTGCATATTACTGCATTCACTGTGGTTCTTATATGAAAGACTTATTTTGACAGCGGGGTTTGCAGTAGCAATCTGCAAAAAGACTTGAGCTCCCTTAGAAGGAAAAACTATTACATAAAATGGAAGATGCTCACATGACTCTTGCTTAGGCTCTCTTCACCTACTGGTTTTCCATCATTAGCCTGAGGGTGGGAAACAGTCAGAGATTTCTGTTCTGCTTTGCCCTTAGCTTTGCGTCTTCTTTCACTTGTCCTGATGGCTTTACACAATTCCCCTACTTTGCCTTCTATCAGTACCAACGGCATCAGCATTTTGCCTGTGCCACGCTTGTCTCAACACTCTTGGTCTCTCAGGCAGCATCCTGCTTGAAATGTTTGGGTTACAGTCACACCCACTGTTCTGCAACACAGTGATCCCACAAAAGAAGACTCTTCTAAATAGACAGTCGGGGTCTCATTTGTGATACAGTACTCTACTCTGTAGAAAAGGATAGTGCCAATCTAAATGCTTTGTCTTATGCCCGTGGCTAGCAACAAAAGGACTGTCAATCATTTTAATTGCTCTGGCTTTGGTACTTAAATCAGCTTTCTACAGTTTGATTGCTAGATATGAACAAGGTAGACCATTTCCATGCTTATTTGACTGGTAAACTATATTCAACTTGTTCATACTATGGATTAAAAAAAAGAGGTCCTATAAACTACTTCATAAGACTGTGATGATCTGCGTAGTTCGGCGATAGTAACAATATCTGTCCCGGATATTGTTTTACACAGACACTGATTAGTGACTTTGGAGCTACAGCATAAACCAAAGGTTGCCAAATTTTTCCTTTGAGTGAAAACTCAAGTACATTAAAAAATTACTAACCCTAAAAGCCTTTGCAATGATAAAAAGAACTAGCTGCTCATTGATACCTAGATTTACTGTGCCGCAAGATGTGTGCTTTTCACATCACTCCTTTCTAAAGAAAGTTACTGATGACAGAATTCAAATGAAATAATGCACTGCTATTCTTTGGGCTTGTGGTGTCTGTCCTGGAATCCCCAAGAGTCTCATAAGCATCGCTGCTGGCCTAACGCTTTGGCAGTGCAGCACCACTTATGAATTTGACTTGCAAGTGTTGGAACTTAACTGCACTGTATTCTAGAATAAGAGAACTTGCTAATAGTTCACAGAATGATGAACTGTAGCGGATTCACTAACTTCAATTTACAGAATATTGACTTTCCTTCATTCAGCTCACCTTTTCAAACCTTTGGAGAACAAATAGAAAATCTCTGATTACAGACAGAAAGTGACTTTCTTTCTGGTGCAGACCATTTTCTGGAAGACATCCAACAATACAGAGCTGTTGGAAATCCAAACTAGTGCGGGTACCAGCAGCACTAGATAGTTCCACTTGCATGAGTTCCATCCAGATCAGTACATCTCCTCTCTGGGCTTACAATGAGCTTGGACTACCAACCACCACACCTATACTGTTACTGGCATCTTGCACAGCAGTACATAGTTGCACGTGATTACATCTCTAACATTAGCAGGGTACCAATAAGGGTATTCTTAGTAAGATTTCATTCAACTCTTCCTAGAAGGCGGAGGTTCTTCTGGCCACCAAGATACAGGCTTATGAACAATATTATGTTGAGAAAAGCTGAAAAACTCAAAATAAGGAAATAGTTTCACAAGCACTTACCAACAGTATGTCTGTCACAACAGCCCAGTTTACAGACAAAAACAGTTCTCCAAATGCAATAAAAATCTGCAAAAAAAGAAGAAAGCAGTGACTACTGCAGGCTTACTGATCATGCTTTTCTGTGTAAGAGTTGTTGTACATACCCATCTACTTATAAATTAAACATCTCTGTCTATGCTTACAAACACTAACTTTGTCTTAAAAGGGGGGGAGAAGAACTAGAGAAGGTATGTCAGTTACTCTGTGTCACAAATCCTCAGCAGAAAAGCCAAAATAGGAAACATATACCAGTCTCCCAAATAAACTGTAATGAAGTGCTGAACCCAAGGAGAGGAAAGCAAGAGCCTGTGAAGAGAAACATTCAGCACAGGTTTAAAAAGTGCTCAAAGATCTCCCTTTGCTCGCATTTCCAAATGAAACCAATAGAACACCTCTGTGCCAGTACAAGTACTCTTAAAGGCTCCTTCAGAGAGATAACTTCCAAAATGAAATGGACTCCAAAAGACACAGGCAGCCTCAAAGCCTTGGTGCCCTGTGGGAATTCCCTAATTCATCACAGATGGAGACCCAGCCATCAGGAAAAGGGGTAGAGCCCCCAACAGTTCTTACAGCTGTGGTCTTAGAAAAGATTAACCCTTTCAGCCAGCCCTGGACATAGATTTGAGCAGGCTGTACAGACTAATTGATACTTGAGGAAAGCATTAAAGCTACACTATTAAGCTGGAGCAGTTCTAGAAGGCAGAGACACAGGCCACAAAGTTAGATGGCGCTTAGGATATAAAATCCATTATAACAACAAGTACCAGCATCTTGTTCGGTAAGGTCTTGGTCAAGGTGCTCTATCTGGTTGATGAAAACACAGTCCTAAGAAAGGCACAGTGGCAAACTATCAGATGTTCTCAGAGGGGTAGCTTACATTGTCCTAAGAAGAACCAGACCTATTATACATCTTCCTATGACACCCCTACCTCCTCTGTGTTTCTTGCCTGTACTGTTCATGCGTTTTCCTCTCCAATGTTCCTTGAAGTACAGAGATATATAGTATAGACCTTTATCCAGGCATCTTTTCCTTCAAAATGTTTTATATAGGTTTTCTAATTTGCAGCTGCATCTGTTCCTCCATACATAATTACTTTTCTTTAAGTTTTATAACAAATATCACTCGTTTCACATACTCCTTGACTATGTCTGAGCTCTTGGACTTATGCATCCCACTGTCAAAGTCTTTCCACTGATACAACCTTGACAGACCTTGCCCTTGCAAGAGACAGTGCAATCATTCTTCTCGAATCCCATGACTGTTGCAATAACACTCCATAGACTACAGAAAACATGCTGCACCCCAGTCTTAGCTGGAAAGCAAGTGACACATCTCTAAGTTAACAGAAAACTTTGGGCCAAACACAAAATGAAACATGTTCATTAACATGGGTAGCAATATCACCCAGTTCAGCTTTCTGCCAAGCCACCTGGCAATAAGGATTACCAATGTCAAATCTTGCAGCCACCAGAAAATATTAGCCCTTCATTGTCTTATTTCAAGCTAATACTTTCTGAACTCTCTTGGAAGATCCAAATTCAAGGACCTTCCTTTTTTTTTTTCCCCCTGATTCCATACAAATAAAGTTTAAATGTGCTATTGCTTAACTGAGAATTGCAGCCTGTGAAGTGGTCAAAGCAGTACTCACAGGCAAATGCAGAAGTGCAGCTGATCCTGCTATACAGTGATAATAGCGTTAATTTATGTAAATTCTATCAATCAGTTGTATGATAGCTAGCAAGAGACAGTGCAGGTTAAAGTGAAATAGGAAGGAGACTTTTAGGAAAGAGATTAATTTAAATCGTAGCTGATACTTTAGATATAATAAGATGCAAATACAATGGAAGTTCCATCTTAACATGAGGAGGAACTTCTTTACTTTGAGGGTGGTGGAGCACTGGAACAGACTGCCCAAAGAGGTTGTGGAGTCTCCCACTCTGGAGACATTCAAAACCCGCCTGGATGCTGTCCTGTGCAACCTGTTGTAGGTGACCCTGCTCTGGCGGGGGGGTTGGACTAGATGATCTCCAGAGGTCCCTTCCAACCCTGACTATTCTGTGATTCTGTGATTCTGTGGTTCGTGCAGAAGGTTCTGAAGACTCCCAAGCTGTTCCTAGATACCATCAATGGAATATATGGCTACCTGCTTTTACACATCAAATGACACCCTTATAGGAATCTTGTGACGTTTAGTACTTATTAAAGTGTTGTTTCCAGTTTTCGTTTTTCTTCATGGTTTTTCCATGTTATTTAATCTCTATAAGATCCTAAGAACAAGAGCATGTCATGCCTACTGCAAGAAAGTAAGTCAAATTCATCTTTAGGAAACAAGTTATGTGCTCAACCTAGAGTTCAAAGAATAGGAATTAATGAAAAATTATCCATGATAAGAAAGTGTGACATTCAGTGGCTAAGGCCTCATAGTCCAGAGAATAATTATTTCATAGATAATTGTGTTAACATTAAAGACACAACTTTGTTAGCTTTGCTTTTCTTTCCTAAGGTCTTGTGTGGATTGCAGTTGTAAGGTCACCAGAAAAATTTAACCCAGGCAGTTTTGGAAGGTAATAAATCATTCTACGCATTGTATCAAAGTATTCTATCTAAAACCAATATCAATTTTATACTTTCTCATGCAGAATAAATGCAATATGGTTGAATAGCTGGCATACTAAGCCATCCCACTGCAAAACAACTGCAATCAATAAAGAGAAGAGAGTCGTATGTTCTTTTCTTCAAAACAGGTGGAGAAACCCTGGAAGTACTGTACTTGGTTAGGGAGAAGGGCTGAGGATGGCAGGAAAACAAGAGCAATGCTTTATTTAAAGTATATCCTTCTGTTCCTATCATCTCTCAATATTCCTCATACTGTTTCTTATTTTAAATACTTATTAAAAGGTTTCCATTAAATTTGTGTAATCACGTTCGTGGCATGCCCATTCTAATGCCCATAGAAAAAGAGTCACCTTAGAATCATAGAATGGTTGGGGTTAGAAGGGACATTAAAGATCATCTACTTCCAACCCTCCTTCCATGGGCAGCGACACCTTCCAGTAGATGAGGTTGCTGAAAGTGCCATCAAACCTGGTCCCATCCAACCTTCTCCAGGATCCCCAACATTTTTAACAGTCAGCACTTAAAAGTTGGTCTCCAAAGGATACAACCAGAATAATGTCCCAAATTTTAAGGGGATTTTGCTTTGTAGATGACTGTTTACATTCATACCTAAAGCTAATATGAAGAGAATTAGATTGTCGTCAATGTCAGTGCCAAACACACATTCTGCTTTTAAACAGTCACAGTCACATGCCTCAACAAAAATTAGGGCATAAGTATGGTCAACAATTTCTGTCTTTTCAAAAAGAACCACACCAGGCAGGTGTATCAGAGACAAGAGCTGCAGAATGCCTCCTTCAAAGGCAAGTTTCAGGGCAAGACTGCATCCTGATACAGCATTACCATCAAAGATAAGTCTGTTTAAATCTAAGTTACCACAACACCAAATACTGTCCAAGGTTCCCAGTCACAGGGTTCAGTCATGACTTTCCAAAGCATCTGCTGTACTGCAGAGCACACATCTTTTGTCTTGTTTTGGAAACAGGAACAGATTTAGACAGAGCCTCCTCTGAGGTAACAAAGCCAGGTAATTTTTCTCTGTCTTTTCAAAGGTAGCCTTTGAAGTCAAGAACTGAGTGTCCAGAAAGAGGAGAGAAATTTCATTACCTTTCAGTTCACCTACCCCAACAGAAACCTTGGAAGTCCAGCCATATTTCCATGTTAACTTGAGAATTCTTGTGCTTTGAAACAGCTGATTAAACCTGACTCGTTCCCTTTCATTACCCACTCAAGACAGTGGAAAGCACTATACAGAAAGTATTGTAATTGCATGCTGATGCACATATGCTTTTTTCTTCAGTACCTTCCACACAGTGAAGTGATGGAGACAGGTTTGCTAACGTCAGCCTGGGAAGACAGTGACCAGAAAGCCAGTTTTCTGCTATTGTCCTACACAAATGGAAGATTTGTTTCAGTGGGACCTTCAAATTAGACACACCAGCTGGCACGCCACTCCAATTCTCACACCAGTATGACTAGTGTTAGATCTTGTTTGGAAAGCAAGGAGAGGCACGGCTGGTGCCAGAGAAGGCAATAGTTAAGCACCTGTAGTGGTTAAAGTACTAGAAGAATCAGGTGCTTAGATTTCATACAATTTATTACCACTGCATATTGTTGATGTTACATTTTGGAACACCTGAATCAAGCACATCAAGCAAAAGACAAAATGGCAAAGTCTCTGGTTAAAAGACCAACTGGTCCTGCTCATGGGAAGAAACTTAAGGAACACAGTTATCCATATCCCAGTTCAGAATTTCCTCCCAGATATCACACTGATTGGAAACAGTATGCTGTTTGCGAGAAGAGAAACACTTAAACAAATTTCTTTTTATCAGTCCTAATAAAAGGTATATTTTGGTAATTCAAAAGCAATGTATTGATTCCCTTATCTAACACAGGCAGGCAAATAAAACTGTTGTTCTCCAGCTTTAATGACAGAAAAAGAACTGAAGAACATACTCAGAGTGGAACTATGTGGGAACCTGAGAATCAGAAAAAGAAAATGGCTAATTCTTTTGGCACTTAGATTTCCACTCTTGAATCTAAAAATAATCTTCAATTTCACATTTTGCTTTGTGAACACACACTCAGACGTGCAAATCCATTTGTTTTTTTCCCTTGGTGTAAAGGCATTTTTCCACAGGAATACACATTCCTGAGGAGTCAAAAGGAAAAACTCTTTGAATAAGTGTAATTCTTAGAAGAAAAAAAAAATGCAAAAGTACCCTTTCACAGAGAACTGTTGATTACTGTAATTAACTTTACTTGGATCCTCTTATTTATGTTAATCATGATAATTGTGGCTATGGAGTCACAGGAAAACAGCTTGTAGTCTTTCCCTAGCTGTTACCAGATTATAGTTAAAATAAGGTTTACATTCAGTTCCCTCTCACAGGGATTTTTTGGAACTATTCGTCATTCCTAGTGTGTGTCTATTTTTCGCTTTACTGAGAACAGAATTTAAGTGGTTTGTACTTCAGTTTGCATTGCCAAAAGCTTGACTTTGAAGATCAGCTAGTGATTTGGGGCTTTGAAGGTGATGGCTAAATTATTCTTAGCAAGAACTGTACGTATTGTACAGTCACAAGTACACCAATCTTTAAGTATTCAGAGAGCAAAAATAAATAAGAATACTAAATTAGTCACATAGCATTAAAAATTAACATAAGATTGAGGCTTCCTTTAACTACATTTTTGCATAAGGGACACACTAGCTTTATGCAGCTAACTACACAGGCTTACTATTCTCTTCCTTAGTGTGGGCAGACTCTGTAGGTCCTGAAGCCCAATTTATAATGTTCTGACTGGATGCCCTTTTTACTGGACCAAATAATGCACAGCATGGCTCTCACAGGACAGACCGCAGCTGCAGGCAGCATTAGAGCAACATGCACAGTGCTTAGCTGGCAGGCCACCTTGTCGCAAGTCACTGAAATCTCTTAATGGTCTAGAAGATTACAGAGAATTCTGCAAAAGCAACGCGTCACCTCCTCCCCCCCCTTCCTTTTCTCCCCAGGATCCCAGAAGACGTTTTGCTAATGATAGATTGGCACTTACAAAAGTGGAAAGGATGTTTGTCTGGGCCACCATCAGAGCTATGTAGAGGCACAGAGCAGAAATGAACATGCTTGTGGCACAGATCAGAGGATCAGCTTTATTGTTTATCTTCCTTAATCTTCTTGCGGCTTCTGCTCCAGCAATGACACCCAAGATCCCTGTCCCAATGGTGATGCCTCCAAATATTAGGCTGGTGACAAAGCAAAGGATTCAGTTAAGCATAGTAAGAC
This sequence comes from Ibidorhyncha struthersii, assembly GCA_013398815.1. Taxonomy (NCBI): domain Eukaryota; kingdom Metazoa; phylum Chordata; class Aves; order Charadriiformes; family Charadriidae; genus Ibidorhyncha; species Ibidorhyncha struthersii. The sequence goes on along the minus strand of VZSZ01001998.1, from coordinate 926,706 downwards.
CACACTGTGGGGAAAAAAAATGGTGTTACTTATACCTTTAGTTTCAGAGGAATCTTTAATTGGCGAACTTGAATTTCATTCCATCTGACCTAACCCTCCCACTCCTTCTAAATGGATGTAATCCCAAGCCTCAGTTGAAGCTATGCCTCTGCAACTGAGGCTCTACCCTGTGGAACAGACATTTTCCCATTTACAGAGCGGGTGTTATGCACCCAGGCTCAAGAAGGACTCCTCTCAGTATAACCTGGCTTGGACATCCAGTGATAAAGAGGAGAGACAGTCATCTTGGTTACCCTGTGAACCAATCTACTCAGTCATCCCTAAAACACAGATGGAATAACTCTGTATCACAATCTGCTGCCTTGGAAGAGATCCTATCACACAGAATTATATACATCTAAATTATAAGCCTCTAGTTAGCACAGCTGAGATGAGTCACTTCTCTGACTCTGGGAAACATCTACCACATCCCAAAAGAGTTCAAAGAACATTGAATAGGTAACCAGTGGGAGGTCCATGTAGTATTTTCTGAACGCAGAATTTCAAATGCCAGTCAGCTTTATGTGTCTGCAAATGCTAATGTGTTCCCCAGGAATGACAAGTTCATGTTTTAAAAGTATGTGTTTGAATAGCTTAGAAGATTCAACTTCCAAAGGGACTCCCATATATGCTTTTCTCTCGGTCCCAAATGAGATCCTAATGACAAAGCAAGTCTCTTGCAACAAGACCAGTGGTGCCACTGATTGTTTAATGCATCATAATTCTCCTGAGGCAAATGGGGACAGGAGCATTGTGTTCTGAGCACAACTGCTTCTAAATATTTCAGTGCTGCATGGTAAGTTCTGTACCTTCTCCTAAGCTTTCTCAAAGCAAATCAAAGTAACCAGCTAGGATATGATCTATTCCTTTAAATTACAGTGCATCTACTTTTTAATTTCTTTCTGGGTGATTAGGAAGAACTCAATAATTCTACAAGAAAAAAGAAAAGTATTGCTACACAAGATAACAAACTTCAAGGATATTCGTAGTCTCCCTGTAAGTTCTTCAGGATTCAGATCCACCACTCACTATAGCTTGATAGTGACAATATAGATTGTCACTAGGCACAATAACTATCTTAGAGATTTGTCCAGGAGAGGCAACTTCCAAGGTGACATTAGTTGATCAAAGCATTCATGGAATTGTGTTTAGAAGATTCATGTGTTGTAAACTGCAGTTGAAATAAACCTACAGCTGGAAGAAAGGGGAGCAGTGAAAACTAAATCCAAGCACAGTTCAGTTGACAGGGAGTAGGAAAGTACCAAGGCCTACCCCTGGGGAAAGGCTACTATGGAATCTTTTAGGGTCTGAGAATGCTCACTTATCTGTCTGATCTGTTCGAAAGCATCTGCACAAAGACCTGAATAAAAACTTCATACAGCCTATTTATCTACCTTGAAAGGACTGAGACCTGAGTCAGCTGTGGTGCCATTTGAATTTGTGTTTCCAGGGAGTCTAAGTGACACAGCCCTGATCCTTAAAAAAAGCCTGCGACTGCTGAACAGCCAGAAGGGAAAATGTCCTTAAAGTATCCCTGGGCAGGTCTGGGAATGTGCAGCTCAGTTCTCCCAGCACCATCAGTGACAGGACTGACATAGTTGTTTATATTATGTTTCTTTACATCCCCATGTAGTCTAACAGTCTAAACCCAGCCTTATGCTGCTTCTGGCACTAGCTTATGCCAAGGTTATTTTTAAAGCATCCTGTAAGAAGCAGTACATGAGGTTAAACTATCAGGTGCTCCATTTTACTACCCTGAAGACCATGTCTGCTCTAGCAACACTACTGTGGAATAATAATTCAGAAGGTGGATTAGAAAACAAAACACAGGCTAACACCTTCAGCTTAATAAAGGAAGTATTTAAACTGTGTCTGTTAACAGATACAGCCGAACAGTTTGAACTGTCCAGCTTCCCCCCTCTGCCTACCCTGAGCCAGGCTCCTGAGTTCACTCCCTTCCTCAGCATTATTTGCTGTTCAGTAATGTGCCAACTGTGGCATCCATGGAAGGACAATTGCATTTCCCATTGAAGTACTTGTGGACTATTCAATCCATCTGGTTTACACTACAACTCGGAAATCACTTTTGAGTTGATTTGGTTATTCCTTTGCAGAAAAGCAAATGAACCCCATTACCAGAGGACACACTCGAAGTGTGATTACTGCTTTTCCCCATTAATTGCCTTTACCTGGAAAGACAATGTAGTAAGCAGTTAGTTCTTGTAAATCCATCATGAAGGCGGAGACTGCACCAGATTTGGGGTACCTCCAGAAGAAAGGCAGGGACACGTGTATGGAGGCCACTGGTAGGGAGTCAGGACATAGAAGAAAAGTGTCCCAGTGCTCACTGTTATTGAGGGTGGCCATGAAGACTCAAGAGGAACAATGAATACATTTTTACTATTCTGGAGAACACATTGTAAGGAAAAAAATTCTATTCCTAGCTGGTGAAAAGTGATCTCTAAGAAGCTGTATTATCACTACTTTCAATTCCTCTCCTGTTGTAAATCCCCCTTGCCCATCCAACATTTGATACTTATTCATGAATCTTTATTGGTCTGAACAACCTCTGTAAGTGGAGCTCTGCTGGCAGGTACTCACAAGACCAAATTATCCTGTTTTGATGTAATGATATCATACTAGATCAAATTCATCAAGCTCGCTTTATGCTGGGAGTCACAATGACCTGGCCAACACAGCAGCAGTTTTAAAATCAGACTAACGAGAAGGTAACAGGAAAGTTACCAAAATACAGGATCTAAACATACTTAAATTGGTATTTAAGTAGCTTGGGATGCATGGTCAATTGTCAGCTGAAGTCTCCTTGCTAAAGCTGCTCCTTTCCCTGCAAGTATTCCTGTTACTGCTTCTTTCCACTTTACTTAAATAGGGCTGGCAGCATCTTTCCAGTTAACTGAGTGATAATAAACAAACAAACAAACAAATAGGGGTGTCTCGGCATACCTGGAAGCAACTTAGTCTAACATTCACTCCCAATTGCCCTCACAAGAATTGTTCACAGTCACATCCCACCTTGTGCCTTTGGAAACAAACTGTGACTTAGCACTGTCCAGTGTTTCCAAGTGTGTTTCCACAGCCAGGCGCACCTCACCTGTTAGATGAATCGCATGATTCGTGGAGGCATGGTGATACAATGCCCTGGACAACCTGTGCCCTGTAAAGAAACACCGGTACCCACATTCCCAGGGCTCCAGTAACAAAGGCCATGGCAGTCAGACCCAGTGAGGACCAGACGAAACTCCAACTGAAAGTCAAAAGAAAGAAATGAGAGATATTAGAAAGAGAGGTGTGAGGAAAAAAGGGAAAAGCCTACCTGCAATACCCAGGATTTCAAGCAATAACAAAGCAATAACAAAGCAATTCATTCAGGCATCTTATAATCAAAATTCACTCCCTTGAAGTTACGAACTTTGATGAGGCTTATCTATGAACTTCAACAGTAAAGTACTAATTAAAGTATGACCTACTGATTTCATGCTAAATCCCAGTCCTGGTGTCTTGCAGACTTCATTGCCAACTTTTGCTAAAACAATTGCTGTGAAATTTTTGATAGCAGAACTACAACAGTAGAGGGTGGGCAAGAGTTTAATGGCTTAGTAGCCAAATGAAAGTGTTCTATGTGCAAGTTTTATGCCTTAGGATGGTTTTAAGTTGTTTGTGTGAGCAGTATAAATAAGAGTACCATCTGGGTCTTCCGAACTGCTAAGATGCACTGGCTGAAGCGCTCCTTAACTCTATGTAAGTAAATATAAGACTCTCAGTTTGCACAGTGAGTTTTCAACACAAAAGAAGCGTTTTTAAAAACTGTCCAAAGCTTGACTCCCTCCTGTCCTGTTCTAGGAGAAAATTAACTTTTTAGTGGTCTCTTTATAGTTAATAGTTTAGGAGAAAGTCCCCTTTGAGGTCAACAGGGAGGTATGAAACCTTCAGACTAAATAAAAGTGCTGCAAATGACCAGGTGACCACCAGACTAGAGGATTTGTTAACATATGAACCTAATTCTTCATCTTCTAAAAATAAAGGTCTCTTGGAGTGGATTAAAAGTGGAACCACTTGTTGTTTTGGCAGTATGTCCTTATGCTTTGGAAATCAATTGCTAAAGAAAATTAAAATCTATTTTTACAACATTGCTGGAGGTTGTAATGAACATCTGTGGAGGAAAGCAACTTTGATGATAGTCTAGTTGTTGAAGTGTCAGAAAGGTTCATTTTTGATTCAGGAAAGTTCATTTTTTACTCACTTCAGACTGCGCTGCCTACAAACTGCAATCCAACAAATGCAATCTCTAATGTACTTGCTGTTCTGGATGCAAACAGGACGCAGATCTAACTGTCAATAAGAAAACGCTGGATCCTATATAAGAAGAACACTCCAAAGACAGACAAGGTCCCGGGAAAGCAAGTCTTTAAACTAAAAGCATTTGATCGGGACCGCGGGGAAGCAGTCTGCAGGCACCGGCAGTGCGGAGCCGGCTCTGGCGCAGCTGCACAGCGGCACCTGCTGTTCTCCAAGGGGATCCAACGCTTCCTCCCTGCCCCTGGCAAGAGCTTTCACGGACTGCAGAGTAGCAGGAGTGAGAAACTTGCTGCAATCAGTATTTTACTTCGTCCTGCAGGTCAGCAGGCACTGAGTTTAATTTTTGTGTGATTAAAAGGAAGAGGTCATCTGCCAGCCACAGTTCAGCTGGTCAAAACACACGTACAATAACTTTTTAAACAATATTGGTGTCCTACAGGCTCTCACCTCTTCTATCAGAGGCACACCAGGCTCACAAATACCATATAAAGACAGCCTGAGACATGCTGATCCAACCTTCCTCAGGCACTAAGAATTGCAGATAAAGTTACACCTGCAAAATATGCATTTACCAATCTAGCTTACCCTGCACGTTAAAGTAAGAGAGAAGGGGAAGCTTAGTAAAGAGTACAGTTGGATTTAAGTAGGAGCACACTGCTATCATAACTTTGCCTCCTTCCCCCTCCTCAAAATGGAAGGATAGCGGAAGCAAAGAAATTTTTGATCTCTTCTGTAGCGTTCCTGTAAAAGTGGAAGAAAGATTTTTATTAATGGTGCTTCAATCATCCTGTATACAGCATGGGAATACAAGGGAGCTGAGTGGGAATTGATGGTCATATTTCTAACAATGGAATGGTCGTTCCTCAATGGAGGAAACTTTTGTTGCTAAAATCACTTACTTCTTGGCAAGTGATATGACATCTTGACACCAAGTAGCCTTGGCAGTTCTGTGTACACCTGGTTTCTCTGCTGCTACTCGTATTGTGCCGGAGATGCTCAGTGCTCTGTGTGCTGCTGTCCTTCTCTGGGTCCTGTGAGGGACCAGCAGAATCAGAAGAACCAGTGCTAGACCTCCCATGCAAGGAGTTATCTGTAGACACAAGGCTGGTTAGATCGAGGATACCTTTTTTCTTATAGTGAAAACTCCACAGCAATTCAAATCCAGCATCATAATTACACATCAGAGAATTGCAGATATGTTCAGAAATAGATGTGACTTGCTGTTTGTAAGTCATATTTGTAAAGAAGAAGAGCGATTTTGTGATTTATGGTGACTTTGGAGGAAAGATAATAGATCCTCCATCCCCATCATACAGATAAATGATCACTCCTGCTGATTTTGGAGAAAAACATGTGAAGAAAGAAAACTGCACTGTAGTATTCTGGCCACAAATGCAAGAATCACTGATGCAGCCATGAGTGTTATCTGAATACCATCAGACTGTTATTCCAGTAAACATTCTTCCCCACTCATCCTGTACTTGCTAGTTAATTTTATAGATAAATTAGGAGGCTCTGACAAAGTACTTCCAAAGCACTATATGTTCAGTATGGAGAGCCATCACGATGACATGACCAGAACAGAAGAGGTTATTTTCTTGAAACCCTCAAATAACAGAAGTTGTTCCCAAGAGCATTTCAGAAAACAATCTCTGTATTTTCCTGAAGAATTATACTGGTGCTACCAGTATAATGACCACTTTACTTTCACTTTTCTCTGTTTGAGGAGTGTGTCCTCATTCCAAGTGGGTCCTCAGGTAAGAGGAACATCAGCACCTTCCCAGGCTGCTGTACAATTTCACCTATGCCTGCTTTCATTCTGCAAAAGCTAGACACAAATCTTCCACTTGTCCTGCAGCAAGAGTTCTCTTAAACACCAAGTTCACGACCAGTCAGTCTTTCCACTGCTCACCTCTTTTAACACAATGAGCATAAGTAATCCAAACCCTAGTGATGATTCTGATTTTACAGTGAATGGCTCAGCCACGAGTGAAAATGCATAACTCACCCTGAATGCCCAGTGCCAGTCACCTGTGACATCTGCCATGCCAGCTGCTAGGACATAACCAAGACCACTGTAAGCAACAGAAAGGAATAATCAGTAGGCACCAATGAATTCTTGCTGGCTGAAATGACGTGTCTTGCCAGCTAAGAAGAGCACAGAGAAGTATATTGTCATAGTTTTTAAAATGAATAAACAGAAACAACTCTCATAGTCTATGCTAGTCTACTTGCCAGCCAGTATTAAAAAGAGAGCCTAACCTCCTCAGAGCAGACTTGAGATGGTGGCAATAATGTCCCAGACTCCTGTGCTAGCCACATGAATTAAGCCCTGCAGGAATTCCTTTAGTTTTAATCTGCCTTCTGGGCTCAGCTTTGGCTGCCTGCTCTAATAAAGAGTATGCCTCCGAACCACTTAAAAAGCCCTTCTCCACCTCTTCTTCAGACACAATGTCAATTTAACTAAAAGAGGAACAGAAAGTGCCAATTCTTCCTTGGGAGATGTTTAATGGAGGCTTCTTGAAAAATTTGTCAAGTAAACAAATATCTGAAAGATTTTGTCTTCCAAAACCCAGAAATAAATGACCTATCCCCATGCACATATTTCTTTTAGAATTGATTCAATATTTTATTCAAAGCCTACTGGTTTTCAGAGTTTAGATTCTCTCTAAAAAACATTGAGAGGAAAAAAGCAAATTTTTCTTCAAGGTAAGTATAGAAATAAACCTAACCATCTCTATTTAAACATGCTAAGCAAGTGACAAATCCTTTTGCAAGAGCCAATGCAGACATACATCAAAATATGCCTAATCAAGGCTCAGGGTATATTGAATTGCAGGCGTGGTCAGACAGAATTTCAAAAGGCGGGTCAGTTACTAGCAAGAAAACCAACCTTCCCACTGGAATGAAGATATAGAAGATAGATAACATTGTGGTCCTTTTTCCTTCCTCAAACAGGTCTGCAATGATGGTGGGTGCTATTGTGGAATAACTGGCCGTGCCAATGCCAACTAGTCCTCGTGAAAGAAAGAATATCCAGTAATACTGCAGGCAAAAGACATATTATAGTCCAAAAAAGCCCATGCAAGAAAGAAAGCTTACTATTAAAGAGGTGCACTTTAGTGGATCAAATGTACCAGAGGAAATAAGAATCCAACTGCCTTTTGCATATGTCTGTATTCCCTCCACTCACATCTGCTTCCCTCACAACCCACTGCTGTGCTTTCTACTTTCTGCACGGTACTGACTTCCTAGAGTGATACCCAGACGGAATTACAGGATAGGGTAGATAGACCACAAGCTCACCAAACAAGCTGCTACACAGTTAAGGTCATTATCAACAAACATTTGGGACAAAAATAAGATCCCATCAACTGCGGCAGTAATGTGTGCGTTCTCCATTGCCTAGGCTGGACTCTGTCATCCCATAAAGCATTCCTGCACAAAGCTCATTTAGTCCAGGCTTGGGGAGTGAGCACTGACAGCTTTTCCAAATGTGATCAGAGAAGAACTCTATCAACTCCTGCAAGACACATGAAGATTATTTTCATAGTACCCTCTAAAAAAGCAACATACCCATTCACTGATGAATGAACTGCCTAATGTTACACCAGACCAGAAGAAAATACCAGATCCAAGGATGATCTTCCTATTGTACCGGTCACCGAGGTATCCAAAGATAGGGGCAGCCAGCATGTAACACAAGGTGAACACTGGAAATCCAAGAAGGAGCAAAGACAATATTGGTCAAATTATTTTTATCTTATGTACTCCTCACCCCTGAGGAGACAAACTCAGGTTATTTTTCAGGGCAGAGATTAAAGGCAGGCTGAGTTTGTAGAACTAGTAGGTAGACTGATATTTAGAAAAAGATAAATGCAGATTCAAAAAGCCCTATACAAAAAAACAAAATGTGTGAATTTCTCAAGTTCTGTATTTCTTGAGAAATTCCTTCATCTTTTCTGATTCACATACTGTGAGATTTCTGAAGGACACAACACCAGTCTTCCCTGAACCAAAGATTTTCACTTTTGCATCATAGTCAGCCTGCCCACAAGCGGAAGTGAGCAATACCACACACAATTAGGAACTAGAAGAAAAAAGTAACTAGATTGTGTTTTAGGAACAGACCATGTAGAAGCAAGGCAAAGTAAACTATCTGAAGTTAAGAGATTTTATTACCTGTTTGCAGTAGACCTGTATCCCCATCGCTAAGCTTGAAGTATTTCTGTATATCTAATAGGATCCCTGCAACAGAGTCAAACATTGAATGACAGCAAAGTACCTGGCTCATTCCTTGTAATTCTAGTCATTTGCCAGCTCAAAGTTTTATTTCAAGAACAGGGCTTGCAAGAACTGCAGCATATTTAGCTTGCTAGTTTACACGTAAACCATTACTCTACCACAAGCACAGATACACAGAGAATTTAAAATTCCTATCACAATAGATAAAATTCATTATCTTCTACTATATAGGTCTTATGAGAGTCTGTTTACCCACTATTTCAATCACAACTGTTCTGTTTCTTTTGCATCATTAGTACCTAAGCACATAAACAGTTTACAGTTCGAAGTTTAATGGCCACAATGCAGAATCAAACAGTGGCAAAGTTTTGCAGCCAGGAGATTGCTATCTTCATACAGTTAATCCTAAAATTTTTTTTAATGACCTTAAAATGTTAAGATGAGTTGAAATTCCTTCTGTTAAGAATAACTGTCAATATTTTCAGTATATACTGCATTCAAACTAGTGCATGTTGGATTTTTCAGGATGCAAAGGCTACAGTCTTCATTAGCCAGTGGTGGCTAAATCAGCCCACAGCTAGGGAAATACTACTGTAATTCAGGTCATGGTTCCAATCATGTAATTCTGTTCATATTTCCATGACAATTTTGCAGAGCTCAGATGAGATTAGATAACTATGGATTTACAAATTAACATTTTTAGTGGTGACAATGACAGACAAACTTTACCAAAAGTCATCATTTCTATTTGTGATAAATGGCTGACAGAAATTCCGTCTTGATTTCTAACCATTCAATACCTGTGGAAAAGGTTAGAAGAGATGTCAAAAAGAGTGGAAGAAAGTCACACAAGCAAAAAACTGAGGGAAGATCCATGGATCTGGCACCTCATGGATGCATGAATGCTGTTGAGACAAAAAAGTCATTTTCCTCTCTACATCATGCCAAGACTGCAGATCTACCATCTCACCTATCTTGTATTTCTGCATTATATTCCTGAAACAAAAAATTAAAATAGCAGAAGATACCGCTTTGAATAAGCATGCCTTTACTCCAATATTGCAAGATATCAATTAAAAAAGAAATTTCTTTTCGTGCAGCTTTAGTTTTTCCAAAATAGTCAAAATCACAACATTATTAAGAGGATGAAGCCACCACTTAAGAAAACAAGTTCTGCTATGTTTGCAGAAGCTGATCTGCAGCAGAATGAAGCTTAGGGTGAGGTTAGCAAGAGGTACCTATTCTGCACCGACAGTGTCTTTTACGTGTTATGCCATACACTATGCTGCTGCAATCACTTAAAAGCATTCTTGAGCCAGCTAGTTTAAAGCTAAATCCATGCTCTCGCACAGTCTCCATGGCTGCAGCTGCCTCCTCACTATTTACTGATGTGACTTGAAGTCAGTGTAGGTCAAGGTCTAGCCTAACAGCAGCACCAGAGGTTTTATAGCTGTTTCTCGGTGACTCTTGAACATATTCTGCATTTAGGGTTTTCCTAATGGTCTCAGAAATTTGTCAGTGACTTCATTCAAACATTTTGCACCATTAAAACAGAACAATCAATTGTATTCACTCTTTCTGGTAGGTGATTATCAACGCACAGAAATACTGTATTACAGGAACTTCAGTTTTGGACTAATAGAGTACTTAGAAAAAATCGCAGCTAACACAAGACTTGACCTGAACTAAAACTTCATTTCAAACTAACTTTTACACAGAACACTGTTAAAAATGTTATGCCCTCCACATAACTGAAGTAACTGGCCTGACCAATTATCAGCAAATTACAAAGCATTGATGTGAACAGCTTGGAACAGGGTAACAGATCAGAGGGGAAAAAGTATGCTTGATCACCATTTTTAACAAACTGAAGACTCGATTCCAGCAGACAACTAAGTGGAAGAGCTTCTTTTCTGTGTGAAGATTGATGCAAACTCTGTCAAACCCCGTGAGCAAAACTGCCTGGAAACCACAACTTCCTAACTGTCACCAGCTTACTTTTAAACAAATACTCAAGCCTCTCCTTCGCTTTCCTGCTAACTTATATTTAACAATATGTTCATACATATGGACAGCCAAACTCAAAAATACTGATGCAAGAATTCTGCAATGCAGCTGAATTCTAGCACATGAACAGTATATTGCTGTGGTATAAACTGCACTACAGATTTCCCCCATGGCGGAGGAGGTCATAGAGTTAACTTAAAATTGTTTTAGTCATATATTGTAACTAAAATAGACGACTGATATTTCAAAGGCCTGGACACTATCCCCACCTCTGTTCTTGAATTCTTACATGTCCCTGAAGGTACCTCGCTCACAAGAAACTGAGCATGTTAACAAGTAGGCAAGCTTTTCTTCACAGGCCTTCTTGAAAATTTTAAGCTCTTAGCATGTACAGGAGCCAAAGAATAGTTCAAAGCCTGGAGTGAGCCAAATAACTGCTTGCACTTAATACTTCCAAGTGCATATCCTCCTAGCATCCCAGGTCTTGTTCAAAGACATTTTCATGCTCTCCTGTCCCCTGCCCTTCTCCAGGGAAAGTTACTTGACAATAGAACTCATACATGGAAGTTTTTCATTACCAGTCTTGCAGTATCATTCAGCACGCACTCCTACTTGTTTCCTTTCCTCTTATACGTGTGGTTAAGAAGTCAATAGAAAAAAGCTTAAACTCCTAAAGCCACCAGCCTCACAATTTTTAAAGACACTGACTGAATGTCTTAAATTTCTGAATGGTCTCAGAAGTAAAAATAATTAGTTTGTGTACTGTCACTAGATATTAATTCCAAATTTAACAATCCATTCTTCGGGTTTTTTCAAAGTTTTAAAACATTTATGATTTCCAGGCCCCTCAGAAGTAAAACATAGCAAGCTGACAACATATGTTTCCTCCTGATTTATAAATCAGATCCCTGGAAGCATGGTAGACGCTTAGGAGTGATGCTAAACAGAAGAATTTAGACAGACCACAGTTTCCATGAGAGGAAAAAACATAGATTTCCCACCAGTTTACTAGAAGCAATGCTTTACTGTTTGTGGCTAGGTAAAAAAATAAATAAATAAATCACCTTTTGGAAGAAGGATATTATTTATTAGAAAACAAGTTGTAAAATTGGTAGATGATGCTTACGGTAGCAGGTCTCTGTTCTCTTTACACAATCATGTTACACTCTCCGTTGCAGAAATAACACAACTTCTAGCAGATCATGAGGAAGCTAAGCCTCCCCTAAACAAGCTTTCACAAAGTTAATATCATTTTTGTACTTCTAATGGGGGAAACAGCATCACTATTATTCAGACAAAGGAATGTCATATCTAATCTACTAGATCCACACGAGGCCTGGTAAGCTGCTGTATACAATAAAGGGAAGCCTATAGAGTCCAGACACAAAAATGGACTAATTGCTCTGTATGCTAAAGTCTGTTTATAAAAGTCTTAGATTTAAAAATATTAATATTAAGCATTTAACAAATGTGATTTTTATAAGCATTCTACTAACCATTAATAACTAATACATCATTTATTGGTCTTTCAAGTTTATAATTGAAAGTTTCATTAAGAGTATGACCAACAGGCTAAAGCAGATAAGTGAGAAAGAATAAAAAGACATAAAGTGTAGCCTTACTTTAGAAAACATTTGTAACTACAAAGTAGAGCTGATGAGAACTTAAAATTCTTTTTCCTTGGAAGAAGAAAATAGGCTCTCACCTGGTACAATGAACCAATCCATGAAATTTATTAAATTCGCATAGCACAGCACAGCAGCTATCAGGTATTCTCTCTTTGCTGGGCCCTTCCTTGACACAGACACGACTGGACCTTGTCTCACATGTGCCGCAGTAGCTCCATAATTCTGCTCCTCAGGAGGTGGCTGGGACTGCAAGCCTGTGTTTTCATGTGCACCAGGGGTTTGCATATTTCCAAGTGCAGAAAGTCACCATAGATTATGAAGTGTTTCCTTAGTACACCAAGCTGCAAGTCAATTTTGTGTTCAGGCTATGAGGAACTTCAATCACTATGGTCATTTCCGGCAATGAAGCCCAGCCACTAAAAGCTGAAATTAAATGCGCCTTGCAGTAGGAAGAACTTTACAAAGAAAGAAGCTGCAGTCTTGTGAATTTGCAACAGCAAAAGTGCTGAAGTGCTATACCATGAAGACAAGGAAAAGTGTAAACAAATGCAAAATAATCCATTGTGCATCCAAGAAACAAAAGTGCACAACTTTGCAATAATCTCACAGAAACTGCATAAGCAAAATTAATAATAATCTTCTCTAAGGTCTCAGTGAGTTGCCAGAGCTAAAAATAGCCTTTCTAGAGAAGAGAGGGAAAGACAAAGAGACTCTCACTTGCTAGACCAGGTACCTATCTTTGACTTGAGCCCTCCTTTACCACAGACTTCTTGTGCAACTCTGGACAAGTCATTTGCTTTGTCTGCACCTCAGATCTTTATTCCTCACACACACACACACGCACACACATGACCTTTACAATAGGGCTACATAGCCTTGTCCCTGCCACCTGACCAGTCACTTCTCTCTGCTGCCACCCATCTGCTTTGCCCTGGCCAGATCTACACCCAGAACAAAATCCTAATAAGGATTTCTAATAAGGTCCTGAGTCAAATCAGCAATTTAAGCAGAAGACTCATACTCCAGAGTACTTGCTGGTTTGTTTTTTTTTTTTAAGGGGGGAATACCAAACAAACAAACTAACTAAAACAAAAAAACAACCCAGAATGCTACATTAAGCAGAGAAAGGGAGATGGAAACAAAACCACTCTTCTTCACCCCTGCTGGACCTGTGCACATTCTGAATTGTGCAATGGGATTTCTTCCCTTTTCTCCCCCAAAAAGAGGTCTGAAAGAGGAAGAAAGGAGGACAAACAAAGGTGTTCTTGTTCTTTCAGGGTGTGCAGCTACCCTTCTTCCCTGTCTTTCTTCTGGCCACTCAGATTTGAAAACATATTCTTACTTAATTCTCCCAGCACCAGTTTTCCTATTATATTAATTATTTTTTAGACACATAACTAGTCATGTGTCTTTTGAGCCATTTTGTGGATTACCAACTTCAGAGGCTAATTTTTTTTTTGCACCCTGTTAATAAAGTTTAAAGTGAAAATTAACCGTTAACTGTAAGAGTTTAAGAGAGAGGCAGCTAAAAGGAATGAGTACTGATTACAGTTTATGATTCATGCATGAAGACAAGAGTCTATGGTTGGGGTTTTTTTCCTAATAATTGTGTGTTTCAAACTTCAGACTAAACTGAAAAACAAAATAGCATCTAGTATTCTTGGCCATTTTGTAAAATCCCCACTCCTTTACTTTGTGTGCTCAGCACTGTGGTGTTTCGCTCTATCTTCATTTCATGAAGATCTAGTTCTTCATGAACCAGAAGGCATGTTTAATTTAAACATGGGTAAGTCTATATTAATTTTATTTCAAGAGGGCTCTTTTTTTTTGTAACATCTTAGATCTCAACTTTCTAAGGAAGGTTTTAGATATAGATTATGGGCATCTTCTGCTCAAGGATGCTCCACAGAAGCCAGCTTGTGCCTGAAAATATTTCAGAGTGTGTCAGCTTACTATCCGGACGCAATTTTTGCTCCCTATTCAGTGTTATCACTACTCCCTTTTTCTCTACTATAGGCTATAGAACTGTCACTGAGTAAATGTCACATTATGTATGCATCCCACTGCTTTATTAAACCAATGAAGTCAAAAGTTGGCTAATTTTGTAGGGATTAAAAAATTTATCTACATCCACAACTGCGGATTAAAAAAAAAATCTGAAAAAAATATTAAAACTACTTTGAAGAACTGCAGTTGGCTTTAAAGGTGGGCACAGCGAACGTCAGTTCTGCTTTACTTCAGCCCAAAAGCAAGTGCGAAGGGGGGGGGGGAGCAGCGGCTGTGCTCCCCTGCGGCCCTCGGCAGCCGCTGCAGCGCCGCACCGCGCCGCCTGGTGGCGCTCCAACACCGGCACCGCGCACAGCCCCGCGCCCCCGCGTC
>VZSZ01001998.1:898018-912061 GCA_013398815.1 Ibidorhyncha struthersii | reverse complement strand
TTTAAAAAAAAAAAAAAAAAAGAAAAAAAGAAAAAGAATCCAACAGCAACAAGCAGAAGTAGAGCCTAAACAACGGGTTGGAAAATCAAACTGATGAATCTAAGCTGCTTGCGGCAGAGGTTCATTAGTAATAGGAAGCGAAACAGTCAAAGTTGTGCTGGTTTTTTTTCATCTTTGTTCTCTTCAGAAGCAAGTAGTGGACCATACAATCATGGAATCATAGACTGGTTTAGGTTGGAAGGGACCTTAAAGATCATCTCGTTCCAACTCCCCTGCCCTGGGCAGGGACACCTCCCCCCAGCCCAGGTTTCTCCAAGCCCGGTCCAACCTGGCCCTGAACACCTCCAGGGATGGGGCAGCCACAGCTTCTCGGGGCGCTATATGCTTTAGAAGGAATATTTTCCACACTTGATGCCCAGCCACATCTCAGACCATGTAAGGAAGGCC
Source organism: Ibidorhyncha struthersii (assembly GCA_013398815.1). Taxonomy (NCBI): domain Eukaryota; kingdom Metazoa; phylum Chordata; class Aves; order Charadriiformes; family Charadriidae; genus Ibidorhyncha; species Ibidorhyncha struthersii. Next base: position 911,614 of record VZSZ01001998.1, on the reverse strand, counting down.
CCACAGGGTAGCTCGTCAAGATTTAACTCTCATTCTGGATAGCTTAAATGTTTCTTGATCCAAATGTCCTTTGACTTTCCGGGGCACATCCTAGATGGCTCTCAACTGCTGACATCTGCTGCTAAACTTGATGTTTGTGGACAGTTAAAAGCAGATTTTTAATTAATACTGTTATGGCAAGAACTCAGTTCTGCTTTCCTAAAATGGAATTTCCAAAGTCCACTTTTTCCAAAGACAGAGTCAGTTTAAACAGAAAATGTTCCTCACAAACATCAAACCACCAGTTCTGCACTCTTCTTAAACTCTTGATTCCCCTTTTGGCCTTCATTAAAGCCTCCAGACATCACTCCCACTCTATGCTTTTTGATGCTATACCAGCTGGCCATTTTTCTATCTGCAGCACCAAAGTTGTGAGCCAGGTTCTCATGTGGGACTTCAATGATGAACATACTGCACCTCTGCCACCGTTACTGGTACCAGACATCTCCCTATTCGCATCGTGTCCCCTCTCTCCCTTACCTCAGTGTCACAAGCCATAGCCTTCCACCCACTCCCTTTTTCACTGCTAGGTACAAGTCTGCAGTCGCTTCTGAAAGGCCCTCTGTGACCTAGCCTTACTCTGTCAGCTTTTATAGACATCATCCTTTGATGGCTGTCCTGCCTTTAACTGCCTATTTGTCCTTTTCTCCGATTACGGTTTTCATGTTCATACAGACAACACCATGCCAAAAAATTCCTACAAAACTTTGTCACAATCCGCTTTTGCTGTGTGGGCTTCAGAATATCACTGTACAATACAAGTCAATTTTTGTTAGGCAAGATTGCAGTTCATTTCTTTATAGCCAAGTATGTTTTTTTTCCTATTTTTGTTCATTTCTTTTAGTCATTATATGGACTGACTGCCTTGGAACAAAGTGCAGTGTTTGCCTGCATAGCTTACGTTAGGGGTGCCAGGTGCCAGTGCAATATAAAAAGTAGCTTTTTATCCCTCTCATACTCCCTCCACCAGCTCTGTTCTCTTGATGGGGCATTTAAACATGAGATCTCATAGCTGCGTCACGCAAGAAGTCACCAGCAGTTAAATCCTTCGACGGTAGCAGCAAGTCAGAACCTGTTTATTCTAGGCTTTTGGCACCACACCACGCACACAGCAACGTATTTTCTTACACCATTCTGAATCTGGCTGTGGTACCAGAAGTTGTTTTGATGACTGAACCTGACAAATGCAACTGAGACTCCCCAGATGAACAGGCACATTTGGTGATAACTAGAACTGGTTGGCTGATAGTCAGCAGGCCAAGCCATGGGAGGTTTATGTGCTTAGGAAGCTGGCCTGTTTCAACTAGAGCATTCAAGTAAGTTCTCCTTGGCTATTACTCACCTAGAGTGTCCTGTGTGCCTAGGCACCCACTCAGCATCTGGGCAGCGGTCCTGTTGGGTCTTCGCTCTGCGTTATGTCTCTGAGAGACTGAGGAACTACCTTTTCTTGGCCCACAACCCTGCCCTGTGCTGCCGTTCTTATGAGCAAGAAACAGGGCAGTGGTGTGGGTAGGAGGCAGCTAATGAAGAGATGCCTTGTGTGCCCGAAGGCAGTGCTGCGTTAACCCACTAAGGCTTGTGGAAGCAGCAAGTGTAACAGCCGCTGGTGTATTTCTGTCAGTTTAACTAAACCCAGGTGAGATGCTGCCAACAAACATGCCGTGCCTGCAATCCAGACAGCACTGTTTACAGACAGGTGATGTGAGAGCTTCCAGTTTTCCCTGAAAGGATTTCCAAGTATTTACTACAAAACGCCTTTGAATGTATTTATTTATCCAAATATCCTTTAATGGTGGATGCTGCTGCATCCATGAAGAGCTTTGGAGGTTTTACCAGAGCTTTCCCAGAAAGCTACATCAGAAGGGGCATTAATAGTGAATCAGTATGTCAGAAAGATATAAATTGAAAAATATTTTACTATCCTGATTAACTCTGAACCATTTTATATATGTAACGAAAATAAGCTTATTAACCCACTGAATAGCAAACAATATCAAAGAATATGAAAGAATTCATTATGGAAATAATATTCATTGTTGACTAGATCTACCAATACTGATTTTCGGGAGTAAGGAACAAACTGCTTTTGGTATCCTAACTCTCTCATGCATCACCCGGACAGAGAACATAAAGTAGCCAAAAGAAAATCCATGCTTGTGTGTATTTGCAAGCATATATGGGAATGGTCTGCATTTTGAGGTGTATATATTTTAAACCTATCGTGATGGAAACGAACTCATAAATCACAAGATTCTGCAAATAATTGAAATATGGATTGCTGCAAGACTTAGTAATTTTAGTGTCTGACAAGATCAGAAAAATGAAATTTAACATAATCCTAGTAGACAGACAGATTAATAAATGCATGTCTGGATCTACCTGAAATATTGCACTCCAAGGAGATTCAAAGACAATGATAATGACTAAAAAGAGCTGCAGAATAACACAGATTTAGCTAAGAGGCTATGGATTTTTAAAGGTTTGTCACTGTGGTCTCTATTTGAACCAAGGCTGCACAATAAATCACTTTTGGTTTTGAACCCAGTCTGCCATGATAAAACATAAAGACAAACTTGGACCTAGACAGACTTTAATATCTGGGCTGCATATCTGGAGGGACGGCAGTTTGACCTACAGTTTAAACTGAACAGTGACCAACCTTACACGAACTATTCAAGTAATGTAATCATGTGTAAAATTCAGCACGATTTTCAGTTTCAGATATATTATAGAATCAGTAGTTCTCGTAAGAGACCATATTGCAAAACTCCAGGTATGACTCATCTACTAACGTTTTCTTGCATTTCAGTCCTCTGGACTGATGCACATTTGCCAGATTGTTATTCCCTTGGAATATACAGCCTGTAATAGCCGACAGGGAGGGAGCCTGAGTGCTTTCCTTCCAATGGAAGTTTGAGAGATTCTGCGCCTGTAGTTTGTTGAATCTGCTCTATCTCAGTGTATTGCTTGTGGCCACGTTTAGTCATGATTAACATTCAGGTAGCAGCTGCTAACGAGTTAAAATACTGTTATGAAATACTTAGTATTTTAGAATAAAATTTAGTAGCTGAATAATCAAGACTAGATTGACAACAGTTTTTCTTCAGACCTTTGCAGGCAGAACTAACAGTACGAGCCATTACTCAATTTGCCTGTCTCTTGCCTTTGCATGCATCTTGTGGAACAAATATGTAGCAAGGGCTTGAACCATCCAGACTAACAATCTTTATGAGTCCAGTACACTTCATGTGCAGTCTTCTGTTACCATAAAAACTTCAAGAAAAACAGCTAGACCACTTGTTCCATTATACACTTAATTGGAAGATAGCTGCTTGGAAAATTCTCATTCTATGAATTTCAAGAAAATTTTTTCATTTTTAGTTACCGCATCCTTTTACCTCCTCAGCCTCAATTTCCTTTTAAAATGCTTTCTTTCACATTGCCTGGCTAATAGCACAAAACACAGTGTGGATCCAGCGTAAGCATACTTTAGCCTTGTGATAGCAGCAAATAAATATATACTCTATACTGTAAAATCGACTTTTTTCATTATTACTGACAAATAAGCTACATCTAACTTTAAACTTCCTGGAATGCAGATCATGCTTTTGGCTGGGCAGGGAAGCTAGTTCAGACTCTTCTCCTACACAGCTATTTAATTAGGAAACAAACTACAACTTTATGAAAAAATTCTTGGGGTGCTTACCTAAATAACTAATTTCACAGGTAACATTCTCCTTGGTTGTATCCATATAATCCTGTCTCAAAAGGTATAGCAGAAGCAATTACAGTTCCAGCACATAATCACAGAGCAGTAAAAGGTGAACGCACTCCAATTCTATTAACTGTTCCTTCCTTCTTCTCTGGGAAAAAAAAAAAAAAAAAAAAAAAAGAAAAAACCTCTTTTCGAGTGAGAACATTTGAACATTTTGCATTAACATGAGACAAAGGAGGAAGCTGCACATCACTGGAACAGAGTTTCCTTTTCTAACTGAGATTTATTCAAGCACAGAACAGCTCGTTGAGGTCAAGAGAAGGGAGGCATTATAGTTACTATGCACCAAAGATACTATTTTGCTAACCAATTTAACTGCTTTTGCCTTTACCAGTTTTTTAGCTCAAGCTTACTTTTATTGGTGTATCTGATAACTGGATTTCTTGCATTTTAGGATTCTGGATGCTTCTGCCACAATTATAGCAGAAAAGGTCTGTGAAATCTGCATGGATTTGGGAAGAAAACTGTGGAATTAAATGTCTGTTTAACCAATGTTTTGACCTTTCTAACACGGTGAAACATGTATCCCCAGAAGAACCATTAGTTGACCACTGCAGTCTTCACTTCTATACACTGGAGCCCTCTTAATTAAGAAGACAGCATAACAGATAAGGAGCCATTTATTATGAGCAATGACAAGCAGACAAGCATTGACAGAACAGAAATGGAGGCCTTTCCCTATAAGGCCTTTTCCTTCCTAGCCTCACTACCTCCAGACTGAGAGAGAAGACTATTCTGCAAGTCAACACAGTATTTTAATCACTACAGAGAATGTTAAGGTTAGGATTAACTAAAAACTTGAATAAACATAAATTTAAATAAAGAATAATCTAATTTAGTATTGAGAATGTCTACCTCCCAGAAGAGCATCCTGCATAAAAAAAATTTACTGTCACTCTCAATGCTTCCAGTAAGGCAAAGTGCAAGCTGTATTCACCCTTTTGGTAAGGGTAAGTACGTGAACTCCCTATGGCCATGCATAATTGTTAGCACTGGGAAACAAACTCTGCCAGCAACAAAAGAAAACTTTTTTCATTTCGAAGCTCTGAGTTATACTAACCCCAAGATCCTGACAGTTATTGTGCAAATATTTGGAAGTTCTTAAAGTTATGAAGCAATTTAGATAGGAAATTAGGATTAAAATATATCTATACTATCACTGTTAGGTACCTACCTTAGGCAAAGGGTAGCTTCCATTCCAACAAGAGATCAAATTCAGAAAGTGGCCAGACTCACTCTTCCTGGGCATCTTCTGTTTGGTTTTAATCAACTAGTGATAAAGAAGTTTGTAAAAACCTTGGCCAGTCAAACGTCTGCTTTTAATGAAACAAAACAAAAAAAAAAATCCATTAACATGGAGCAAAAAAATGTAAAGGACAGTCTATCAGTTATATTGTTTATATTTGGGAGACAAAGAGTTGAGAAGTCGTCGTTGCTCTGCTACCAATTTCCTTTGCTAAAGCAAAGGGACCTCAAGTCCCAAGCTCTAAAGCAAATGGTACCATTGATCTGTAAAAGGGAGAAAGAAAACAATAAACATTAAAACTTTGAAACATTTATACAGTTCTACTTAACATCTGATTTTTGTTAAATAATGCACACAATGTTTTCAGGCTTCAGCTCTTGGTTCTTCAGGCTCTGTTTTGCACACAATATTCTTTACAAAATTTGCAACCACAGTAATAAAACCACGATGTGAATCACTTATATTTATTAATTACTTAGCAATACTAAAATATAAAGTAGACATAAGCATATCTTACACTTCTACTCTATCCATTCATTCCCTTCATAATCTCCTTCCATCCACTTTTTCAACTACCAGTAATTTTACCTGTCTGGAGATGGTCTCGAAAGGTCTTCCACACAAAATTGAAAGATGTATGAAAAAAATCTGGCCTTTCTTTCTTGCCTGGAATCACGCTGGCATTTGCACACTTCACACGCTTTCGATACAGCGTAATAATACAGAATTCTCATGTCTTTAGTAGCTACTTTTGTTTAAGACAAGTTCAGCACCAGTGTAAGAACTATAATCTCTTTGTTCATAGGAGCCAGCAACCAGCCAAGTCTCTACTTCATACTTCAGAGTAGCTTTTAAGATGCTTTTTATTAATAGTCGATACTTAGTTTTTAATCATGTTCACTTGTTGTGTAACACTGTTGTCTTAAGCTAAAAATAACACATTGCAGAAAACGATACTCACATAATGTTACAACCCATCAATAAGAGCATTAATATCAACTTCAGCTGGTATATTTACTTGAAAAAAAGGTTTACAGGGATTTATTGTAAATCCCTAAATTAAATGAAGCTAAGAAGAACCTTTGTTTCAAAGTCTAGTTGCAGGAGTTTAATTAGCTTCATCAAAGTCATGGAAGAACTACAGTCACTCAATTTTCCAAAACATAAAGAAAAAATTTTCTTTACCTCACAACAAGGCTTATGTCAATAGAATGTTTTCTGACTTGGTTCATTAAGATGCTTCCTTAAGAAAGAATTAAAAGGCACAGAATAAGGAGGGTATAAATCAGCAAAGTGATTAATCTGTTCGAAAACGCCAAATATAACTCAAGCCACCTGTGTTTTCACTGCCTCCATTCGCCCTCCCCCCTTTTCTCCTCCTCTGAGAAGTTCATAGCATAGTTCTAACAGGAAAACAAACCCGTCATACACAGCAAGACATTAAGATCAGAAAAATCCCACACTGTAGCAAGATTGCAGCAAGAAGTTACCAGACTCCACAGGTCAGAGGCATTCATCCCTTTCATCCACTCACCTGTTTCCAGCAACAGGCCTGCTTGGTATTTCCTTCTCTGCTTCAAAGCCCAGTTTTTCCTTGGGCTTCTGTGAAATTAAATTCAATGCCAGAGTACCTGTCTATATTATAAGAATTATGGTCGTATATTTTTCGCATAGAAGCAAATACTGTATTATACAGTACACTACAGCCCACAGGTATCTGTAGTTACACTGTCTTAACCTGTTTTGTTTCCTCTGTGGGACTAATCCTCATATACTGTACAACTGTATTCACATTAAGGGATTTGCCACTTGAACTATACCCATGTAGGTCATGTTGCTTATGCTCATGTACAGCCCTTCTGCAGGTTACAATTATATCCATTGCTCCGTTAATCTCTATGGCAATTTGCTACGAAATACCTACCCGTCATGCATACATATTTTCTTCCCTTTTGTGCACTGTACTAATTTTGTACTAGCAAAGGCGCTAGAACATGTCATGTACAAATATGAGTATATCTCAAAAAACTGCAAGTTTACTGTTCTAGATGATTCCAGGAAAAAAATAACTTTGTTGCCAAGTACTTTATATAGCTCCTAATCAACAATTATCAGCCACAATTTGAGGTAAGTGGTATCAACTATGATACATTTTGCAAAATGTGAGCAAAGGCAAAGAATTTACCAGTTTAAAAGGCAAAACAATTTTAGAAGTGTCATAGTGTCATTCTTTATTTAAAACCAAGTATGCCTGTCCTTTTAAAAACAGCCCTATTTAAAATAAAATGTGAAACAAGGGCAGCCTACACTACAGTGAAATCTAGAATCACAAAGTACAAAATATAAAAGCAGTCCAGGCTTGCTGCAGAAATTTCAGAGAAAGTCAAAACACCGAACTGGTGGGTGTTACTGAGTAAGTGGCTAGAAATAGCATGTTGAGCGCTGAACCAGCTTTTTACAACACTAGCTTCATCTGCAGGTGCAGAAAGAAAGCGAATTCTTCATTTCAGTTTATTCAACAAGTTTATTTTGATTACTGGTTCATTCAGAGATGAGAACTAAACTGGGGTTTGAAAAATGAAGCCAGCTTGGTTTTGCCTTTTCCAAACTACGAGCAAAATCAAGATACAGGATGATTAACTTGTGGGAGGATAAGATCTGGTCATATTAGTATCTTGTAAGTTGGGGGAGCTAACTGAACAGAATCCATTAGTTAAAAGCTCACAGCATCTAATAAACGAAAAATCTCAAATAGTACTTAACGACTTAAAATCAAAAGTTTGAATAGATATGTTGACATATCTTAAATCAATGCCTACCCCTGTCCTTCTGACTGAGAAAAGCAATGTCCTTCCAAGCACAAGGAATCTGCTTTTATTTAAGAAAAAGATTAAGAATTATAAATGTAAAATAAGATTAAAATAAATTATGTAAATTAAGATTTCCTGGTTGCCATTTTAAATAATGAATCAATTATTTAAATATCTGGTTTAAGCCAACAATAGAAAAAGGAAGTAGTGAAAACAGTATTTTAACTTCTGGCACCAGATTCATATACAAATAACCATTCTCAAATATCTGTCCTTGTTTTCTTCAAGTAAGAATACTCCTGTTTATTTTCTTCCAGTAACAGGCCAGAAATTCAGAAAAGGCAAATCAATTATTACCTGCCTCATATTTCACATCCTTGTATTTGTTCCAAGGATTGAAAACTGACACAGCGGTGCATCTCACGACTGCGTTCCATCAGGTATATTAAACTGATTGTCAATTAGGTCAGGCTTTGCAGGTAGCAAAGCAAAAACTTCTCACACTCAGTTCTTTAGAAATATCAGCTAGAAAATTGCAGTTTTCATTTTAGTTTAACCCTTCCCATACCTATTTTGGCATTCAAGCCAGTCTTTCATCATTGCTTTAATTTCTGCTCTTTTCATTTGCTGCCTTGTTTTGAAATCAACTGTTTCTCACTAATAATGAGGGAAGAAATCCAGTGTATTCTGAAAAAATTATGTCCATGTTGTGTAAAGTGAACACCTCTCAGGTGGGAATTTTACCCTGATCCTAACACTAACGACTAGGCAAAGCCTCCTTTTCCCAGCTTGCTATCTGTTTAAGTAACAGTTTAAACTTATTCAAATAAAGTTTAGAACAAGGTCATTCTGGTTTACCCAGGTCTTAAACAATGCCTTCCTGTCAATAGTCTGAGTAAACACCACTATAAGAGTCCATAAGGATTTCCTCCAGTTTCAGAGGCTGCTTTACCATGACCATTCCTGTCAAGGCTGATTCATACCAGAAATCTTATCCAAAAGTCATGTCAAAACACTTTGTTTAGGTGTCACCCTTCATTGAACAACTTAGTCTACCTCTACATACCTTCTCCTTGGCTCAAGCAATCATTTTCCATGCTTCATGTCACAACCGAAACCTTTATCTGTGGTCAGTGACCTAGGTGGAATACAACTGGATTTATTAAGGAATGACAGACAGACACATGGCGAGGTTTGAACATTAAAGCCATTGTGGTTTCATGTATCAGGGAGTGAAAGTGAGGACCAGCTCCTATTTCTGGCTCCAGTGCAGCCTTGCTCTGGCATCTTGGGCAAGACATTTTAGCACCATGGACTGCCACACATGTCCATCCTAACTATTTGGACTCTTACGGAAGAATGGAGATTCTTACCTCTACAGGAGATCATCAAGGATTAGTGTTAACCCAGCAGGACTCTGATCTTAGTTGGAGATCTAAACATTGCTACAATACAAGTAAATATAAACATATCCATCATACTCTGCAGGGAGGTATGTTCTGAAGAGATGTGTCATAGCAGCTGCAGCAATTCCTGTACCAGGTTTCTCTCTGTTTGCCATGCTACTGATTCACTGGTCCATTTTTTCTAGGAAACCCCCCTTCTTCACACACACACACCCACTTCCCAGTGAAACATGAGCCCAACAACATTTGAATAACAGATAAACTTTTGAACCTGTTATGTAGGAGTAGCCTTGAACTTACGCAAAATACTTTTGGCCAGACTGATGCATTCAGCCCAGGTTTAGTCCTCTGCTTTATTTATAGGTCATACCTAATTGGAAACGAAACAGCTTTTAGTCTTTGTTATGCTCTTATTCAAGCCAGCAGGAAGCTATGAATCGAAGAGAAAATACAGTGAATTGCTGTCTCATTTTTCCCAAATTCTCTTTTAACAAGGAATTTTCAGAGCATTTGCCTTTATGACACACATCCATGGTACTGGCCAAATGTTACCTTTCCATACAATATATGAAGAAGTAATTTGCATTTTACTACTCACAAGGGAACTCAGTCAAGGCTCATTCAAAGAGAGACTCCTTAGAGCAAACTACTTATGTATCAGTGAATGCACAGCAAGAACAAGCGTAAGGGGGTAGATGGGTACACCACAGCTCAGCAAACTGATACCTCTTCCTGGTGACAATTTGGGTCCAGAATACAAACCCTTAGCCTTTACTGTTAAGAAAACAAATTTTTGGCTACATAGAAATGGCAAGAAACTCAAGCCTGCAAACATTATAATAGACATATAAATGGTCCCTGTTTCCCTAACAGGAACTTTTTTCTAAGCCTAAAAACTGATACCTCACATTGCTACCATTTAAAATGTCTCTTCACTGACTCCAGCATGTAAAATTAGATGAACATTGCAGAACATGTTACAGGGAGCTATGTCTATCTTACCATCAGCTTTTTGTTTTTGCCAAGAAGCTGAAGTAGGGGACCAGATGTTGCTAACAGTATGAATCCAGCTGGAAGACTCCACTGAACAGAAACTATCTACTAGTGTAATCTGTGATTGGTGTTGTGAATGAGGAATTGGGGGAGAAAGTCAAATGAAACAGATCATATTCAAGCAAAGTAAGATGCTGAATGTGAAACCTTGATCCTTTTTAAGGTGACAGAAAAACTTCCAGGATTTCCTATTCTAACCACAAGATGAGCGATTATCATAATATACCCTTGCCAAGGGAAAAGATTAATGCAGTAAGGGCCACAGCAAATGGCTGTAAGATCTGAAGAGTCATTATACAAGAAATGGTCTCAGGAAAGAGCAAGTAATCTAAATTTTTACCGCTCTTCCATTTAATGCAGAGATGAGAGAGATGTTTGCAGAGAGAGACGTGGTTCCATGCCAGAGACAATAAAACAAATTTAGGAAAACAATCTCTCCTATCTTGACATCTTTTCCTAAAAAGTACTGCACGTTGCCTCAGCAAACAGTAGGATAAGGTGTTTGTGCATAGGGAGTACAGAAAGTAGATATGAACAGAAGAGAAGATCACTTCATCGAGCCAGGGAAAGGCTTTTCTCACTTTTCAGACAGCCTGTTGTGTTTAAGGACAGGCAACGTGAACTGTGAGCCAAGAGAGTTCCCACTCTGGTGTGGTATGACGGCTTCATTTCCATGACGGGATTCCATGGACTCTTTATTGCTGTAAGGAAACACTAGACTAGTTTATGTCTCAGCCACACACCTGTCCTCAGCAGCAGTAGCCATGTTCTACATTTTGCAGCTGCACACAAGGTGATTTGACAGAGCAAGGTTAGAGTACTTTAAGTCGTCGATGCTTCCTGTAATGAAACACATATTACTTTCATAAACTAGGGTTGAATGTGCTGCCAGAATAAAGGAATCCAGGTCATCTGTGCCAGCTTAAACCATATCCTTTCTCTCCCAACCCACATCCTCCTTATGTTCCTTAGAAGGAAAATCATACACGAGCCATAGGAGACCATAGAAAACTTCGCTTCTTAAGTAAGATGACTGCCAGTGAGTGACCTACTGTTGAACAATTCAGGATGATTTTGATTAATAGAATGCACTAGAAATAGAGTTGTTTCATATAACCTTTCAGTCCTCAATGCTGTAGTTAGGTCCTCTATTAATAGAACTGTCAGAAATGTGTACCCATGCCTGAACTGACATCAGGTACAGAAAGTTGAGCGAGTGAATTTAGTGCTGGCTTAACTGACATTGTGAACAAAGCCTACCTTTTATTCCTGAAAGAGAAATACCATCCACAACAGTGTCACTTCCCATCAACACGCCTGAATTCCAATCTGGGTGACTGTCTCTTAGCATAATAAGTTTACAAAATGCACTTGCACATGATAGTCTTCTACGTTTAAATGGATAGATTGTTTTTTAAGATTGAATGAACCTGACTGAAGCAATACAAAATACAAATACAAAACACATTTAGGAATTAGATTCAACCTGCAAAGGAGAAAGACTTTCACAAAGACTTTCTTCAGCTAAGAACACCATTTATGAGATGAATTTCAGTAATAGTAGCATACACTGTGGGATGTCTTGTATCATCCTAGTTTAATCATTGAAGAGGACACAAATTTAATCAGAACTGCAAGAATATCTGGGAATAGTATTCTGATTAATTGCACGAGCACAGTAATGAAACTCTCAGACTATACTAGGTCTTCCAAATTGCAGCATGGGAAATGACTTTAGCACTGCCAACTAAAAACATCTCTCTTATAGGCTAGCTCTTTCCTTCATTGCAAGCCAAGTTTGGTGTTCACAAACAAAATAAACCCCTTGTTGTAGAAAAAATAGAGTGTGCTGTTTTTCTAAAGGATTTAAACATTTTCGCAAACCGATACAGGATAAATCCCTTTGTAGTAATTCATTTCTGCAATAGAGCAGGGAATTTCCTGCTTTCTGTCACTGCTAATAAAGGTTCATCCAATTAGTCAGAAACTGCATTTCCTTCAGAATTAACATGCAAAATCAGAGAATCCAGTGGGATGCTCAAAGCCTATGGCAGAAGAGCAGAGCTGCCCATACCTTTTATACTGTGATAAACAGGTGTGTGAGACTAAAATACTTTTTACAATCAACACACGAATATACAGACAACTTGTATTTTTGTCAGTCCTTCCCTGGCCATTTACTTAATTCTTTGTGATAAACTCTCTTAATTTTTAGCTCTTTCTCTCAGCAGTGCCTGTCCTCAGACTTGCAGTCATCTTCCAAAATCTCCTTTTCTGAAGGCTATTGCTGGAGATCCAAAATCAAGCCAACGTCCTTCAGGGATAAACTGACACAGGAGAGCCCCTTTACCTCACAAGCACAGCAAAGGGGTTGACTTAGGCTTTTTATACCTCTTTCCCTTTCCTGGGCACATCTTCAGCGCAGCAGCAGCGCGCTCCCCCTCACAGAAGCATCCCCATCACACCCACAGACAAAAATCTACATTTTGCAGCAATCCTGCATGAGCAACTTTCATCCAGCAGCTGCTAACTCTTTTTAGCCTGTTCTTTTTAGCCCCTCCTCAAAACCTCATGTATTTTACTGGGTCGGGGGGACGGCAGCAGTCTGAGGGCAAAAAGGGCTTTAAGGAGTGAGAATACGCCCAAATAGCTTTTGTTACTTATTGCCTGTATCTACTAGCCTTGTGCAGTGTGGTAACCGAGGGAAGACGTGTCTCCCACCGGGAGCAGCCAGCTGTCCCTCAGGAGAAGCCACTCTGCCCTCAGTGAGGTGCCATGCGGAGGCAGCCAGGAAAGCAGCCAGCAGCACAACCACCGTGCTGTGCAGGGACGGTGCCCTACGCCCCTCCCTGAGGAAAGCCCTCCTCAGCCGTAGCTCTCTCCCTCCCTCCCTGCAAGCTAGGGCTTTAAAAGCTAAGGGAAGAAAGAAGGACCTTCTCAACATGGCGGCCGAAGGAGGGCTCGCCCCGCCTCCCCTCCCCACGTCCCCTCTCAAGATGGCGGCGCGGAAGGGCCGGCGGCCGGGCCGGAGTGCGCCTGCGCGCCGCGGCCCGGAGTGCAGTGAAATTCCTGGCGGGCGGGGGGAGGAGGAGGTGGCGGCGGTGAGGAGGAGGAGGAGGGCGGCACGGAGCCACGGCCGCGCGCCCCTGCCAGGGACCCTGCGTGCTGTGGCGGCGGCCGGCGCGGAGCCAGACCCCCGGGGGGCGCGGTGCGGGCGGGCTGAGGGCCACTCGCCGCCGCCTCGGGCGCTCGCAGCACCAGGAGCCG
>VZSZ01001998.1:867762-896982 GCA_013398815.1 Ibidorhyncha struthersii | reverse complement strand
CACTGCCTGGGCCGCCGCCGCCGTCGAGGGGACCTGGCTCGGCCCGGCCCCGCGGCGCGCATGCGCGGGGCCGGCCGGGCGGCGGGGCGCACAATGCAGTTCCATGTGTCGCTGGCTGCCAGATTTAAAGAGAAACGAGCCGGCGGCCCGGTGCGGCGGGGGGGCTGCCGCCGCTCCCTCCCCCACTCGCACGTGTGCCCCCGCGTCCTCTGCCTGCTGGGTCGCTGCGGCCGGGGTAGAGTAATCCCCTCGAGAAAAACGCCCGCCACCTCGGGCGAATCTGATAGCCTTTTTCGTCCCTTACGTAAAAATTGCTTCATACCCAGATAAGGAAATGTGTGCTAGGTGTACCTAAACTCAGGCAAATACAGTGCTGGCTGAAGTTTGCTGAGTAGCCGTACAAAGGGACGGGGTCACTGAGTGGTACAGGAATTCCTGGAGGAGGATATTGGCCTGAGACTTCAGTAATGTCTTTGAAAGTGTAAGGGTGGAAAGCAACACCGTTAGCAGTAAGGAGGTGAAGTTGCGTAACCAGGTAGAACAAGCTAGATGATGTTTGTTCCATCTTCAGCTCTAACTTCTGGTTTTAGTCGATGATGTTTGAGGAAACTTCAGTGTATTTAACTATTAGCAGAAAATTTTCTTTACCCCTTTAAGGTGACATTATTTTTTTTTAAAAAATGTCTGTGGCTGAACTCCTGAGTATAAGCACGCATCTTTTAATGCCTTAGTAACTACTGCAGTTGTTACTGACATTCAGTGAGGTGTCTGCATGTTCAGATATGCTAATAACACTGGGTATAGGCTTACTACAGGAACTCCAGTCTGGATTTGATGCAAAGCTTCTCTTTCCTATAAACGATCCCTCTAGGGAAGCAATAGTGTAGAATAGTTGCTCTCTAGCTTGATAAAAATGAGCATTTGGTAACCTAATATAGTTCTTCGGCTGTCTGGAATTTCTCTTTTAACCACCTAATTGTGCTTCATGAAAGAAAGTGCCATTTAGCTGAAGCCTCTTGATAGTAAGTATTAGCTGTCAGTGTCTGTTGTGTCTGTGGTTTTTTTTTTTTTTCCTTGTGAGGTCTTAAGACCATCTGTAAGCATGGACTGGTTGGGTATGTAAGTAGACTTGTAGACTGTTAGATTTGGGAGTTAACTTCTGTCTACCTTTCTACTTGCTCTTTTCTGAAGGCTTTGTGTAATGGTAAAACCTGGTAAGCTTTTCCAGTTGCCCCTGTTACTGCTACTGATTCAACTGTACTGACTCAAGTACAGCAACTATTTGCATGTAACGTGCAACTCTTGTGGGATTTTTGTGTTTTAAGTAATATTAGTGCCTTTTGGTATCCTTTTTACATCTATTAAAAAAGAATTGAAACCATATTAAAAGTGTTCGTGAGTGTGCATAGCTAAGTGTGTGATGAGTACTGAAGAAGAGTCTTGAACTCTTCAAAAGTCCTGTCTGGAGTAACTAACCTGAGAAAGAGAATAGGTTATCACATATGGAGGAAACTAAGCAACATCTGAACTGAGCTGAAACTAGACTCTGACACTGCTTTTTCTGATGGCAGGCTACTTGAAGTCCCAATACAGAGACTGAACTTCATGATGTCTGATCTTCCTTCCCAACTGCTGTCTTCTTCCAAGTCTCAGCTGCTCCAGTGTGCCCCTTTGTTTTGAATTAGAACAAGTAGTGTGGGTGTAAACAAAAATCAGCATTGTGGTATTCTTTCCCCTGGTGGGGCTTATACTTCAGTCCTTCTGCTACATGCAGCTTTTGCATTGTATCAAGTGTGGTGAGTCATTGGGTTGTACTTAGTTGTTTGGTTTTGGAGGACAGCGAACAGGCAGTGGATACGAGTTATGTGATCTAATTGCTCTAGATCACTCACTTGGTTTAAACTGGTTTAAATTGCTCTAGATTGCTCACTTGTCAAACTAGCATTATTCAAGCACAAGAGATCTGAAATTGGAGCTGTTAGACTTGGGAGGAAGACATCCAGAAGTGGAGGGAGGTTGAAGGGGGAATCTGAAACCCATGTAATGGTGGAGCAGTTGAGGAATATAGAAATTCTTTAATAGGTGAGACCCTGGATAGCTCTTTTCAATGCCAAGAGGAAAAAAACAATGACAGGAGGAGAAAGGAATGTGAAACAGTAGTTCTCAGAAGTTACCTATTTTGTCTCCCATATGCTTTGGTCCTTAATAAAGGCATTGTGGTGAAAATAAGTGTCTATGGCATGTAGCAGCACTTCAATGAGTTGTTTTGATTCTTGAAGACTTTGTTAAAGTGAAGGTCAACTGGTAAGTCTTCTTGGTTGTCAGTAAGACTTAAAACCAAGGGCCTTATCAGAACACAGAATGAAACTTGACAACATAATACCAGGTTGCTCCCGTAAGTGTATAAAGACAGACTTCTACTTTTTCTGGAGCAAGCTGGCTTGTATCGTAACTTGAGCAGGTAACTAGTACCACTGCACCATACATACAACATGCTCATCAACTTAAGTGGCGTGTTCTTGGATGCTGACAATGCCTAGGAGAAGGGATATTCAGTGGCAGTCACGAAATATAACTTCAAGTTTGATGTGGTTTCATTGTTGTTGTTGTTTCCCGCCCCCCCCAATACTAAGTAGCTTCACCGTGCCTTTGCTAATGAAATACTGAGCTGTATCACCAGGGAATTAGTATAGTAGCAGGTTTTATATTGACATGTGCTTGCCCCCATTTAGGCCCAAGAACAGCTCAAATCAGGATAGTCAGAACTTTAGGTAATTCTTATTTGTGGTTTTTCTTTTTTTTTTAAAGTGTTTAAATGAACTACTGAGTGGGCATCTCTGACTACCAAAGCCAGTTAGAGTGCTAGTATAACTAGCTCGAGCTGAAGGGAGCTTCTCCTCTATGGATATCTGTAAAGCTAAATGGCTGTTTCTTTGCAAGTTAACTTAATTGTAAGCTCTAGCAGCTTCTGGAAATCTCTTAAAATTCAATAAACATATTTGTTCTTATAGATGTTGGGGTTTTGTTTTTTGTGTTTTTTTTGTCTTTTTTTTTTTTTAAGGAGAAGGGCACTTTGTGGATTGGTGGTAATGTGAAATAGAAGCCATGACCTGTCCACTTCCTCTTATGGAAAAACTAAAAGAATGAAGTGCCTCTGAACTTCCAAAAAAAGTCAACAGCAACTATGTAGATTGCTATAATACTAGATTAGCAGAGTTCACCTCCCAAGAGAGGTGGGAGGAGGATAAACTGTGTTCTCTGTAAAGCCCAAAAACTTCATGCTCTTTGAAAGGAGGTGGGAGACAAGAGTGTAAACCTCTTCTTCCAGGCTCCAGAGTTGTCAAGCCAAAGGGTTTTGCCGACTGAGGCATTTCTCTGAATGCTTTTATTTCATCTTTCTGCCAAATCCTTGCTGACACTTGTAAGAGTAGGCAGACTTGTCTAGTTCATCCAGTGAAATCATGTAGGGAGGATGCAGTTAAATCAGTAGCGTACTGTGGAACCAGAAGTGCGAGTCCTCTTTAACATAAACATGGATCGCTGAAAACAGCCCTTGTTGGCTGAAGTTATGTTGTGTTATAAATATTCTCCAACTAAGGATACAAAAAAAACCCACACTAATATGTTTCTCAAACATGAGAAACATGGCATTATTTCAAATTAAAGTGGATACAGCTCCTATTTCAAAGTAAAAATGTGTACTTAAAAATTAACAAGTTGGGAAACTGTATTAAATACTTAATGTGACGGTTCAACAATTTTAACTTCCTTGTGTGGAAAAAGTCTTGTAGTGTAATGTTGAGCTAGTTGAATTTCTGACAACTACATAGGATTTACTTGTAAAATATTTGAGTAGTGAATTCTGAGGGAATTATGGAATTAAGCTCACTTTATAGATTGGAGCTGAGATGGCCTATCTTTTGTGTGGCTGGTGGTATAAGAAACCATTGTTTGCAGTTCAGTACTGGCTTACAGTAGGTTTGTCTAGAAGATAATCGTTTGAGTGTCACTGATGTGAAGTATTAAGTTGATGCTGGTCTGGCTCTTAGCTTCCTTGGAGAGGTTTGTTTGTATGACCAGTGATATTCTATATTACCCTGAATAGTTAAGACTCAAAGGTCTTGCACGTGTCAAACTTAACTGCAGTATCACTTAAAATACTATACCCTCCCTGCCTTTTTTAAAAAAGGACTCTTTCATATTCTTAGATAACGTCAATCTTCATTGCTGTGATGCTTTTTGGGATGCTTAGATACAGCATGTGTGTACCACTCGACACTCTTGCAGTGTAGCGCCCCATTATAGCAGATAAGATAATCCTGTTTCT
Source organism: Ibidorhyncha struthersii (assembly GCA_013398815.1). NCBI lineage: Eukaryota > Metazoa > Chordata > Aves > Charadriiformes > Charadriidae > Ibidorhyncha > Ibidorhyncha struthersii. The sequence continues at coordinate 892,655 of VZSZ01001998.1, read as the reverse complement.
TGTGAGGATGTGTTGACAGAAGCATCAAAGCTACCTTGCTCATGCTGACTTATAGATAATATCATTGATAAAACATGTCTTGTTACAGTGACTACAGTCTGAGCAGTACAAGCAGCCTGAATTTCTGTTGCACTGCAAATAACATAATGGATGTGACTTGGGGCAAACTTTACTAGCCACACATGTTAGTCTTTAAAATGTTCCTCTTGCAAAAATAAGCTGAACTGCCTCTTCAAAGAAAAGAGTATTTATGAAAGCAGTCACAAGAGCAAAAATTCACAGATGCTGGCAGTTCTGGAAAGTGAGGTTTAGCTAAACCTCGGAATGGAGGGGCTTGATGAGTCAACCACTTGCTTGAACAGGCTGGAGCAATAACAACCTGCTTCATAAACTTACCCCTTGATGGGGCAGCTATAGTCACAGCCAGTTGGCTCTGGCTCGGTCAGCTTACTAATCTTTCAGGGAAAGAACCAAGCTTACCATAAATGATGAGTTCTTTCCTCCTCTGCTGCCCCCTCCCTTCCCCAGACAAGGCATTATAAGTAAGGACATATCTGGATCTGGCAGTAAAGTGACTTTGCACTGTTCTGTTAGACAATGATGGAATGGGAGAATGCTGCTGGAGATCCTGTGAAATAGGAGTAAATTAATACCTATTGGGAAGATACTTTCATTAGAAGTATTCTTGCTTTATCTGGAGATGTTAAATTGCCCAAATCCCACTAAAATGTCTTGCCCTGTGTGATCGATAGTGATTCCAGCTTCAGTATTAAAGAGCTATCTGCCGCAGAAATATAAACTATAAGGATTTGTTGATTTGCTATAGATGTCTTTTTTTGGTTTCAGAGAAACTGATCTGGGATAAATCAAGTTGAGTGAATAGTCCTCAAATAAAACCACATGTTGTAATTATAACTGAGGCTGCCTCAACTCTTTTGTATCTCTGATTTGTGTGTGTTTTTTTTCTTTTTTTTGTAAATGCAAAGGAAGACTTGGAACAGTACATGCATATTCAACTAAGACAGGATTACTTGGTCCTCTTTGTGGTTGGTATTGGTACAAGGGTTTTTTTTATTCCCTCAAAGCCCTATTATAAGCAGTTTGAAAATAAGTGAACTTTGTAGGTAAAACTTGTTTGCCTCAAATAGGTGCTAAATTTTCTTCTTTTAATGTGTTTAATGCAACCTCTGTTTTGAGCTAGATGTTCTTGTTTGCCACCTTTAAGGCTGGGGTTTTTGAGAGCCTTTAAGCATGTGGGGTATTCTGCAGAAATAAACTTCAAGTATTAGTATAGAATAAGGTGGAGGCATTAAATAAAGCAAAATACAGCATTTTTTCTCCAGCATAAAGATTGGGTTCTAACAAAGTGGAACTGAACTGAAAGGTGGCTGCTGTTCTGAAAGTATAAACTAACCAAATACTAAAATGAGTGTGCAGTTAGGTGCCTGGAGAAAGAAGAGCAGGTGGCTTGGGTGAGGAAGAGGGCATGTGACTCTTGAAACTCTCACAGTCTTTTTGTCCCAACCTATGGGAACAGAATCTGGGTAACACTTCACATGCAGGCCTGTGCTATCACCATGTTGCACCTGTTCTGTGCTTCAGTTTTCAGTGGTGTGTGGATATCTGTCAGTAGACTGCTCTTGGCAAGATCTTTCACTTACAGAATCTAGTAGGTCTGAGTTTTAGGCCACCATGCAAGTGTAAGTGTGCATATTTGCTTCTCCTTCCTCCTATCAGGTCCAAGGCATATCAGCTGAAACAGAGATCAGATATCCAGACCTTGTAAGAACACTAAGTATAGCAATCTAAATGAAATAGGATTCCATAAAAATAACTGCTCTCCTGGGTGTGAATGTTAGCAGTGCTTGTACGGGTTTGGAATAATAGTAAGGACTTTGATAGCAACCCTTTATAAAGGTTTTCACATACAGTCTCTCTGTATGTGATTTGTTTGTTAAGGAAAAACTATTTCCATGCAGTCATCACATTACCTAGTATGTCAAACTGGATGGTTTTTTAGTTGCCTTACACTTGGTGCTGATATAAAAGATGATGCTGTCAGGAGTCACTTAGAGAAATGTCTTAAAACAATTCTAAATAACAATTTAGTTCAAATTAGGATATGCAAACCTGTTATTCATATTATAAGCAAGAGAGAAAACAAGCTGGAAACATGTCCTTGACTTGCACAACAGCTTATGCATATGATGAAGAAAGCTTCTGATGAACTCTTCAGATGTTGACATCTCCCTATGGCATAGTCTTGTGATACCAACTTTCTAGTGGATTTCCTAGAATCGTGTTCTATTCTTGTATGTAAACCACACATATCCCAGAGCTCTTAGCTCTGTTTAACAGTGCTGTTTCATGACTGATGTGTATATGGCTGCCCAGAAGATACTTGGATGGATTTTTTTTTTGTAGCTTTAGTCTGGTAATTTGCAAACAGCTGTTAAGAAGTTAATTAACTTTTCCTGTTGTCTATGCTAAACTCAACTACAGAAATACGACTGGCGCCTAGGATGGGACTTGTCTTGCCAAATTCTACCAGTTGTATGCAGTAGACATCTGAAGCTCTGTAGGCTCCTTTGTAGGTGAGAGAAATAAGTACATGTAGAGTGTGATTCATCTGACCTGTTTTTGACGTCTGCTTTGGGATGAGATAATCATGGAGTCTCAGGAACTACTTCTGATAAGATCTCTATTGAACGATGCTGAGGGTGACCATCTCCAATACAGGCAGATGCATGGGCCCGCCTAATACTTGTCTGACTCTCTAAGAGTGGAAACATGCATTGGACACTGAGGACAAAATGAAGGTGGTGTTTCTGTTATACTGAGTGTAATAAATGAACTGCTGCAGTTGATTTTTGGTTTTTATGGGCAAAACACTGAATGTTTACTGATGGGATACTTGCTTCCTTTCAGGTGTGGACTTCAGAATCAGGGTTCTTCAATCCTTTTGACTATCCTTGTTCNTGATGGGATACACAGCATGCTTCAAGGAGTCTAGCCAAAGAGGGCTCTTCAGGAAACAGTTTATCTCAATTTCTACCAAAAATAAATGATTGATATTAATTTGAACATATGTTCTAAACTTACTACTGAGAATCTTAATTCTGGAAGAGTAAGTACTTCAAAACTAAACAATGCTATAGAATTCAAAGGTTATCATCAGTATATTTTGTATTTCCAGTGTTCTGTGGAAGCTAATTTGGACAGGAAAGTAACTGGAACACCACCTTCATCTTGAGAGAAAAGACTTGTGGGCTTAGTAGGCACACTGTGCTCTGCAATTACTTAAGTTGCCAAGTTGCAGAGACCTGCTTAATGACAAACACATCGGGGGGGGGACGGGGGACCTTCCTTCTGTGTATGGTAAGTGTGGGATGTTGGAAAGGAACTGGTTTGAATGTGTATATGCAGAAGGCTTCTATGTATGACGAGTGCTACAGAAAGAAAATGTCTCAAAATAGGTCATCTCTAGTCTTGCTTGTCTTCATGACTCTTGGGTAAAATGGTGCATGGGAACAGATCATGGGCTGAGTAAACTGAATGCCAGGTCACATCAGTAGCTGGATATCTGTGGTCTAATTGAGACTGAGAGAGCTGGTTTTATGACCTAGAAGTTGAGATCAGTGTCTAAAGGAGCATTGACAGTGTCTGTTGGTGGCCCCTTCCATGGACAGCATGGGGAACTTCTTAAGAACCAAGATGGTACCGAAGACCTGCAAGCTTCTGGTTAGTGTGTCGAGTCAGTTTTCAACTGAATAACTAACCTGAACTTTCAATTGTCTGTCTTAAGGTATGCTACAACTAATGTGAACATGGAGCTATGGAACATGTACAGTCAAGAAACTCTGTTCTTAATTTATGTCTAGAATAACATGACACCTTACTTGTAAAAAAAAAAAAAAAATCCAGTCTCTATCTAGTTTCTTTCCACTGTAACTGTAATCCACAGATCTATAATGGCAGTTATAGGAGCTTCTGCCTCTTCACTTTGGGCCTATGCTGTGGTCCTCTTGTTGGCAGAGCTGAGCTGTGGCCCTGGCTGGGAAGCTGATCAGGAGTAAAAATAAAAAATGAATAAGAAACCCCCAGCCTTGTCCCCGATCCTTCCAAAACCCGCTTCGCTGTGCAAATCCTTGGAAGGCTCTATAGGTACAGCTGAGGAGATGGCAAGCGGAGCTTGTTGGTGCAGCAGTGCATGAAGCTGTGTAACACTGCACTGAGATGACTTCTGTGAGCAACTTGCCCGTTAATGCTAACTATACAACCCTCCCTACAAATTCTCTCAACTGAGAGGAGAATTAGATTTGTAGAAGTCTGTGGTGCTGCCCTTATCAACAGTGGGTGACGCATGGAGCACTGGAAAGTAGTTAGTTGCCAGGCTCTTCTTAAGACAGGTTTGTCTTTACTGCTTTCAGACTCACTCCAAAATAATTACAATGTCCTTCTGAGACTAAAACTGTTCTGTCTTAATTGTTTTCTTATTTGTCACTGCCAAAGTGGCTACCAGGAGTATGTGCATATCTTGTGCTACGTTTTTGTCTGAACTTCTTGGATGAGCTTGTGGAGCAAGACAGAACATGATGAGAGTGGATAATATGGAGAGCTCTGGGAATACATCTGTGCAAGGAGATCATGTTACTTTATCATTATCTCAGCCCTGATCTTCTAGAATCAGAGACTTACAGCTGGGTATGCAGGCAGAAGGGAAAGTCTTGGAAATCATAACTGACCTCAGTTAAGTAGTATAACTATATGGAAGTCACAGCTTGGGGTATGAAGAAGAGTCTAGAACAAGGATTTTCAGTCTGTACAGTTGTTAGAAGCTCCTGGACTAGTGCTGAGACTCCCAAAAAGCAACCAAGAAAAAACCAAGCCTAATGTGTAGCAAATGTAAAGCTCTTATGTAACCTACTTGTTCTGTGTAAGTCTGTGTGTAAGTCAGCTGGATGATTTCTCCAGAAGCCTCAGTTAGGACTTGGGCTGTCCGGTCTCTGGTTTTGTGCTGGACTCAGTCCACTGGCTGCACTAAACTCGACCACTGTGTAACTTACTGAAGAGGCTGCTATTAAAAATAATGTGGAAGCTTATATTTTTGAAAGCTTTGTACTGTAATGTAGCTTAAAATACTCTGAAGTGTTCATATGCAGTGGCTGGCTGGGTGAAACGTCAAGCTGAAAAGTTTAGATGCCGTACATAGCTGCTGCATGTAGCCATGGGGCTCTTTCTGCTTAGTCATTTTTGTTGATGCTGTTTTGCGTTTGGATTGGTGAAAGTCTCTTGGCTTACATAAAGGCAGTTTTACTGAGTGTGGGAACATCAGTAGCTTGGTGTCAACTAAACACTGAAACTGGAAGCACAGCTTATGGTACTGTGTTGGCTCAAGTTTAAGGCAATGGTAACTTAGTTCTGCTTTAGTAAGAGCTAAACTGCTAAAGGAGCAATGGGTTGTGTTGGCAGATCATGTGGGAGACTAGGCGTTGGACATTAAAGTCTGTTCTGGACTTGAATTACGGGCCAGTAGTCCTTCTCACCGCCCAAATCAGGTCTTGATTCAGGACTGGGGTTAAAGGGACTGAATGCCTAATTTATAAGCAGCCACAGGATTCTTTCCCCAGTATGTTGCTGCTTGGCGGCTGTCCAGGCTTGTGCTGCTTTGGCTGTCAGCTGCTGCTTGAGCTGTGAAGGACTCTACCTGCAACTGCTTCTAGAGTGAATGTAAGATTTTTTTTTTTCTCTGGGAAGAAAAATTTCTATTATATTAAACTATGAGAAATGCAGGAAAATATTGGCAGAAATACTAAACTGTGTGTAATATACAGTAGCATGTAAATTTCACTTATTTAGGCATTGACATGGTGGAATTGTGCTAATGTACTCATTTATGTTTAAAAAGTACAGGATATCTTTAGCTAAACAAGAAATCTCAAAGGAAAATGAAGTGCTGAAAGAATAACGTGGGGGGATTTGGTTCTTCATAGGTGCCTGACTTCTCTGCTCTTCCAGGACTTGTGGACTAGCTCTGTAACAGGGCTTTGTAGAGGACCTACACGAAGGGCCTGTTCCCTCTCCCTGGCTGGGGGAGGGAATTGAATCCTTTGCCTTATGAAGCATTCTCACCTTCCATGCATTTGTCAGGAAAACTGTTGTTCAGGCTGCAAGTAGTTAACTACTGTGGCTGGTAGGAAATGACAGACGCAGAGAACAGGTGTCTCGTTTTCTTGAGTGCAGTGTCAGTGTCACCAGAGGCTCCGGCTGGTGGGCACAAGTCCTTCTGCCTAGCAGCTGACTTCTCTGACTGAGCGCGTAGTGTGTGCACGCTCCTTTCTTGCCATAGTGGCACCACTATTCATTTTGGGTTTTGGTGCATGGATTTCACTAATGCATGAGTCTCAACTCATGAAGAGACTGGCGGTACTATAGCTAACTATTCTGATGTGCAGCATTGGCTATGTATCCAGGAGGGGGAAGAACAAAACCAAACAAACTCTAGCCTTCAGCATTTGCAGATTTTAATGAGTAGCAGCTCTCAGCTATCCATAGTAAAGTCGCCAAGGATGATGGGTTTTGTGTCCCAGCGCAAAACTTTCCTGAGATTTCCTTTTTTGTCTGCCAACCAGCCATTAGTTGATGTTCAGTTTAGCATAAATAATCTGAATGGAAAAGCTCATTTTAACTTGCCTATGGTAGTTCAACATACCTCTAGTGGAGAAGGTGCCTGCGCTAATGTCCATTGTCTTACCTTAAAGTATTTGTGCAAGCAGTAGCTGTTTGAACTATGCTTCAGTATTGCTACTGTGGAAGGAAGATGAGAACCTTTTACAAGCAGAGACCGATGCCACCTCCTGTAAAAGAAATAACATTATAATTTGCTTTATAGGCAAATGTCTGTAACTGAAGATTTTTGTCAATGGCTGTTCCCTTCATACTGTTTACAGACTTTCTGCGTTACAAAAGTTGGCATCCAGCAGTCTTATTCGTTCTTACAAGACCTCTTGCAATATAGTGCTGCAAGGACATAAGAGTCAATGTAAGAGCCATCTTTCATTGAGAACAAGTACATGAAAAATGTTTCAAAGGACATAAGGATAAAAAATGTTTTGGAGGGTGAGGCAGATGTAAAAAGAAATGGAAATAGCACAAATCAAGAAATAGAAAATGTGTATGTTAGACTTGAAAATAGTGTGGCATATTTAGATAGAAAAGCATGCTGAATTTTTGGGAGTCTTAACTTCTAGCGGTCTTGTTCAGTCTTATCACTCAGAAGTGATTACTAGCAAACAATAAAAAAGCTAAACGTGAGCAGCTTGAGTTATAGCAGTTTACACAGAACTTGACATAAACTTTTCTGCCTGTGGAAATGCAGAAGCGAGGGAACTTGTGTTTTTTGAGGCTTAAATTCAGCTTTGAAAGTGTTAGGGTGCGATCCTCAAACCTAGTATTTGTATTCTTTTTATTGACTTCTGTTGTTATGCTGGATATTCTTTATTACAATCCAAAAGAATGACTTAAGTGTCCTGAACAGAGGTGGCTTTTTTGCACAAGCAATAGACAATTTTTTTTTTTATAAAATCCTGCATGGAAAAGCAGGTTACATTCAACTACTAATGTGGTGGAACTTTTAATGTCTGACACTGGAGAAATGTCTGTAGTAGGGAGGTAGTAAGGGACTGGTGAATCCTCGCTTCAAGTGAGACACTACCCTAGTCTCTCTGGCCCTTTCACCTAAAATTAAATAGAACTGTTACTCAAACTCATGCAGCTGTTTCCACAAGGTCTTATAGATGCTAGAGGGTGAAAACTGGTCTGCTTACTGGAGATGTGGCCATGCTGTAGACTTCTGGTTTTTGAAGCTTGTGTCTTAAGTAGTCTGTGATAATACTTTTTGTTTCAGGCATTGTATTGAGAAAACACGATTTGGTTCAATACCTAAGTCTATGTCCTGCAGCTTGGAGAGTGAGTGGTTGACTTCATCTGTTGACTAAACCCCTGCTGAGCAGCTTCTAAGAAAAGCCCTTCCAATATATTTCTTGGGATTCTAACATTGAGTCATCTCTGGATAAATTTGGCTCTGAATTACCAATGGCCAAACAAAGTCGGTATTCCTGCTGTCTACCTCTTCAGGACCTTGGTTCTTCATGTGAGCTGAGCACTTTCTTTTCCCCGTGTCAACTTGGACTGTTCTGTGTAGGGCCTGAATTGTTGGTTTTTTTTTTTTGCATTTTTTTAACCGTGCTTTAAATAGTTAAGAACTTAACTGGCAAAGAGTGACTGCAAGCTTATAGACAGATCAGTTTGGACTTAATGGTAGCCTTTTCTCCATAAAGGTATGAGATTCTCACTTGAAGTTTTTCTGCATGTACCTGAGGGCATTATAAGGACCTCTGAAGTCTGTAATGCCTAGAAATCAAGACAAAATACAGCTACTGGGTTTACAAAGAAGGAATGTGTAGACTGACTGTGCTGTGGAATATAATAGAGGGCTGTATAATGCCTGACAGGATTTAAAGTAAGCGCAGCAGTAATTGTAAAACAAAACAAAAAAATCCCTAACTTAATCTGGAAATTACTGACCAGTTGAAGGAATAACATTTTCTCCCCTTCCCCTATTCTAAATACCCAAGGTCCATCAGGACTTGGTATGTACTGTTGGAAATGCTGGATTGAGAATTTCAATTTGGCATCAATATGGCATTTAAATTAGTTTTTGACCCAAAGCTATTGGTTAAGAGATATGTATTTGTGCGCCCCCCCCAAGTTGAATTTTAGTCAGAACTCATTTGAGGTGTTTATTTCCAAATCTTACAATTTTTCCTGGAGCAGGCTACGAACAGAAATGCAGTGGAGTCTACATCCAGGTCTGACTTCTGCATAGCTATTTCCAGATAAGCCTTCTGTCTGGCAGTAACTATATGAATTAGCCTAGAAGTGTAGAATCCTGTATTGCTTATCACTAGTGGATAAAACTGAAACAAAAGAAAAAATACTGCCTCCCCCACCCCCCAAACCTAAACAGTGTAACGGCTTACCTTCTATGCTCTCTAGTAGTTCAGAATGTAGTAAATCATGATCTCTAGAATGCACTGAGCACAGGTCTCAAATGTTTTCAGATTCTGAAAAAAATCATAAGGGAGGTAGGACGTTAGTTTCAAATGAAAACACAGTGTGACTTTGTTCTTCTGTTAACATTTTCTAGAGTTAAAGATAGACTTTATTTTAATCTGGCTCCTGAGGGTTCTTAAAGCCATACTGCTTTATATTAGTAGAAAATCTGTTTTCTGAGTTATTTTGGCCCTTCTGCTCATTGTGTACTTTAGATAGTGTTAGAGTCACACCATGGGTCTCAGCTCTGGCAGCATGCTCTTGTGTGTGGTAGGGTGCTGAGGATACTCCTCCAGGCTGTAAGTCCATCAGTAGGCGCCAAGTCACTGGAAGTTATGGGGTTTTTTGGTCATGTATAGAGCCACGAGCAAAACCAGCAAATGCATATCAGACACCTAAAGTCACTCTTAAATTCTTTTTCCTACACAGAGCTCAACAAAAATCCAGTGGAAGGCTTTTCAGCGGGCTTAATAGATGACAATGATCTTTATCGATGGGAAGTCCTTATTATTGGTCCTCCAGATACACTATAGTAAGTACTGATACTTATACAGAAACTTAAGTGAACTTCAATTTACTAGTTCTAGTTTGGTCTAAGTGAGTAGAAGTTAACTAAATCTTCATACTGACTAAGCTAGGTAACACTGTTCTGCTGCTAGTAAAATAACTGTAAATAGCTGAATTTCCTATATAGAAGTTCTAAACTGGAACTCCCCTGGAAAAATGCAATACTGATCCCTTTGTACTTGTATAGCCTATTCTTTCTCATTTCTACGCTCAGAGGCAGCTTCTGTTTTCTTATGCGTTTAAGTAAGGCAGCTATTTGCTGTTACTGCTGTGAGGATGTAGTTTAGCTGATAGTACAACTTTAAACCATTACAACTTCATGCCGGTGATCGTAAGAAAATATTCAAGAGGGATGTCTTTGGAGAACTGCAGCAGACCATAGAATTAGCCTTAAGATCTGTCAGTTTGAGATGGGAGAACTTCTAGCGTGACCTAGAGTACCTCAGTGTTGATCAAATTTGAATTGTTGGCAAACCTCTCACAGTGGACTTCAGAAAGTTTATATCTTTATCCTAAGGACCAGGTTATTTAATTGACATTTGAACACAAAACCATGCAGTTCATACAGTAGCTTATTTTCCTGGGTTTTATGTTCACTGTGGTTTTGCACTGCTACATACCTGAAGCATCTAGCATGTGCAGTGTGTTTTTTTTTGTTTTTTTTTTTTTTTTAAAAAAAAAAGCTCTGGCTAATTGAGAGAGCAATTTCTCTTTCTCGTAGAGGTTATATGTGATCATCTATTCTAGCTCCTGGGAAAAGGTTCTATGCCCAGAAGAGGTCAGTTTAAAGCATAGCTCTTGAAGATGAACTCTGTTCTCCTTCGTTAAGCTGTTCCGGGATAAATTACTGATACAGAAAGCTTAGTGACATTTACTTGAGGTCAGTTTTAGTTCCATCGTGAAGTTGTTGTATACCTCCGTTTGCAGACTTCTGAATAAGTACTTAAGGACAGTAATTGAATTGCTTTGCTTCTCCTCAAGCTGTCTACCTTGTGATTCTCAAGTCTTGCATGAGATGAATTCTCCAACTTCTGTTGACCTCTCTTGAACAGTGTTGTAGTGGCTCCATTATATTCTCATGGCCATTTTAGAAATATTGTCAGTAAAGAAATATTGCTTCTAATTGAACCTCTTATTATATGTTAAAAATTGCAATAGCATTTTTTCCTCCCACTTCAGTAAGGTGCTGAGCTTGTTTTGAGGCTTTTTAGATAAAAGCTCTCTTCTGTTCCAGTCCTTAGTTGCTGATTTTCAAGGTAGCATTATACTGAATCCTTCCTTCCTTCCTGGTCCAGTTTATGATGGCAGTAGAACATAATAGTTTAACTTAACCAGGCAGTTCAAAATTTTCAAATTTTAGTCTCATTCCTGGTCCCATTTTATTTATTCCGAGTTTACCTAAAAAGATTTTATACTCAGTGCATGACAGTACTGACAAAGACCCCTTTATCAGGAATATTGCTAAAACTGGGACTGATCTCCCTCAATTGACAGCTGTACTTCATTAACTGGTTTCTAATGTGTATCCAATTAGAGCTGTATTTATACTTCGTTGATGAGGGTCAACCAGCCATGTCATACAGCTTAGTAGCTTTAGGATCTGCTCCTTTAAGAAGGGAAAGAGCTCTCTTACTCTGAAAGAAAGGACCTAACTGGTTTGGGGCTATCGACAAAAGTAATCTAACTCTTCTTTGTCTTGACTAATATGGATGTTAAAATAGCCAGTGTTTCTGGAATTCTTACCCTTCTGCAGGATCAAAGATTCTTTGGTAACTGCCTGCCTGTTCTAAAACTTGTGGAAAATAACTGCTGTGGGTTCAGATCCCCTCAGTTGCTTTATTTTAAGAGCCAAGTCACTTAGGTCTAGTGATTTTATTATTATTATTATTATTATTTATTTATTTGGGGGTGGGGTGGGTGTTTTGGGGGTTTTTTTGAGATGCTTGGTGGAATTGCACATCTTTGGTTAGTGGTGGTAAAATTTGTTATTTTCTCAGTAGCCTGTGGGCTCCTGCTCCTTTACAAATACAGGAAAAAACCCCAACCCAACCCTGCACTGAACAGCTTTGTCTCTTCTACACCAATTATTTTGTCTGCATGGCTACTGAGGAGTAGCTTGTCATACTGCACATCTAGTGCTACCTTCTTTGGAGGTTACGTTCCAGTTTCTGTAATCTCTGCCTTTGCAACTTCAAATTTTGTTACACACTTCAATTACAAGAAATGACAGTAATAGGGCAAATGCTGTAGTACCTATATTAGCGAAGCAGTCCATCTGTAAGGCTTTCCATTTAATATAGACTTCACACTTCTCAAGGGACTATTCCCAGGTATTGAAACCTAGTTATTTAAAAAAAAAAAAAATCCACGCCCAAAACCTCAAATGCAACAACAGTGTTACCTTAGTTAAATATGGGCCCGTAACTCCACATAAAAACTGGATGTCTCTTGTATTGTTTGCCAGTTTAGTGGGTAGCTAATGCAGAACACCTCACTGTCATGTCTGAGTCCCTGTAGCTTAGCATTGCAAAGGTAGTCTTGGAAATCTCTTTACAAAGTAATGCTGTAGACACAAGTATAAAGAAGCTTTCTGTAACTTTTCACTGAGGCTCACTGCTGCAGACTGATACTGAGAAATTAGGACTGAGGTGTCTAAAGGAGGAAAATAAACAGGTATCTGCTGGGCAGTACTTGAGAAGGGGAGTTATTAGCAATATTTTTTTGCTGTTAATAAATGTACTGGGAGGAACAATGCAAGTTGTAATACCAGATAGTGAATTCCTTGGCAGTTTTTGATTATTTTGAGGGAGGTGGGGTGGAGGTATGTGTGTAGTTTTTCCCCTCTGGAACATCATCCTAATTCTAAAAAAGATAGTGTTAGGGAACTGGCAGTATCTTGTGAAAGTATCATCTTAATCCAGAAACTCTTTGCATTGCATATGGAAATGATGGTACTGTTAATTACTAACATCATGTTAAGCTGTGTGAGGGGTAAACTTAGAGCTTTTGATACATTCCAGTCTTCAGCTTAAGCTTACAAGAAACTCTACTAAGATATTTTTGATTCCCCAGTGAAGGTGGTGTTTTCAAGGCTCATCTTACTTTTCCAAAAGACTATCCACTGAGGCCGCCAAAAATGAAATTCATCACAGAAATCTGGCATCCGAATGGTAAGAAATGTCAAAGTTTCAATTTCTTTTTGCAATCGAGAACTAAAATGTGGTGAAGACAAATGGATAAATTTCTGTTCATGTTAGAAATATGAAACACTGCATTTACTTTGCCATCTTCACTTCGTAAAGAAGTAATAACCAAGGCAGGGTCTTTAATAGTCCTGCTCTGAGAGACTGCTCCTAAAGTATTTTCAGAAGCTACTGAAAGTAGCTTCTTGAATTCTTGGTAACTGTTCAGGGATTTTTTTTTTTTTTCCTAAGTGTGAAATTCTGGTCTGAGGAGAAACTTGACTTCTATAGCTGCCTTTTATTATACCTTCAAATATTTCATCTTAGTATTACTAATTTGGCAGTTCAATATAGAAGGCACAAGGTTGTCCTCCTCCAGTGAAGCATGAAAGGAAATAACAGCATGTTTTAGTCCCTCCAAAGAAGACTCCTCCTAATGTTTCACTTACTTATGGACTGCTGGACATAGGTGGGAAGGTAAAGTAAAATGGAAGAAGGCTTTTACTGGTATGGAGGAATGCTCTTCAGTTTCTAAAGCCATTACTGAAGTTGTAGATGTTGAAAGCTGGGAGGGGACCAGCATAGTGCTCCTGTCATAAGGGACAGAGAGATGATTTTGATGCCATGTCAGTTTCAGCTTGGAAATATCAGAGTACTTGTCAGGCAGTTTCTAATTCCAGCAGCTTAAATCATATTCCAATATATTGCAGTAATATCCAGCTGTTGCTGTGGAAAATAGTCAATGTCTAGTTTGAATTTAACAGGAAAAGCTTTAGTGGAAGCCTATGTAAATAGTCTTGAAAGTTGCAAGATGATGTTAAATTAAGTTTTCCCTCACCATGTGCTCCCCTCTGCCAGAAGTCCAGGCAGGATAACAGACTGCCACCAAGCCCTGCTTATTACAGATTGCGTTCTCTAATAGTTAATTACTTTCCTTTTTTGTCAAGCATCTTCAATGCGTTCTCAGACTTGCTGGAGTGAAGATTAACAGTTCCATAACTATCCTGAAGAAATGCCAGCATGTTGTTCATTACTGAAATATGCCTTGTTCTATTTTGTAGTTGACAAGAATGGGGATGTCTGCATTTCAATTCTTCATGAGCCTGGAGAAGACAAATATGGCTATGAAAAACCTGAGGAACGTTGGCTTCCCATTCACACAGTGGAAACTATAATGATTAGTGTTATTTCTATGCTGGCAGATCCTAATGGTGATTCTCCTGCTAATGTTGATGCAGCGGTAAGATTTTTCTTGGTCTGCCAATTGTCTTTGGTGTAGAAACCTAAATTTGCAATGGAGTTTTGCTTCTAGTTTGACAAATGGTACAATAACTTCTGGAATAACCTCATATCACAGGCTACGGCTACTTTTTTGTTGGGAACAGTAGTCATGTTGTGAAACAATTACTAGTTAGCCCTGGGAAACTTCTTACAGATTGCAAGGGAAAGATGCTGTCAAATTTCATAGACAGTGGTTTAATTTCTCCTATGCAGTAATGCATTTTTTATTTATAGTAAATAACTTGTGCACAGAGGGACTTAATGGATAAAACTGAGCTCCTTTAGTCTTAAAAGATTCAAGAGAGTTGGCTGTAAAATCCTGTGTGGCTATATACACATAGCAGTTACAACTGCTATTAAGTTTAGCTGCAGAGGTTAAGATATTCTAGAACCTTTTTGGGTTCCTGGTATGTTATTAGTACAATGCAGCAAAATTTTTATCTTGGAAATTATATAAGCTGTTAAGAGACTTAATGATTTGAATGGAAGGAAAAAATGTGGTGGGGTCCCTCAGTATAATTATGTTGTGACTTTTTGTATCCACTTTTTTACAGCAGTCTTCCTGGGTCATGGATTAAAGCAGTAGGTCTGTGTAGATCTGTGCTTTGAGAACATATGTGAAAGCTTCACTGGGCATCTGGCCTTCAACTCTGGAGGAGGTGTTGTCCCAGACTAGAACGACTGGCTAAGGAGTGAGGAAGAATAGCCTGGTTTATAGTCAAAGACCAGGGTGAATCTGCAGTAAGGATAGTAAGGATTCTCTCATAAGTCAGGTGCAAGTGTTTAATACAGCATAGGGTTTCTGGAGGATGGCCTGTTACGCGTGAGTGTATAAACATGGCTGTCAGCTCTCTAGAAGAGCTGCGTTGATAGCAGAATAGCAGTTAGACTAATAACTGTGGTGGGAAGGGAAAAAATTCTCAGTTCTGAGGGGAGTAGGGGAACAGACTTCAGGTCCCATTCATCTGAGTTACACCAACACACTTTCCTTGAAATTACTCCAGAATTGCTGTTCAGCAATGACTAACACATGATATACTCCCACAAAAGAGAAGTTCTAGGTCTTTTAACTGGGGTAGTGAGGAAAAGGGAGATGGTAATCAGAAGATGCAAAGTCTTCTAGAAGCTCTGTCAAGCTAGCTATAGCTTCCCAAAGTGGGTGGGAGTTTAGTTTCCTGAAGCCTTTGATCTGTTAGTATTTCCAAAGGTGGTTGAGCTCTGCTGAAAAATCATCATGGGAATAGTCTCATGTGGAACAAACTTAATGGGAAGAAAAACAAAAACAAACACAAAAAGTTGTAGTGAATAATTCCCTCATTAACATTCTTTTGAGTGTCAGACCGCCCCTTCTTGTGTCATGTTACTGGTGGAAACCTGGAAATAGCCAGGACACATCGATGTTTTCTGCTGGCAAACCTGAGAGCACTGGAAGGACCAAGTTATTAATGAAATGCTAAAAGTACAATTAGAATTCATCAGTTCAGACT
Source organism: Ibidorhyncha struthersii (assembly GCA_013398815.1). NCBI lineage: Eukaryota > Metazoa > Chordata > Aves > Charadriiformes > Charadriidae > Ibidorhyncha > Ibidorhyncha struthersii. The sequence goes on along the minus strand of VZSZ01001998.1, from coordinate 877,024 downwards.
TGTGTATATGGAATGTAGCTGACCTAACACTGAAGAAAGCTTATACTTTGAGCTATGCTTGTCACCTTTCTAGCATCTCACAAGCTTTTTAATCTTTGTGTGCCCCACTCTCTGCCAACCACTTCATGGTGTTTTTTTTTTCTTTTTTTCTTCTCCTCAGATGTGCTAGATAGAAAACTATGAATTTGTTTACCTAAACCTTAGGGTAAGGAGTGAAAATGTCTTAAGGAAACAGAGCATTTTCTAGCCTGGCTTGAAAGAACAAAAACTTACATTGAAGTCCAACTGTGAAGACAGTACTGAGGCATCACTGATACAACCTTTGGATGCTAGTAACTGTTTTTCTGACTGTGGTATTAGATGTTCCAAGTAACTTTTAAACGTAATGTGCTGCTTGAGCAGCTTAGCATCTCCTGCTGGATTGTAGGTTACATCCTCTTCGTATTAACCAGAACATACTCATCAGGGTAATGAAGAATCGGCAGCTCGTGTGCTTTATTCTGAGCTGCTCTCAAGATGTCTTCTACTTTGTTTATGAAGTACAAGTTTACTGCAGCAACAGTATTTGGCAGTTACTAAAAGATACTTTGTCTGCTTTCATTAATCTCTAGTTTTAAGTGAGTCTAGAGAATAAGGTGTTACAGTCAGGTCACAATATTGTAGCTGCGGGGGATATACCCACTTCCTGGAAAAATGAACTATGAGTGTTGGAGTACTGTCTCTTGGAGTGGGACAAAAATGAGGGATGAGAACTAGAATAGATATTGTGAGAAGCAGGTAGAACAGTTCATGACCTAAAATAAAAGCTTTGGAGAGGTTGCTGTCAAATTGGAAACTACTTGCTATTCAGTTCTGAACACTTGCTTCATAGAACTATAGATATAAAAGGTAAAAGTAAAAACTGAGAATCTGAAGCAGGAGGGCACAAATTCAATGCTTTTCCTGGCCTTAAGCCATCTTGTGTAAGCTGTTCTGTGTCCCAGTCCAAGGAACCAAATGCTTGCTGTATTAATTGCTGAAAAAGAACAAATTAATTAGTAGCCTTATTTGTGCTTTCACTGGAAAGATAAGACACACTGGGCTTTCCAATGTGCTGGGCTGTGAATGTTGGGATATACCAGTTATCCTAACTTTCTCTCACTCACATGTGCTACAACCTTCACGCCAAGTAGGGGGTGAAAAGGTGGTGTGTGCTAGGTTGCTTCAGGTAACAGTGTGGGGTTTTTTTAACCTCTTGCCCCGCCCCTGCAGTAAGAATATATTGCTTATATAAAAAACTAAGAACTCTAGAACTTATTTCATTAAATAAGGGGTTCTTCATATTTTTCCACCACTTCCTTGCCAGTACCAAACACGTCAACCTTAGTCACAGTATATGATGCTCCTATGCTTTCATCTGAAGCACAAAAACACTTAAAACTGGCTGTGCTTTTTCCTGTGGGTTTTGGTGATACCATAGTGTGCCTGTTTCTGGGTTCAGACTTACTTCTTGCCTATCTTCCTGTTCATCTTTATCTTTGTTCCTCATCTATGCAGTTCTGAAATCAGATACCTGTCACAGAGACCATTCCCATAGGTGTGCTGTTAAGGTCTTCCTCATGGAGCCAGTATCTTGCAGCCATATCTAAGAGGTGTTTTCTTTCCAAGGATACTGCTGTGCCTCTTCAGAATACTGTGACTTCTGTATTTCTATCCTGGAGTGTCCTGGCTAGATTGAGAACAGAGTTGAAACTGTCCTAAAAATCGCAGAATAGTTACTGGCTCCACAGTAGCTGTGTACCTTTTTTCATCACTGCAGTTAAAGACATTTTCTCTAACCCATAACAATAGCTTGTGGTCTACAGTTTGCTGCTACTTTGTAGGCTGATGTAGAAAGATTGTGGCCTAGACATTGTGAAATATTGGTAGCCATCAGTTTAGTCTTGGAGAATGCCTACAATCCAAGGAGGAAAGGCTGCTTCCTCTATGTCTTGTGAGCGGCTTGCATAGAAACTCAGAGCAAGCTTTCAAAATTCCTGAATGTCACAGGCTTTCAGTGCCTAGCTCTATGACTGTAAGCAAATTTAGGTGTTGACTAGATGGCTGGTGTCTAAAAACAGAGTCTTCCTAGAACTTGTACATTGTTATAGGAGTGACATCTGAAAGCTGTCTATTCAATTACAGAAAGAATGGAGAGAAGACAGAAATGGAGAATTTAAAAGAAAAGTTGCCCGCTGTGTAAGAAAAAGCCAAGAAACTGCTTTTGAGTGACACTTATTCAGCAGCTAGTAGCTTCACTTTTTTCAGGGTAAGTATCCTTCTAAAGACAAGTCAGTTACCTGAGTTGAGGATTTCCTGTCTAAGTGTTGCTGAACTGTTTGGGTTTTTTTTCCTCAAAAGCAAAAAAAAAAAAATCCACCAAAAAGACCCAACCAACCAACCCTTCATCACAGCTCGGTGGTCTCAGTGGAGTTCTTTTGGCTGTATGTGATACTAAAGACTAAAAGAATTTTTCAAGTGCAGTAACAGCCCATTCTGCCAAGACTGGAGAACTTCTCTAAGACTCTTGTATTTATGTTGTTCGGAAGTTGAAATTCTCTTCATCAGTATTCATCCTGCTTTATTAACAGTGCTTCGGGCTTACTAGAGCTGTAATAGAAGAGAATAATCATTCTTTCATGTTCATTATTGTGAAGAAGCTTGAATCTTAAAAGCATCCTGTCATTCGTGTATGTATATGGAGTTTATAAGTTCGTGTATGTATATGGAGTTTATCTTGCAGATGTTGTTAGCATGTTGCACGTAGGTTTGAAATAAGACTTCAGTGAGGTTGTTAGGAACCATTTGGAAAGGATTGCTTCGGGTATCTACGTAATTTTAATAGAAAGTCTGCTAGCATATCTGAAAGGATCAAGTTGAGATATTATCCATCAATAATATCAAGAAAGGTGGTGTTCTCTTCAGCAGCCCAAAAAACTTTTTCACTGGGGAAGACTTACGAATAGCTTCAGAAAAACAGCTATATTCTGCTTGGAAACTGAACTGTAGCATATCTGAGAGCCTGGACAAGTTTTGACCTGAGAGTAGCTGATGTGATATTTACACTTACGCCACCCTGTTAAAAATGAGCTTCTGACTCAAGATTGTTACTCTAATTTGAACAATCCCATCCTAGTTTTAATGGCTTTTTTTTTTGGTTACACAATAAGCTCTTGCAGAAAGCTCTGTATTAAAACATGGCCCTTAAATATCTGGCCTTTGGTCACTTTAATCTTGGTATGCCAAGGAAAAACTTCCTCAACTAGCTAATAATTTCCCATTCTTGCTTTTCAAAGCAAAACAGAGCTTCATGTTGAAGCTGCCCTTTCTTAATGGTTGGTTTGGCAAATAAACTACTCAGACCCGTTTGGCTGGAGAAGCCCAAAACCATATGTACTAGTTTACTTCAGCATACAAAAACTGGGGGGGGAGCAGGGGGGAGTATGGCACTGTATGTAGTTTAAAGGGGTTGTACTGTCTGAACAACTAGAACAGCTTACTAAATGCTCTTGCTAATTAGTTTTTCTTCACCAAGGTTGCACAGGAGATACTTCCTTTCTTATACTCTTGTAAGAATGGGGGGTGGGGCAGGGGAAGGCTCTGTGTGTGACAGACTACTACTGCTGTATCTCTTCTCTGCAGAAATGCTTTGATTGAATGGAACTTTCTCCAGTATAGAGAAAGCATGAAAATGCTTAATATTGATCAAAAGACTAAGCAAAGGAATTGAGTGTCTTACACAACTGCCTATAATTAGTGTGTAAGAATTGTTAATGCAGCTGTCGGTTTTTTCTGTCTTGGAGAAAGGGAGTAACTGTGAGTAATGCTCCAGAGTATCCTTAACTAACCTCAGCTCTGTTGCCATGTTAAACTTGGCCATAGTGAAACAATGCTCATGACAAATATTTAAGTAATTGGCTGTGTTGCTTTTTTGGAAGGCAAAAGCTTTTCTAAGTCCTGGTGACTCCTCCTAAGTAAGTGATGGGCAATGAGTTGGATGAGAAGGGGCCACATAGCTGCTTTCAAACAAGCACAGCCTGACTTGATAGCTGTGGTGTTACTGCTTAATGAAGCACTGCTATGCCATTTTGTACTGCACTTTGCTGTTGAAGCAGCATCCATCATTCACAGTAAGTGATGCACAGAAGTTTCAATGGTAAATCTACAGGTGTTTAGCCCTATATGTGAATAATCAAACGTTTACACACTATGTATATACACTTGACAAGCAACACAAGTAACAGGAACCTGAAAGTCTGATAGTTCAGCTTGGATACGCATTGTGCTGAACTAACTCAAGTCTTTCTCAGGTGATGATTTTGGATTTATGCATCTTCCGTTTAGAGGTATGTAAAGTTCTTGAACAGGTAATGATTATCTTCCTTGAGCTTGAAACTCTATTTAACATCTTTAAAGGAATTGAGGATGATGAAGGGGTTTATTTTAATAACTGTGATTTCTTTGTAGGTCTTCAATTGAGAAACATGGCACTGTTTTTTTTCCTGCACTCTACCCACCTATTGCTGGACTTCTGTTGTTACAAGTTGGCAAACACTGGCTGGAACTGGGCTGCAATAAAACATGCCAGTTATCAATGCTGACAAGAGCCTAACAAGTGCCAACATAAGATGATTACGCATTTTGAAATCTAATGAACTGCTTTAACCTTCAGGAAGAATTGTAAAGATGTGTACATAGCACAACATGATCCGGATAATATATATACTGTTCATGTACATCCACAAATACACATTGTACCAAATAATGCTGTGTGTAGGTAGGAATAGAATTGTGTAAATTCTAAAGATTTTAGCAGGTTTTCCTCTCCCTATTCATTGTTTCCTATCAGTTTAAAAACAAAACAAAAAAAAAAAAACAAAACAAAAAAAAAAAACAAACCAACAACAACTTGTGAAGCATGTCAAACTAAAACCAATTAGGATAAAGTTGTTTTGTTTTTTTTTTTCCCCCCACTTTAATTTTCCCACTGAGGCTTAATTAAAATCTCTTGCTTATTAAAATTTAGTATTTCTCTTTTGGTTTTTGGAAATGTGCTCCCTTTTATTTCCCCCATCAGAACTTGAAATTTTCCTAATTAAACCCTGAAAGGATTTGCTATCAATTACTTGTGTCTTCTCTTATGATGACCTTTGTAGTCTCAAAGGTGCTTTTTTTTTTCCTTCCCACCCCTTTTTTTTAAACCCAATTGCACATACTTCTTGAATTGGGTATAGCAATAAAACTGGCCATGGAGCACCCTTGAGCAGCCTGCTGGATTTTTAACTTCCAAGGGACTTAAGCGCTTTCATTTGGAAGTTCAGTTGACTAAGTTAGTCTAAGATAGGAATGAGCTGCTTTTTATGGGTGATTTTCTTTTTTTCTGCCTTTTTCATTGCCTGTTTGTGGGGTGGGGTGTGTGTGGGGAAGGCTTGTGTGGTTTTTTTGGTTGTTTTTTTTTTTCTTTCCTCAACGTTGAGTTCAAGCATGCACATCTGTAGGCTTTCAAATGACTAATTTCTGGGTTTGGTATCAAAAATAGTTTCCCCCCTTTTCCCTTCTCTCTCTCCTGTGGCCCTTCATATTCTTTGTCTTTACTTCAGAGTTTTCCTCACCTAATGTACAAAGAAAATTGCGATGTATATTTTCATGTAATTTGATTTTTGGAATTCTGTCACCTTCTGTAGTGAGTTCTTCCAAAATATAATTTTTTCCAATAATAATGTGTCAAACTGGCTGTCTTGAGTATCTAAATAGGAAGGGTAACTGCACTTGGATTACAACTTAGCAGAACATCTTCAACAACATAACATCAGCAAACATTTGTTGAATTTGACATACTGTATTTAATCTTGAAATAATTAAAAGGCAAACAAAACACACACCTTTCTTCCTATTCTAACCATCTTTGGCCCTTCAGTGAGCAAATACTAATCTTGGAGTATCTGATAACAAGAGTTTTCCAAGTCTACCTGAAATACCTTTCAACCAAAAAAACTTTATAAAGGAACTTGCAAGGACTTGACTGTTCTCTGCTCTGTCACAGGTTTACCACAGCTTTTAACAACAGAGAGTAACCCACTAATGAATCAAGAGTTCCAGTGTTAGAGAGTCACCTCATAAGAAGCCTTCAGTACTAATTTGCTAGCTGGCTGCACTTCATTTCAGGTTGCTGTGCAACACGCGTGTACTAAAAGGTGTATATTGCAGGTTTCTTGAGGGGTGGGCTGGGGTGGAAGGAGATAACAGTTACAGCCATATGGGACAAAAAAGCTAGTTAGTAAGTATGAGCTGACTTACAATAAGCTGCTGACTTATTGCTTCCTCCTACAGGTGTTTTAAGTAAACATGGATGTTTACACCCACATTTACATATTTGTTAACTAATTATTTTGAGAAATAATTAGTTAAATCTGCTTTTAATTGGATAGCCTGCTCATGTATGCAGGCAGATGCGTGCAGTACTTCAGAGCTCTTGGTGCCGAGACACAATAGCTGATTTTAGTTCCCGTTTTGAGTGCTTGTCTAAAATTGCTTGAGAGGAGGTTTCTTGCCCACCAGCTGGCTACCCTTTTTTGCTTATCTAAGAGTTGGGACTGTGCACAGTCTCAGTGACGTGGTGCCATTCTCTCTGTAAACAAAACACTGGGGAAAAAGCTACTCTTCCCAAACCTAGCAGTGGACCTCTTCCCCCACAGGCTGCCCTTCCTTCTCCCTTTCTACAGTGTATCTAAAGAGCTGGCAGCAATTCAAGATAATCTCTCCTTGCCGCTTTCAGCAAGTTCAACAGTGTTCTCTGTTTTGTCTGCCTGAGTAACACATACAGTTCACAACTGACTCATCTATAAACTTCACAAAATAGTTTAAATCTTTATTTTTCTGATTTGTTCTCCAGAGGACTTGTTTGTTTGTTCTTTAAGGGGTAGGTCTGGGAATGTTAGTCTTGCATCAGTGGTATGGAAGTACTGTTAATTCCACAGCAGTGTTGGTTCCCCTCTTTGTAAATTATTCAAATATAAACCCACTTCTGTTTGGCTTATCCAGATGGTTTGTGATTCCACATGACCCAGATATTCCAAAGCAAGGAGCGTTACTATGAGATGCTGTTAGGACACACAAGCTGCAGGTATGGCTAATGCCCAGTGACTTAATGAAAGAGGTAACTAAGGGTCTGGTGCCAAATGTCCAGGTTGTAGAAAGCCTCTGGCAGGCATAGAAATGGCCTATTTAACTTTTCTGTGCTCACAGTTGGCTTTTTGTTTGTTCTTGCCCCACACGTGACAGGGATCTGGCTACAAGGGTTACTGATACAAGCAGAAATTTCTGCTTAGCCTCAAGATAGGAACATTGAAGAGATGCAGTACATACAAGTAGTACTAGAATACTTGTTGAACAATTGAGTAAACCAGTGTTACTTGCTGAGTTTCACCTGTACCAGGATCTTGCATCTAGTTTGGTTTATGTAGGTTGTCAGCTTACTGGATGACTAGTTACACTTTTTCTAGTTCTCTGGAGTCTTGTAATTATGGCTGAGTTTTTGTGCTCTTTTGTTCCCCCGACACATGGTGGCCTGCTTTCCAGATAACACTGCATCACTGGGGGAAAGACAAAGAAAAGGACTGAATTTTAATAAACATCAAAGTAGTATGGCCATTCTCATTCCTTTTTTATATTTCTCCATACTGCCCCTTATGCGTCAGAGAAGATCTCTGTAAAAATCAGAAGGGCTGTTCAGCTGTCTTTCTAAAATTCTTTCCTGCTGTGATACCTAGAAAATGCTTACTGAAACTAGACGATCAATAAATGGAGAACGTTAATGCTGAAGTGATTATAAGTGTATTTTGTTTTTTTTGGTAGGCCAATGGGGGTGGACTTTTTATTGCGCCTGTACCATCTGGTGCACTGCTCTTGGTATGGTGCCATCACAGTGCAAACAGAGGAGCACCACAAGTCTTCATAGTTTTGGTGTCTCTTCAGAAGCATGTACAAGTCATCACAAACCAAACCAGAAGGTGCTTGGGTTTTAAAGAGAGGCTGTAATAAGATGCTTTCCTGCCCAGGCAAATCCCCAACAAAAGATGAGATTGCTGATTCCCCACATGCAAAACAGCAGTAGTTTGAAATCTGATCTCTGTTGTTGCTCAGAAATTCAGCTAAGACCAAAACCAATCAGGCAGTAATAACTTTCCTCGCAGTTACTCAGGATGATCAATAGCACCCATGACACCGTGGCGTAAGTTAGCTATGTAGCAAAGGTGGACACGTTTGTCATTGAGCTGCGAAAAATGAGAGGGGTCACATTTCATGATCTGTCTCTAACCTACAGTCTGTGGCTCTCCTACGTCCAGGCCTAGTTCTGGTTTTCCTGTGTTACCCAACAGGCACAGAAAACAGACAGGAACAGGAGGCAGAGCAACTTTTCACAGATCACTTAGTGGTGAATTCAGGAGAAAATCATGTCTGTAAAACAGTACTGTAAATAATGTGTGCAAAAATTTATTTAAAATTAGCTCTTCAAAGCAAACAAAAAAATTGCTGTTGGATCAGCATATAATATTTTGGTATTTCTGTTGTATCTAGGCAGGAAAGATCACCACCACTGAAAGCTGTCGAGGGTCAGCTCTGTTGTACACAGGGCTTCAGAACGCGATCTTGTCACCGTCCCTCGGTCATCGCCTGTCTCCGCTCTCGGCCGCAGGCTTTGCCCGCCGGGCACAGACCCAGGGCTGCTGACGCTGAAACAAATGCAAAACAAAAGCAATACGCGCAGGAACTGAAGCAGCGATGACACGAGCGCTAAAGAGACCCCCATCGGATTGAAAACCCGCGTTGGCACTTCCATTTGCTGTACTGGAACTGGGTGAGCGGGAGAAGGCAACGCGCTGCTTCGGGCTGTGCTCACGCCGGCGCATCACGGTGGCCTTCCGTGCGGGTGGAACCCACCCCAGCGCGGCCCCGGCCCCGGGCGGGCGGCCCCTGCTCCAGCCCGCCCTTCCCGGCATTTCCCAGCCCTCCAGCTCTGGCTGTCGCCCCTCTGCTGCCAACGCGGCCGTGGCTCTGCTCGACAGCCCACACGAGGCACCGGCAGGGATCGCAGGGGCCGGACACTGCACAGCCAGCCGCCGGGTGGTTTTAACCCGAAACGCCTGAGGCGCAGAGCCGCAGAGTCCCGCCTCCGCCTCCGCCTCCTCCTCCTGAAGGGACGGGCAGCACCGGCGGGGCGGGCCGGCTGCCAGGGGGCCGTTCC
>VZSZ01001998.1:847092-867473 GCA_013398815.1 Ibidorhyncha struthersii | reverse complement strand
GCCGGCCCTGCCCGCGGCGGGTGGGGCAAGCCGCCCCTGAGGTGAACGTGAAATGGCGGGAGGGGGGCTCTGCCCTGCCCTGGCCGCAGGCTGACGCCTCCGGGGTCCTGGCACGGGTGCCCTTGCCACTCAGGAGTGAGATTTTCGGGGTAGCCGTGCCTCACGGCTGCCGAGGGTGGTGCGGAGCCCGCCGGGACATCGCGCCGACCCCCTCCCCGCGCTTGGCGGGCCGGGCGGGAGGTGCGGTGGGTGATGGATGGCGGCTGTCCCGGGGCTGCCGGCTGAGGAGAGCCCGGCGTGCTCTGCCGGAGTCGCTGGGCTTGGGGTAAGGCGGAGGAGCTGTGCCGCAGACTCCTGGTCACTTGCTGCTGCGAGTCCTTTTGTCGAATTTGGGCTCCGATGACATCTGCAGAATTCCTACAATGCTTTTGTTTCGTTTGGAGGCTATCAATTGCACCGCTTCAAAATTAATTTAACGGAGGAAACAGGATTTGAAAAAAACACTTGGGTTTTTACAGTCCTACTTCTTTCTGCAAGACAAGCTTCCTCTTTTCCTCCCTGGAGGAAACTGAGTCGGCAAACTGAGCTAAAATGCCCCAAGTTACAAAGGAAATGAAGGCTCTATCTTCCAGTCTCAAAAGCACGGCCTCCAACTCTTGAAGTGCAACTCTCAGTCAGTGGTAGAATTTTAAAACCACTTGTGAAAGATTAACTAGGATGTAGCAGATGCTGATCTCCTGGCATGCATCAGCCAAGAGGATGCTGCAGCCAAGCTGGTTTAATAAATCCTTAGAGCAACTCCTAACTTTGTGTGCTGAAATACCACTGTTTCGTATTTAGCTGACGAGCCTCTTAAGCTTGTTTTAAGCCTTGGTGACCCAGCTCTGGTGGGCATTAGCTGTCAAAGATTTCTTCAGGTGGTGAAACTTTTTCCACTGAGACTCTCAAGGGTCTGGGGCTCTGGTTCAGGGTCCAGCTCTGCAGAATGAACCTGCAATTGATGCAAGTCCTGTTTCAGACATCTATACTCCTCAAAGGTTCTTCGCTAATTCAAGTAATTCTCAGATCTTTTGGCTAACAAAAGCATGTGATCAATGAGTGATCCTGCGTGAACAGGAATTGGAGTTGTAGCTCTCCCCACTCAATTCCTGTGACATCTGGGCAGAGGGGCTCATTTTGTCCCTTCAAACAAAGTACCTATCTGCAGCAACACTTTTCTAGTTAAGAACTGATAGTATTGGAGAGTCAGCTGAAAAGTGAAGGCCCTTTAAGGAAGGGAGCTTGTCAAACTGCTCATCTGCTCAGAAGCTGAGTGCTTTTTTTTATGGAGGTGTTGCTTCTGTGTGCAGAAGTCCTGCATTAGATTTATTGCAATTAATAGCCACAAAACGATTGAACAGTTTATAAAGAGAAGATCCAAGCTTCCTTTTGTGACTTCTGTAAGAGTTCTGTACCACCGATACCAGGTTACATGCAGGCAGGGGTAAAAATTGTTGGATTAATGTATGAGTCTAGAGCATCAGGAAGTACGCTGTAGTACTTTGGGATGGTTGTTGGGGTAAAGATTATAAGCGTGCAAAAATGAGGAAGAACCAATAAAGCAGTAACTTGTGCAGCCTTGGGGAGATGGGAGTCTGAGTGTGGAGCAGTGGACGAAGGACCTGAGTTGAGGGGTAAGAAATAATATATCTTTCTGAAATGTTTTACTGGGGTCCATTCAAGAAGTAAAAAAAAATCTTACCCATATTGTTTCTGTGACTGCTTTTCGTGGGTGGGATGGGCAATGTAAGGGGTTCCTCTAGACCCTCCCTCTAGTTTTTGGTACATGCTATCTGTCACTCCATTGCCTGTTGCCTCCCTACTTATCTCTTTGAATTCAGCTGTCTAGTTGCTCTTGAGTCCCTTCTGCTAAAAGAAAATGTCAGTAGCCTTTTCTGAAGTCCTTTTTAAAGTCTTTGATGTGAAACATAAACTTCTGCCGGTTCATGAGCTGCTACTCTTATCTGCCAGAAAGCTGCTAACAAACACTGCTTTTATTTTCTTGTCTAGCTATTTGTTAACTCTATACCTGGACTGTGGGCTCAGTAAAGGAGTCACTCAGTGTATGCCTCTCTGCTGAACTCAGGCATCCTCTTCACTAGTGCATGTGGATTGATATTTAGCCAGAGACTTACTGGTATCTTCCAGTCAGGCCGTCCTTTCAGTGTCTTGATGCAAGGATCTTCTTGAGATGTATGTATGCATGTGGTAATTGTGCCTTATACTTGGGAGACAGGTGAATGGTCATACATAATGTGGACTGGTAGTAATATGTGCTCTGTCAAAATGATTGCCAGCTTGAAGATATAAGGGTCATTTTATATTGATTTTTAAAAAGTGATGACACTTATCCCCCCTTCCGAAATTGAGGACTGTAAATAGTAAAGCTGGAGTTGTGGTGCTACTTGTTTAAATGCAGGTGGTGCTTCTACCTGAGATTGGACAGGTTCTACTTTTGAAGCGACTGTTATTTTAAGCAACTCATTATTAATTCTTTAAATGAACAGTATACAGGGAAGGCTTGAGGCTTTGCTCTTTTGCAGAGAATATTGATTAACTGGGCATCAAAGATTGTCTTGAATGTGCACCTGAAATGTGCTGTAAGATAAAATACTGTAGTACTGTGTAGTAGCTACTACACAACTGGTGTGCATGTTGTCATGTAGAATAAGAGAAACTTATTTTACAGCTCTTTAAATTCTTACAGCAAACAAATACCTATCGATCCCTCTCACTGAGGTTGCAGGAAGTATATGCTGTCAATCTGAAAACAAGATTTCTCAAAGCTTCAGTTCTTTGAGGTATTTTAACTGCCAGAAGTGATTGTCTTGGATTGCCCTGGAAGCAGCAGTAGCAAGCTTGATTGTTGGTTATGCATAAAGTTTAAGCTACCACTGTTTGAGGGATTAAGGTAGTTCTGCATTGTGTCCTGTTGACTTCAGAGTAGTTTGGAGCCAGGGTGTTACCTTCTGGTACTTGATTCTTTATTCCCACCTTCACACTCTCATTGCTTGACTGGAAGATGCAGTATTTCTTCAAGATGATGTATGCTAGGAGGTTCAGCAGGCAACACCTTGTTCTTAGCATTTGAATGTATATGACACCTAAAAAACTTACTGTATGAATAGTGGTGGTGTCCATACATTGTTTTTTGGTGCAGTTCTTGAAGTGTCTTTCAGTGGTCACTCTTGGCTCCTATTAGATTCCTTACTGTAACAGTAGGGCTTGCTTTGTGCCAGCCACGACATCTTCCTTATGAATCAGTCTGGAAGCAGCAGTTGTTAGAGGCATATCCTTCTAGTTCTGGGAACACTGAAACTGCAATTATCTTTAGGTAGAAAGAACAGAGCAGAACTTCAAACCCTCTTTGAGGGTTGGTGTGGTATTGGTAGCACAATTCTGAAATCATAGTATATTTCAGTAGAATAAGGGAAGTATCCCAGCAGAGATAATATTTAACTTTTAAAGGATGAAGCTAAATAAAACGCTGGTGAAGGACGTACACTGCCAAACCTGCTTAAGTAGTATTAACTGAAGAGTAAAATAGGGTAAATAACCTTTTGTATATTCATTACAGGTAAATAACCTTTTGTATATTCATTACAGTAGTTCTTAAGTTAAAAGACTTATGAGGGAGCATTTGCTGCAGCAGTCCATAGAGGAAAGACTAAATGAGGCATTCTGTCTGCAGCGGAGCTAGGGAAAGATGCTCTGCCCTGGGGACCTGTGTTGGAGCAAGGCCAAGGTCAGCCACGCTGTTGAACTTTTCTACAGAAGCAAGAAGAAAACACTGGTCATGAGAGCTTGGTTTCTTGTTTGTAGTAGTGACTTCCATTTAGTAAATATTTGAGAAAAACTGTTGGAACAACGAATTCCTGGCTGATAGGGAGTAATCTTGTAGGAACTTTCCCACTTAAAATCATTGGTTAGCTTCCACATTTCTCCTCCCTGCCCCCTCTCATTTTAGGACTCGTTTTGGATTTGTACCTCATTTGGAAAATCATCTTAATGATGGGGAGAAATAATCAATTAAGCACAACGATAGCTATGTACAGTTTGTGCAACTAATCCATAAATACTTGTAAGTTGGACTTTTTTAAGCAACTGTACAGATGTTTTCTTCCAACAGTGAAGCAGAGATTTTTTCATATGGGTGGCCTGGGAAGAGTTCAGTTCACTAACTTATCACAACATGTTGTGGAGTGACCATTTGAGTGTGGTGGAAAAGCAGGTTCTGCAACAGGATGGAAATACTTGACCAGGGATCAGATTCCCAGGCACTGTTGCTGTGCTACTCCTGAATTGAAATAGCCACCATGGACCTGACTGCATAGTGATGCTGTGTCAGTGCAGTGCCTCTGATGGAGGAATGTGTGTGTGCCAGTAGTAAGTACGGTTTTATATGTTTTTTTGACTGGCCTTTAAAATTCCCACTCTGGCCATTTTTGAAGGAGTTTCTTAGCAGAAAGTGTGAGGAGTTCTAAACAGGTCAGTTAAGTACTCTGAGGTAGATATGGTATTATGGTATGTCAGCAACTGTTTTAATGCTCGCTTGTGGTTGATGCCTCAGTTGTAAAATCAGACAGCATCTTAACTAAATGAATGGGTAAGAACTAAAGAGTTAGTCCTCTATCCCACCATAATTCCCACAGTCGTGGACTCCCATGGTTTTAGAAAGCTTATGTCGTTCCTGACTGGACAGGATTCAGGAACTTTCTTTGTAAGTGGATTCTATCACTCTGTTTCTGATTTTTCAGTGTGGCTAGCAATGATATGAAATAAAACACTTAATATTGGGAGTGAGATCCTCGAGTATTGTGGAAGAGGAGAGACTCTTATTGGAGTGTTCCATGGTTAAACTCAATGTGTGATGTGCTTGTAGGTTAAGTTATGCTCAGATGCAAAACAAAAGCATGTTTCAACCTTGTAGTAACACTGTGTGCCTCTGCAGAGGAGGTGGCCAAGCTGGAAAAGCACCTGATGCTCCTCCGCCAGGAATATGTAAAGCTGCAGAAGAAGCTAGCTGATACAGAAAGGAGATGCAATCTGCTGGCTGCCCAGGCTAACCAAGACAATGCCAGTGACACCTTCATCAGTCGACTTCTTGCCATTGTAGCTGAACTCTATCAGCAGGAGCAGTACAGGTAAGAAATTCCCCTTTGGGGAATTCCAAAGGGGCATTACAGGACCTTTGACTTCATTGACTGCCATAGGTACTAGTCTTTCTCTACTGCCTGGTATGTATAGGGTCCTCAGTTGCAACTGCAGTTGGAAGAGCGTGCTAAGATCAGGTAGCATACTGAATCCAATCCTTGAATCAAGAGCTCTAAGTAGAAGTTTGTCTCGGACACTGATATTTAAGACAAGTTTAAAGAAAACTGACCACTCTCACTGTCAACAGCAAAGCTGCCTTTGAACAGAAGTAATTTTAAACTGATCTGTACCTAGTTGAAGGCTTAATTACATGATGTATCTTCTACCAACTGGAAAGCCCTCCTTTCATGAAAGGATGTGTCCTTGAAACCAGTCCTGTACTTCTGGTGTGTGTAAACCAGACAAGCCAATTTAATCAGGCTTCTTATATGATGTAACAGGTCTCAGACAGTGATATATGACTTAGTGGTATAAATGATGTTGTATCTTTGAATTTCAACACAAAATTGGGTTTAACGGTTTCTTTTCCATAGGCACATTAAGGATCACCTTCAATACTCCAGATCCCTTAACTGATTTAGTTCCAAGACTACAATGACACTTACCAATTTCTTTGCTATTACTGAAAGCAATGGCAATATAGTAAAGGAATTCAGTCATCTGAGGGGAAAAAAATGTAGTTTTGATTAAAATTTCCTTCCCCTGACCCCTCTTCATGAGCCTCCCTGAGAAAATGCTCTGTGCCTGGTAAGAACTTATTATAGCATGCTGTATAAAAGATTCATTAGGTAGCGTATGTCAGAAGAGCCGGATCACTTCAATTCTGTTCAGCTTTAAAACTGAAAAGGTACAGAATAGTGGTCTAGTTATAAAAGGAGAAAGGATGCAAGTCCTAAACCAAATTTTAAGTAACTTCTCTGTATTTTTCACGTTAGTTTATAGCAGTGCTTTGACTTAAATGGTCTGGAAAATACACCTACATGGTCAGAACATTTACAAGCTATGGGATTTTAAAATAACAGGGCAGGTACTTTCTAACTACAATGGATAACCTGGTGTTAAAGAGGTCAGAATGAAATCGAAGTGTTCCTGACAGCTGGTCTCCTGGGCATTCTTGGAGTCTGCCTTTTACTCAGACTACTGTCAGACGTCGTTTGTTCTCTTACTGGTCTTGCCTGAAACCATTGGGGCTTAGCTGACAGTATTACTATGGACACCGCAACATAAATATTTAACCTCAAGACTGCTAGATTTTCCTGTCTTCTACAATAGTTCCCCTGGAGTTTATGCTGAAATGGTTAAGAAAAAAAAACCCCACTTTAAATGTTAATGCCTCATTGCATTTCTCTGTAGAAAAATAAGAATTGTGTTAGGTGGCAACATGTTCTATTTAACCAACTAAGTGTATGTCTGAAACAACTTGAACCTAAATGTCGATACCAGGACATAGATACTATGGGGGTGCTGAATCCATACATACCTAAGCACAGGGGAAGCCTGCGCTATACATGTATATGTTTTTTTTTTTTTTTTTTCCCTCTTATCAGTGATCTGAAGATAAAGGTTGGGGAGAAGCACATTAGTGCTCACAAATTTGTCTTGGCGGCACGCAGTGATACTTGGAGTCTTGCCAACCTTGCCTCAACAGAGGAGCTGGATCTGTCAGGTCAGTCACTGCTTAGTAGTATGACGCTTAGACTGTCTTTAGGATGACTGGCAAAAGGGCCTGTTGGGAGAAGGTTCCTTATGTACCTTTCGGACTACTGCGGTCCACGAAAAGTGGTGCTTAATCCATGAATTATGGAGCTCTGGCTCTGGAACTTGATAGTACCATTCTGAACTTGGTGCTAGTGCTAGTTAAATCAATAACCTACCTTTGTTCCCTTTAATGAACAGGGGTTGAGAATGGTGGCCTGTTTGTCTTTTCTAGTGTCAACTAAATATAACGAAAAACAAATCTATGTGGAGGAGCTTGACTTCTTCCTTTCTAAGGACAGGGCTTTTTGAGGTAGCGTGCATAATTTCTCTGAAGTGTGTCATGGAAATACTTTGCTTCTTGTTAACATAGTGTGTGTGGGAAATGAATACAAATACTGATGTGTTATTAAAATGTTATTTGCTTTTGTACTTTGATACCTTTGCAAAAGAGGTGAGGAAGAGAATTTTTCTAAAAGACAGTCTTCTACAAGATGGTGTTGTGTTCTCCTGTAGCTGTTTCTTGTGTGTGCTTTCACTGGGCAGTATATCTGCAGGTTGAACTTCTTGACAGACTTCTCTTCTGTACTTACAGTATAGAAGAGTCGTGTACAATTAATTTGTGAGTAATAAAAATAGGCATGAAGTTAAGCAGGTTTGCTGGCTGGCTTGTTGAATATTAAGCATTGGCTTCACTTTCTGCACTTAATATTGCCATGAATCGTTAAGTGCAGACAAACTGGAAAGAAGCAAGTCACAGCAAGCTAGTCTTATGAGATGCCATAGGCTTTCTTGCATAAGGATTTATGGATCTTTCTGCAGCCATAAGAAAACAGATGCCAAGGATTTTTTAAATTGAGTGCTATGCTAACAGAAGATTATTACCAAAAAACTCTTATGTTAGTTGTAGTTTTGTTGCACATGGCAGTCCGTAGCGTTTCTAGCTCCACATTTAAGCTGGTCTGAGAACCTCAAATGTGACTGGTCCTGCATGTTTAACAATGCAAACACTTCCTATTATAGAATGATGCTTAAAATAAATGCTAGTAAATGGTACTTTCCACTGTGCAAAATGGAATCTTTTTTTAGGAAGTTTGATAAATGGCATGAGGATTAGGCTATGAAATAGTTGTAGCAAGCAACAAGCTGTTCCCTAAAAACTGTCATGGTTTTCTTAAGAACTTGCAAGTTAAGATTACCCAAATCCTTACTTCGAAATACAGGCAGTATTTCAAATTGAGTGTTTTCCAGAGTTCATGTAATCTGCAGAATTTTCTACTCTTTAAGAAGATTCTCTTGTTGCAAGGGAGAAAATGAACTCTTATCTCTGTCAAGGCAGAGCTGATACTACAGCTCTGCCTAGTTTCCCAGTTACTTCAAGTTCAGCCTTATTAAACCCTCCTGTTCTTAGGAAGCAGTCTACATGCAGAGTAGCAGACAGTACTTGGGACAGTAAGTAATCTGGGGCAACCCTCCATGTAGAGGATATGTGTTTTAGGATGGGTATTTCAGTGTCTTAAACATGTATGGTTTTGTTTTAAACTAAAACAGCTTAAAGGACTAACCTTATTTTTTCTAAATGAATGGTGTTTTTGTTGTGATGGGTCTGATCTTATGTTGTGGAGTAATGCTCATCTACAGCCTTTTAAGTAGGATTGTCACTATACTTCTGACTAGGTGACAAAGGTCCCTGACCACTGGGCTTGTGTATCTCGTCCTGTGGTGTAGGTTTCTATTTTTCTTGCTGTGTAAAAACATCAGGCTGTGATCAGTGTTGTAAACACCTGAAATCTAAACAGCTTCTTAAACTGACTCTTTTGCACCTTTCCTAGAAATGATTTCCAGCAGTTTTTAGTACTTTGTAGTCATTACCAAGATGTAAGTACCTTTATTGGAATGCAACAGTTCATAACATGGCTATGATATCAAAGAGGGAGGATTCTCAAATTGAAAAGCGGATTTGTTTGTGAAATGTAGATGTGGATTTAGGGACCACATGTCCCTAAATAGATGTGAGGGACCATGGACTTCAAAGGGGCATCACTGGTCCCTAAATATGCAATACTTGTGTAGCAGGTAGGAGATGTTATAGGGCTCCCTGCATTCTGCACAGTGTTCCAATGGAAAAAAAAGTTTTCCTGCGTGGTGCCAGCGTTGTTACTAGTTTCAGCTTCTGACCAGTTTTGCCTCTGTTTTGACATTTCAATAGAACTAAAGCAGTACAGTTTCAACAAGGCTTTTTTTTTTTGATGGTACCTGTGACTTTAACAGTCAGAGGAATAGCAACTACTTGAATAGATGATGGTTCTTTGGGTATTTCATTAATCCCTGTTGCTCTCTGTACCAGATGCTGACCCAGAGGTAACCATGGCAATGCTGCGGTGGATCTACACAGATGAACTTGAGCTAAGAGAAGATGATATCTTCTTGACAGAGCTCATGAAACTTGCTAACAAATTTCAGCTCCAGCTGCTTAGGGAAAGGTGAGTCTTGGTAAATACAGTGAATCTTGTTGAACTCTTCAACCTTGTTTGAACAGAAATAAGATGATAGCTGCTGGCAGTTGGATCAAATTTTGCTTTTTTAAAGTCTTGAGGTTTTCAGTAATACAACACAACATTCACTTGATCACAGGAAATGAAGCCTTGTGCTACAGTTAAACTGTAACAGTTTTTCTCATAGCTCTTATTTTACTTTCCAGTTCCTCTCCCAGTCAAACTAATAACCCTAGTTTGACATTAAGAGGAAGTAGAGATCAGTATATTAGTAACGAGCTCTGGAGAGTTGCAATAAAGGAATTGTTAAAGAGAATGCTAGGAAGAGTCAAGGGCAAGTAGCTTGCAGTATTAAAATACTAAAGGTATTTCACTAAAGGTGAAATGTTTTTAACTTAAATAGCAGTTCTGTGCATCTTGGTGGAACCTTTTCTTCATAAAGAAGGCTAATGTAACAGTACAATATTTTGCCATTTTGAGGCAATTAACACCATTCTAGTAGGGGCTAGGCTGTTATCTTGAATGTACAGAGTGCTGTAAATAACCATTTTAGAGTTAGTGAGCAGCCTGAATGTACAAGTTGAAACCTCATCAAGTTTTGTAAACCTTTGAAGCCTTGCATTTAGTCAGAGATAAAGTACCCTTTGATATAATAATCTTTTGCCCAAGGGGTGCCAGGGGCTGTAATAGTATATAGCACTCAATCTATGATTTAACTGTGACTAAACACAAAGCAAACTAAACTGCTGTCAATGCTTCTGACCAAAGAAGTTGACATCTGGAAGGTCAATGCTAAAACTGCATTCAAGCTTTGTACCAGCCAGAATCATCTTCAATGTTGTATTACCTAAACATTTCTTGCTGTTGTCTGTTCATGGTAGTCTAGTGACAAGTCCACATACAGTATGCTACTAATAATTATTAGATGTCTTGGTAGGTACCTGTACCTGGAGACAAGTATTTCCATTTTTTTGTCTTAATATCAGCTTTGAGATCACTGGCATGTTTAACTTCATTTTGAGGTACTTGGATTTTCTTCCCATCAACTCAAACTAATAGCTTCACACCTGTAGAAATTTGTTGGGTCTGCTGTTAACGTTTATCCCTTTTCTTTATGAATCAAATGGCTGTACTTGGCATGCCTCTTTCTAGCTTTGGCACAAAAGCTGCTTCTGATTGCTCTAGTACTTGTAGAGATAGACATCTTCCCTACTTCATAACAGTGAAGGAACTGCAGTTTGTTCCCTTGGGAGAACTAGGATGTTTGTCTTCACTTGTCTGCTCCTGCAGTTTGTTATATTTCATGGTACCTCAGCTTAGATGCTGCTTTAATGAGTCTGGTCTTACGGAAGCTGTCTTACAGAGCTTCTGATTAAAGTATGTTTATGCTGTGTAGCCTTACAGTAAAGCAAGGCCAAGCCTTTTTCTACTGGCATCTAGGAAAAACAGTATATAGGACCCTGTTACAGCATGGGCGGATGATTACAGTAAAGCTGTTTTCTCATTACTGAACACTGGCTTTTCTGTTTTGACAGATGTGAAAAAGGAGTTATGTCACTAGTTAATGTCAGGAACTGCATTCGTTTCTACCAGACTGCTGAGGAGCTGAATGCTAGCACTCTTCTGAACTATTGTGCTGAGATAATTGCAAGTCACTGGGTAAGTACTGTCAGAAGGAAGCAAGACCAAAAATGTTTGTAGAGTATAGGAACTTAATCATTAGAATTTTGCTTAACTTACTGTACTGTCTGACCTCAGGAGTATCTCTTGGTTTGCCAGCATTCAAGCATTCCAGTTGGGATGGGGATTACATGGATTCCTGATAACTTTCAGTGACTAAGGTGACCTATTACGCTGACCCTTATATGTTTGCAAGGAGCAAGGGTGTTGATAAAAAGCTGTCAAATCTGCCTGCCCTGCCCCAGGTGTGAGTGAAGGGGCTGCTTCTGGGGCAGGAGTGACTTTTCCCTTCCCATCTGTCTCGGTTATCTTCAATATGTGCTTTTGACACTGTTATTTGGTATTCTCTACAGTACTAATTCATAATTTTGTTTGAAACAAAGCACGTTAAATGGCTTCATCTCTAAGTTCTTTTTTTTGTTGTCTTTAGAGGTTATGTCCGTTGTCTGTCTTGGTGTGAATGTTTTGACTGGGGGGGAAGTAGCTCATAGCCTGACGACTTCTTCTATTCATTGGAAATACTTCACTGTAAAAAGCATCTTACTTTCCTAAATATGGGGCAACACAAAGGGACTAATAAGCAAGAAGGTTGTTTATCGAATCTGGACTCTGAACTGTTTAGAAGTTCATCCATAGTTGGTTTCTGTCTATACAGATCACAAATCCCAGGCCTGCTTTTACTTCTAAAATAATCCAGGGAAGAGTTTATCTTCTGTAATAGAGGGAGTGGCAGAGAGTCGTGCAATCGACTTGGAAGTTTCACTTGCTCTGATCTGTTATTTTGAGTAAAGTTTGATTAACAGAGTAATGGATTAGCCTTTAAAATAAGGCTTGTCAACAGCAGACTAGTGCGTGAAGACTTAGGTTATTCTAAATCTAAAATGTCATCCAGGTGCAGATGCTTCTTTGTTTGGCTAATGCCAAAGCAGAGGGGAGTGCTTTGATCTGTGAATATATAAAAAAGATCTGAAAGTATCTGAACCTGCAGGTCAGCCATTTTAACTCTTTCCTGCTTCTGACTCCTAACTTTTGACACTGTGCTCTACGTGGAAATGAGGTTGTTCTTGTTTAGTCAAATGAGCACTAACTCAAACCTAAGGTCTTTATACTTCTGTTTCTGTTTACTTTTATTCATAGTTTTTCAAAGTTCTGTGGAGTTGTCAGACTTCAATAGTTGTAGGCCTCTTTGTCAGAAAACACTAATCTGTGATTGAAGTCCAGACAGAGAATTAGTTTAGAGACTAGATGTTAATCTACTGTAATGTCTGGTGAAATGCTAGTTTTCTATGTCTGTAGACAAAAGGGAAGAAAAATTTCACTAACTGATCTTGAAACTAAATTGTAAGATGTAAAACTTTGAGTGTTCCTATCTTGGATTGTTCCTGCTTGTTGTGATGTTACCAAAATGGAGCTTTTAACTGAACTTGTTTTGTGAACTTCATGATCATGTTGTGCACTGCCTTGTTCATAAATAAAACAGGAATATTGCTTACACTTTTTTTATTGCTTCTAGGATGACTTGCGTAAAGAAGACTTCAGTAGCATGAGTGCTCAGTTACTGTATAAAATGTTCAAGTCAAAGACAGAATATCCTTTGCATAAAGCTATTAAAGTTGAGAGAGAAGATGTAGTCTTTTTGTATCTTATTGAAATGGATTCACAGGTATAGTGAGACTGACTTGATCCGTCTTCTAGAATTTGGTGTTTCAAATAGCTAGTTCCTAACTGCTGGTCTGAACCTTGTTATTGATTTTTTTTTTTGTCACTANAAAAACCAAAACCTTACATGCAACTGATTAGATATAATAAAATTTCCATACCTGATATTGCTATGCACATTTAAAGCTGAATGGTATAATAGTCAATTTTGCTGCTTCATGGCAGTTCAGTAAGCATCACTTCTTTGAGTAAACACCTTTCCTTTTCTATTGAATGCTTGAAGTAACAGGTATTCGTTCTGTTTGGATAGACACTCAAAACAACTAGCAAATAAGTTGCCCCCCCCCACCCCCCCCAGCAAGGGGGACAGAAGAATTATTCAAGTATTGGGACTGTAGCAGTACTTAGTGCCCTTAGGTGCTGATGCAATTGGGATTTGAGGTATCTTAAACGAATAATTGGATAATTCTTCCTAGTGCTATGTTGAATATGCTAGTCTAGCTTCCTGTGAGTTAAACAAGGCTTGCAAACAGAAATCCCGTTTTCTCATTGAACAGCCCTCTGGGTAGTCTTGCATGTGGTGATGCTAGTCTTCTGATTGTTTTCCTGTGTAAGATGCACTTACCTAAATGCAACACTAGCATTTTGCATTAGAGCTGAAGGTCTAACATTGTGGTAGTTGGAACAGGCTGTTGAAATACTATGTTGGGCTGGTGAGCATAACTCTAATGTCAGTCGACTGAATTTGTGTTGTAGCTCCCTGGGAAGCTCAATGAATTGGATCACAATGGAGATCTTGCTTTGGATTTAGCCCTCGCCCAGAGATTGGAGAGTATTGCAACTACATTGGTCAACTACAAGGCTGATGTAGATAGGGCAGACAAGAGAGGCTGGAGTCTATTACATAAAGCCATCCAAAGAGGTAAGAAATAGGATAATAAACCCTTGTTAACTTGCAGATGTTCGCAGTGTGGAATATATATCCCAAAGCTTATTCCTGTGTCACTTTTTGAAGTGTCAACACACTTCAGCTGGAAAATTGTAGCCGGGGTGAACTTTGTCCTGTTTCTTTTTTTAAACTTAAAACCAAACAAACTATTATTTGGGATCTGAAAGCTAGCCTGCTGGCTGGTGAACTAAACTTATACTATGTGACATCCAGAAGCAATCTAGTAGAGTACTGTCTGTTAGAGGGAGAAATGTAGGGAGATACTGAGAATATTCTAATTTGACAGCACAACATCTTTCTGACAAATAGTTGAATCAAGCATGACAGCCTAGTTGCAAATAAAGATGAAGCCTCTTTCTAGAGCTGGGTTGAATGCAGCATATGCTTCTTTGTGATTATGGTTAACAGCAAGGGTCTTGGCTACTGCACAGTTTCAGCAGAGGAAAAGCTGACTGGAAGAAGATGAGGAGCAAGTGGAGGTGCTTCTGTGGCTGTCTGAATAGCTTCAAAGCTCTGGTGAATAGTAGCATAGTTCTCAGGGAGGAGTCTGAGTACAACTACATGATTATCCTGAGCTGTTCTCCACCTTAGAGTGGAAAATGCATATTATGAGAACTGGAGCACAGTAGGACCTGATTGCTGTGGCTGCATGACTCTGAAGGCTTTGGAGCAGCAGCATCTCGGCCGATGGCCAAAGTCTGGTAAAAATCTGTAGTGAATACCTCACGCTACTAGTTGTCTGCAATGATATTTTTGGCAGCTCTGTTTGTTCTAGAAAGCCAAGCACAATTACCTTACCTGTGACGGGACCTTATGGGTATTGTAGTGCTACAAATTAAAAGCATAAGTTTATTTTTAACAGCAAGCTCTTTTGGACTCTTAGAAGTAGCTTAAGTTTTGTGAGCTCAGAATAAAGCTCCCAACTTCTTCCTTTCATCTCCTGCATATCTAAACAGGGTAATGCTGGTGTCTGATCCTCTGAATGAAACTTCAGCAGCAGGAGTAGGAGACCTTCTAGGCATAGGTCAGTGTTGTGACGGTTGCAGCCCTATAAAACACTAGAAAGATTGCAGCAGGCTGCTCTTAATACTAGCATTTGTCCTCTAGTTTTAATGTCTGCTTCCAGTTTAAGCTAGAGCTCTGAGAATGAATGCTTGCTTTTCAGTAACCAAAGCTTCAGTGAATTAATCACTGTTAACAATCACATGTTCTGGAAATGGAGCTAAAGCAAATTGTCTGAACTTGCCACATGATTCTTATTTCTTATGATCACTGGAGTGTGGGGGAATGTCAGATATGGAAATCAGAAAATGAGATTCTGGGGTTTTTTTGCTGGCAGAGGTAAAGGCGAATAGTCGTCTTTGTTCTCCAGTCTTGCATTCAGGACAAGCAACTTGTGAAGATGTCTATTCAAAGTAATCTTTGGAGCAAGGGGAATTAGTATTATCCTGAAGTCATTCTCTGCATCTTGGTGTGTCAAGTCCAAGGTTTCATGTACTGAAGTGGACCTAAGTTCCAAATTCTGAGAAGCTCTCAAGAGGGAGTTATTAGGAATGCCATGCATGGTGCATCCTAACTGTTGAAGCCCTTACCTGGTTTATAATGGGGCCTAAACTGTCAAGAGCAAAGGCTGTGTTACTGCTTGTTTATGTAGCAAGACTGAACAGATGATGACTAACTTCAACTACACACTTCTGACTGATGGCCTGGAACAGTGCCTTTTGTTCAAAGCTTACTTATGTGTTTAGTCTCTCACAATTTGTCCAGTTGTGCATTAAAGCAGCAATGGATTTATCTTGATAGAAGAACTAGCAAACTTGGTATCACCATAACAAGTAAACTAGTGTGTGAACTTAAGTCACATGTAACCTCTGGGCAAAACACTTTTTCCAAGGTGTTAAGGAATATTTTAATCCTGACTTTGCAGTGAAATGTTCTTGAAGTTGCCTATTGCTAGGGCATTCTAAGAGCAGACACTTGTATGGGAATGATTGTATAGTATGGAGGGAAATCATGTGTATCCATTTTCTGAACTTGCATAAATTATGTATGGCACATAAAGTATATAGCCATAAATAACCTTGTTCTGTTTCACAAAAAGGAGACAAATTTGCAGCAAACTTTCTCATTAAAAATGGTGCCCGTGTGAATGCTGCTACACTGGGAGACCAGGAGACACCTCTGCACCTTGTGGCATCATACAGCCCCAAGAAGCATTTGCCAGATGTCATGGCAGAGATGGCACAGATAGCAGAGTCACTCTTACAGGCAGGAGCCAATCCAAATATGCAAGACAACAAAGGAAGGTAAATACTGGGTGAAGTCAAGTCTACTGCTGGTTTAACAGATAATATGTAGGGATTAGATATAGCCTGCTAAGAACCTGCTCAGGTCTGTCCGCAAAGCACAGGTGATACTGAAAGCAGGAAAGGTGAATTCAGTAATTCAGTTTGAGACCTGTGGGTAGCACTCAAAGCAGAAAGCTTTGCAGGCTGAATGATACCCTGTCATGACCAATTACACATAGCTGGGCTATAGAAAGCTGGGGTGAGTTGATTGTGTTAAAACACATGGCACACAATTTGCCTTTATTGAATCACTGAACAGCAAAGCAAGCTAGCTAAGATGACAAATAGTATTCCTGAAAGGTACTTCTCTTTGAAGCTGTTAGTGAAACTGAAATTATCTCAGATCCAGTAGCTGCAGTGTGTTTATTTGAAGTG
The DNA here is from genome assembly GCA_013398815.1 of Ibidorhyncha struthersii. Classification (NCBI taxonomy): domain Eukaryota; kingdom Metazoa; phylum Chordata; class Aves; order Charadriiformes; family Charadriidae; genus Ibidorhyncha; species Ibidorhyncha struthersii. The sequence continues at coordinate 851,079 of VZSZ01001998.1, read as the reverse complement.
TAGGGCCTGTAACTGCTTTATGGGTTAAGTTGGGCTAGCAAACAAGTACATTAAAATATATAAAAGACTTAAAGTATATCAGCTACTCAATTCTGATAGGTCACGCTCTTGTGCTTTTTCCTTGAAGGCTAGCTCTTACATTAGTGTAAAGAGTTGCTTGCTACTAAATTAGTTGGAATCATGTGCCTGAAAGGGGAGATTGCCTTTTCTTTCAAGATGTGCTTGTGCCCTTCTCCTGAAAGCAGAGACAAAAGTTAACCCCATAAGATTTTGTCCATGGTCACCACCAGATTTAAGTCTTTCACTTATAACTAATGTAACTGTACTTTGCTCCAATTACAGGACCCCATTGCATGTGTCAATTGTGGTCAGGAATGAACCTGTATTCAGTCAGCTTCTCCAGTGCAAACAGTAAGTCCCACTTAAATATAAAAGACACTGAGGTTACCTTGTACAGTGAAGATAGGAAAACTGGTTTAACAACTCTTCTGTGCCTTTTTTGCCTTATAATAAGGTTAGCAATAGGCTTGGGATGCAAAAGTGTAAAGGCTTTGCATAACTTAAGATGCCAGAACAATGCCAGAAGCGAAGTAGGTTTTTGCCCTACTGTAAAGAGGAAGCAAACTGCATCTCTGTTTTTCAAAGAGGGCTGAGTGAAATAATGTAGCAATAACTTCATTTGTAGTGGAGCTAAAAGGAGTAATAAGACAATATCTGAATACAGTTCAACTTGAGTGCTGCTTAAAGCTAATGCAAGTGACTTCTTAGGGTGATGAAGCAGAATGCTTAATCTGACTCAGTTTCTTTGTAGTTGAATTTGCACTTCTTGTACACAGTTTACTCAAATACAAGAGGATTTATCTCTGTTGCACTTAGTAGGAGCCCAAATCTACCAGGGTCACATTTCTCCTGGGAGCAATGAGATTAAAACTGGTAGTCACTAAAAGGTATTTTCACAGAATCACAGAATAGTCAGGGTTGGAAGGGACCTCTGGAGATCATCTAGTCCACCCCCCCCGCCAGAGCAGGGTCACCTACAACAGGTTGCACAGGACAGCGTCCAGGCGGGTTTTGAATGTCTCCAGAGTGGGAGACTCCACAACCTCTCTGGGCAGCCTGTTCCAGTGCTCCACCACTCTCAAAGTAAAGAAGTTCCTCCTCATGTTAAGATGGAACTTCCTATGTTCAAGTTTGTGCCCATTACCCCTCATCCTATCAATGGGCACCACTGAAAAAAGACTGCTCCCATCCCCCTGGCATCCTCCCTTCAAGTATTTGAAAGCATTAACAAGATCCCCCCTCAATCTTCTTTTCTCCAGACTAAAGAGACCCAAATCCCTCAGCCTCTCCTCATATGAAAGATGTTCCAATCCCCTAATCATCTTTGTGTTTTGCTTGTTTCAGAGTATTCACAAATTCTCTGAAGTAACTGGAGCTACAGTAGGCTTCTTGGCAAGCAAAAGTTGTCAGTGAGGTATTAGATGAACTGGTACAGCTGTTCAGACACTTGAAACTTAAGCTGCATTGGGGACCACTTTTAAAGGTATAAATTGGGGAACATTAATTCTTATTTTTAGACTAGACTTGGAGCTGAAGGATCATGAAGGAAGCACAGCTCTGTGGCTTGCAGTTCAGTATATCACTGTATCATCTGATCAGTCTGTAAACCCTTTTGAGGATGCCCCTGTTGTAAATGGAACCTCATTTGATGAGAACAGTTTTGCAGCAAGGTTGATCCAACGAGGCAGCAATACAGATGCTCCAGACACAGTAACAGGTAAAACAGAGGTTTGTATTTCTGTGCAGGTGGAAGGCTTGTAAGTTAACTGCTTAATGCTAACTGCACTCTGAGGAATTGAATGGGGTTTCAACAGCATTTGCTGCATAATAAATTGTGGGTGGTAGTAGCTTTACCCGTAGCTGGAACACTAACAGGTCCCAAGCTGAGCTTGACTTGCAGGAAGTGGCAGAAAATCTGGACTCCCTGCCAGATCCTAACATCCTCTTTACAGTTTCAATATGTGTAATTACTAAATGGTTGTGTATGTGACAGTCCAGCATTGCAATGGTAGAATTTTCCTTGTTGGCTTCAAATTTTAATGTTGTAATGTAGTGGCAAAGGTGCTAGCACACTTGTTAGTATCTAAGTGTGCTTGGAATAGTGCTCTAACAGTGTTCTTGTTTTTTCTTTAGGAAACTGCTTGCTTCAGAGGGCAGCTGGTGCAGGAAATGAGGCAGCTTCTCTCTTCCTAGCAACTCATGGAGCAAAAGTCAACCACCAAAATAAACGGGTAAAAGCAGAAAGTTAGACTGTAGCCTGAAAGTTTCCTTAATTCTCTTCAGAAATAAAATGAGAGCTCTTGTTGCTAACCATAGCTTAAAGCAAGTTGGAACACCTGCTGAGCCTTCTGCATGTTTTCAGATATTTACTAGTGATCAGACAACTGTTGTGTTCTTGTAGCACTGTTCTTGCAGCATCACCGGTTGTTAACACACTTTTAACACTTCCCTCAGTGCCTGTTTTAGTGAAGTCCTTAATATAAGGCTAACTCATCTACTTTGAGAGTCTTAAGGAGCTTCAACTACTAGGACGCAAGCTCTTCACACCAATTCTTGTGGGCTTAGTCGTTTAAAAGTTACTTGTCCTCTGGGTTTCATGTCTCAAGCTGTTAACCTACTACTCCATTTATTAAAGGGAGAAACACCACTGCATACAGCATGTAGGCATGGCCTAGCAAACCTGACAGCAGAACTCCTACAACAAGGAGCCAATCCAAACATCCAGACAGCAGAAGCAGTGCTTGGTCAGAAGGATGCATCTTCTCCAACAGCAGAGAGTGTTTATCTGCAGACTCCCCTTCACATGGCTATTGCCTACAATCACCCAGATGTGGTGTCAGTCATCCTGGAACAAAAAGGTAGGGGTTTTTTTGTGGTTCAGACTGTATTGATGCTGTAGTGGATTGGTGTGTCAAAATGGCATCTAAACTGTGTTTTGACAAACTACTAATAAAGCATGTCTTCCTGTAAATGTTGTCTGAGTAGAGCAATTAATAAGACTGGCTAAACATAGTTTTAAGCTCAAATCATCTCTTTGTTAAGACTAGAAAACTTAACTTGCTCACAAATCTGGCTAAATTCTCCACCATAGATAATAGACTTGAACACTTAACCCCAGATTGTATTCTAGCTGTACAACTGAAATTCCTTTTCTCTCCCTGTCAAAGTGTTTTGTTCGGGTAAATGCTGGAATCAAATATGGATAAAGGCATATTTCTGTGGTGAGACTTCTGCCTCTCTCAACTTTCAGTAAGGGGGTTTTGTACAGAGTAATGCTAGTATCATAGCTGAGACTTGAGTACTGTAATACTAGCAGATGACAGTTTATTAAATGCTAAGTGGGATTTAGAGGGAGTAAATAAATTGGGGAGAATATCCTCCATCTCAGGGAGCTGAGGAGGAGCTGATGCTGCCACCATCTTGCAGTACAGTTAGGAAAGGGAGATAGAAAGGGGGCAGGTTAAGCCTCTTAGCTAGAAAGTTGAATGTGTTTTAGTGTCAGTATTAAGATTAGGCAGTAGTGGCAATACTGCCTGAATCCTAAGCAGTGTTGTGTCTGGGAACTGAAGGTATCGTGTTCAGATCTTTCAAACTGACTGCTAAAGGAACACCCTACTTCAAAATGTGACATAGCTACTCCTGAGGCTTGAAATGTGCAACTGCACGTCAAGTAGAAGAATACTCTAATTCCTTATGCTTTTTTTTTTTCTAGCTAATGCTCTTCATGCTACCAACAACTTGCAGATTATTCCTGACTTTAGTCTAAAGGATTCGAGAGACCAGACTGTGCTTGGATTGGCTCTTTGGACAGGTGTGTGCCTTTAAAACAAGATGAGAATTTACAAAGATATGGAAGCTACGATGTGGATAAGATTTTTTTTTTTTTTTTTTTTTTTAAAAACCCAAATGGCAGGGGTGGTGTCTTTG
>VZSZ01001998.1:827128-847045 GCA_013398815.1 Ibidorhyncha struthersii | reverse complement strand
GAGCTTTAGATGATTCTTCAGCTTCTAAAACTGAATGTTCACATCTGACTTACTGTTAGACTTCTAGTCCTACAGCTTCTCTTGTTCACTAGCAAGTAGCCTGGAGCCTCTTGCTCACAACTGTACTGGCAGTTTTGTGGAATTGTTCCACTGAGAACTCCCTGGTAGCTTTCATATCAGATCACCATATTGTCTGTGTGTGGCTAACTGTTCTAGATGCTGGTTAACACAGTAACGTTGACCTTTACAAAGGGAAGGTGAGCTACTTTAAGTAGCTATTAAGGGGAATGGAACTCGAAATTATGATTGAGAAGATGCTTTCTTGTCTGTAATGTGGAGGGGAATGGTTTAGGGAAAACTAGTTATTTTTGTTTGGAGCTAAGTGACACTTCAGCAGTATCAGGACATCAAAAGAAGGAGGGGGTGTACTCACTACTGACTTGATTTCAGTGTGATCCTACTGAGCTGGAAACAGCAGCTGTATGGGGGATGACTACTCATACTCTGGACTTCAGAGATGAGGCAGAATGCTTAGGGATGTTGCTCTAGATGTCATCTATCTGTAACAAACATCTTTACTGTCCAGGCTTTTCACTTTCCAATGAAAGGAAACCAAAATGTAGCTCTTTCTCTACTATTGCCCTTATCTGCCTTCTGAGATAAAGGAGGAGGAACTAAGCTAAACCTCTAATATGGTAATACTTGAGGGAATAGCTTATGAACGTAATAACACTAATATGTTTTTTGGACAAAAATCTGAAGTGATATGAAGGATTAGGCTAGTTATGGCTAAGGAGGACTCTATTACAGGTAGGTTGGCAGGACTAATGGGAATGCTGTGTTGTATACCAGGCCATATCTTGTGTCTTTAAGCAAGACCAAAAGTAACCAATATTCAGTAAGTCTGTGAATGAATATTCAAGCTGGGTGGAGTCACGAGTTGGTTTAGCTCATGTATGTGAATTTTAAGAGGCTCTAGCATTGATTCAGTGCATCTCTTACTGTAATTACTGAAAATTGATAAATAAAGCTTCAAGCTTTTAGTCTTCAGTGTGTCTCTTACAGAACTGAAGGTAAAACACTAATGATCTTTAACTCTTTAGGCATGCACACAATAGCAGCTCAGCTGCTTGGATCTGGGGCATCCATCAATGACACAATGTCAGATGGACAGACTCTACTACATATGGCAATACAGAGGCAGGACAGTAAGAGTGCACTCTTTTTGCTGGAACATCAGGCAGATATAAATGTCAGGTAAGATCTTAACTCATACAACACTCAACTGGATATGTATTTAGGAATGGGTAGTGATGACTGCCTTTGTATAATGGCCTGAAGTTGGTTTCAAATCATGATCCTGTGTGTAGTTAGGCATTTAGTAGTGCTTGTTCTGGCACTAGCTGCAGCTGAGGGATTACACTTGTGAACTTGGACCTATATATAGCTCCATCGGTCAGTACCTCCTCCTCTTGAAGCTGCAGGGGGAGGTGCCACTTAATTCTAGGTAGAGCAGAATCCTCCGTAACAACAGACTCTTAAGTCCTAGAGACGCTGTCCCGAACTTCTATGGTCTCATCTGTTTGCCAGCTTGTTGGAGCTGTGTGTCTTCTACCATCTAAACTAATTAGATGTAGCTCCAGCAACCAGTTTCTGATAGAACTTGCCTCCTGAGTATCTCCCAGATGAGTTGATATCAGACTGAACAAAACACTTGTCTGCTTACATGACTGACAGGCTGTCTTTGAAATTTGAAAGCTATACGGTAATGAATGTCATGGGTACAAACTGCCTAATACTACTGTTCTAACTTCAGTTTTCTAACAGTTGGTATTTCTGACTGTTGCTTGAAGTGTTACCACAGTGCAGACAAAGCTGTTTGCTTGCGTGGCAGTAGGCTTGCTCTGAAGGAGCTCTGATCAAATGATGGCTGCACTTAAGGAAATGACAGCGTCTCTGAGCTAAGAACACATGCTTCTCAAACCTTAGAAAACAATCACTTTCTACTAAAGAGCGGGGGGAGAAGGGTAAACTATGGCTGTAGTGAAAAACTAACATGGAGTGTTTGCTTGGCTGTAGAGATATGGTCTTACTACAGCAAAAATACACACATGAGGGTATAATTCTTGTCTTTGCCAATAAACTACTGTAACATGAGGCCTAACTTGATAATGCAGTAGTAACACACTTCAAACTGTACCTATTGCAGAACACAGGATGGAGAGACTGCCTTACAGCTAGCTATAAAAAACCAGCTCCCTCTTGTGGTTGATGCTATTTGTACCAGAGGAGCAGACATGTCTGTGCCAGATGAGAAGGGAAATCCTCCTTTATGGCTTGCCTTAGAAAATAACCTGGAAGATATTGCATCGACTCTGGTAAGACTGTCAGTTGACTTAATTTAGTCTCACTTCTGTGTATCTTGCTAGCAACAAAGAGCTCCTCATCAGCAAAACCAAACTCAATGCATGGAAAAGAACAGAGTAGTCCTATACCGTTATCTAACTTCTAGAGGTTTTTCTTCCACCAGAACTTCCTTTTTCTTGGGAAGTCTTTTATAAACACTGTAGTCTGCATAGCCAAATCTCTTGCAGCCACTGTAATAATAGAGTATGTTATCTGGATTCCTGATTCTGGATAGTGTAAGGGTCTACTAAAATCGTCGCTCTGTAGCGTACCAGACTTGTGTACGATAGGCTTCCTGAATAGAACTGAATACCCATATGTATGTGCTGGCTTTTATTGCCTTTTAAAGTTCCATCAAGAAGGTCTTTCAAGGCTTATGTTCACTTCTAGGACTACTTACTTTCAGGCATAGGTGATTCAGCAGGAGACTTCTTGGGAGATATAAGTGGACCTCCTTATGTCTCTTTTATAAGGAAGTTCCTTGAAAGCTTTGTCTGTGATAACCAGTTACTGTCTGCTAGAGACAACTACTTAAAAGCTGTGCTGATGAGCTGAGAAATGTGTCTAGTAACTGTACTTGACCATTTGTGCTGGTATTTGATAAGATTCTATGGAGTCAGCACTGAAGCTACTCATGTGTAAACCTTGTAAATACTTTGTAAAGTGGAGTGGAACAAGTCTAATTTAGTGCTACATTTCTTCTACTACAGAACTACTTACTTGAGCATACAAATATTAGAAGTACAGTACCTGGAAAAAGCTACCTCTGTTTAGCTCAGTGTATAGGAAAGGAAAGCAAGTAAATGGGCCAGACCTTCAAAGGCAATGTCTGCCGATGCTGCTTGAGTTGCTTTAGGTGCTTGTCATTGCTGAAAGCGAGGTAACTGTTAGCCAAACTGGCTTAAGACCTGTCCGTTCAGGGTATATGACTGAATATCTGCACTGTTAGCAAACACTACCTAATTAAGCCTTACATAGTAGACCAGTAAAATATTGGTCCGGAAGACATTAAAGTAGCTTCCTGAAAGTCAGCGACTGCTGGAAGAAATAGATAAGGCATCTCAAATTCTGTCTCTAAGGGATAATGTTTCAGAAGCATTAGTCAAGGACTACATAAAGTAGTAGGAGTCTGCTGGAGACAAAAAAACTTCACTGCCTCATTGTGCTTCTCCTTCCAGGTTAGGCATGGCTGTGATTCAACCTGTTGGGGGTCAGGACCAAGTGGCTGCTTACAAACTCTTCTTCATAGAGCTATTGATGAAAACAGTGAACAAATAGCATGCTTTCTTATTCGCAGGTCAGATCCCCCTCTAAAATACAAACCTTCTAATGTGCATGTACGTATTTTCCTGGCATAAATTAATTGAATGCTAATTTGAGCCAGTAACAGGTATGTGCTTCACTAGACTGACTTTTGGTGGGCGGATGGCACTTATGGAAATCTTACTAATCTTAAAGACACATTCTGTTATCTATATTAGCATCATGCTCTTGGTGACAGGAGTCAGCCTAAAACCAGGAACTTGTGCTTATGTAGAATGTGTCAGCAGTTGCTAGATCTGCTCTTGCAAACTTCTCTGACCCTTGTTTGGAACAGTTTAAATCTGGATTAAATGTAATAAATTGTATTGTGTTTATTTTAGTGGTTGTGATGTGAATAGCCCCAGAAAGCCAGGCCCAAATGGAGAAGGAGAAGAGGAAGCTCACGATGGACAGACACCCCTACACTTGGCAGCCTGCTGGGGACTAGAAGAGGTGATCCAGTGCCTTTTGGAGTTTGGTGCCAATGTCAATGCTCAGGTATGTAGAGAAATTGTGCACAGTTTCTTTGAAGTTGATTCTTGGCCTCTAATGTAGTGAAAACAAACTTTCCTCTTAGCTGTGTATTTTGCTAGGTAAGAAAAAGAACATCCTTCTGTTATGGCTGAGCCAATGTGATGACTGGCTGCAGTTATGTTTCTCTTTTTCCTGTCCTTTGTTACCAAATCTAGTGCTTATCTGCCCATATGACGGGTTAATTCAAATTCAGGAAGCTATACCGCAGGAAAATAATGATACAGAAAACTTCTTGCAGCATTAATTTTCTGATGCAATGATTGGAATTCAACTCTTCTGACCCTGGTGTGAATTAAAGGCAGGAACAGGGCTGTTATCTGCTGTAATTAATCATTAGATGAGCTATAGTGTAACATGTGAGAATATTACTTTGTTAGTATGTTTGGAAAGTGTCTTCTGCTGCTGAGTGAACTGAGGTGATGTAACTGAGTTGCACTTCACTTTTGATCACACAGTAATCTTTAAACAGCAGCTTGACAAATAGCAACAAAAGAAATGAATGGATAACATTTCTAGGTCCTGATGCTATTGAAAAAGATGTGAAAATGAATGACAGAATGCATAGTCACAAAGCAGCTGTGGCTGTAAACTGCCGCTTGATACAGACAAGTGATTAAACACCTTATTTGATTTTGCTAGACTTCAATATACTGTTTGCATAACAAGCTTGCCTGATGCTGTTATATTTTCAGTGAGGGAAGTTCCAAGTGTTTAGCTTCCAGAAAATTTATCAGTAGTGCCTGAGAGTCAAGCTAGGGAAATATCTGCAGTGCTGAATCTATGGAAATGATACTTCAGGTGTGTGTACAGTAGTCCATACATTGTTCTTTCAGGTAAAAATTTAATTCTACAAATTGTTAAATACTCTGAAGTATTAACATCAAATACTTCAAACTGATATTAGTTTGAAAGCATTCTCTTGGAATGTCTTGAATGCTCATCTCTGCCCCCAAAATGTCCGACTACATGAGAAACGTTGCTCTGAGCTGCTTAGATGGCTATGTAGCACAGGATTGAGGTCAACCTGTTTGGAGAAACACATACCAACTTGCGTCACTTAGTGTGGATTTGAGCTCCCACTGCAACTGTTTTGGTGCCCCAGCTGAAGGCAGCTGGGTATGCCACAGAACAAAACTAATAATCTTTCAGTGCTGTTCAGAGATAGGGAAAGATTTGTGTGTTACAAAATCTTCTGGTTTCCTTCTAGGATGCAGAAGGAAGAACTCCAATACATGTTGCCATTAGCAACCAACATAATGTTATCATTCAACTTATGATTTCACATCCAGATATTAAGCTAAATGTACGTGACAGGCAAGGAATGACTCCCTTTGCCTGTGCTATGACGTATAAAAATAACAAAGCGGCTGAAGCAATTTTGAAGAGGGAGCCAGGAGCTGCTGAACAGGTAAGCTGGGAGTATTCAAAGCGTGCCGGTGGTCTTTCCACACTAGTCTGTGGTAACAGGTGTTCCACAAGCAAATTCTGCATGTAAAGCCACAAAAGGATAAAGCAATGACATTTACCAGATGCCAGTTTTCTGTAGCAGGATTTATTAGGAAACTGTAGGTGTGTACGTGCTATGTATGAGTAAGAACATCATGTGTCTCATCAAACTCTATCTCATCTTGTCAGTGCTAAAGTGAGGAACAGGCATATAAAGAGACAGTTCTAACTGTTCTCTTGTTTTGTGCTGGACTAGTGCAAAAATAGTCTACCTGGCTTTCCTAAAGCTATCTGAAACAGAAACCCTGACCTAAAATAACTGAATAATAGATGCTATGCTGCATTGCTGAACTGTAAAACCTCCACCTGTATCTTCAGGCTTCTGGTGTGACACTTCAGGCAGCTGTTCAGGAGTTTTTCTACCCTATGTAAGTTTAATTACTAGTAAAGTATTTAAGTACTTAGTGAGTTCTTGTAATATATCTAAAACATGATTAGAAATACAGCTGGTTCTAAGTATGTTAAACATCAGCTTCAAGGTAAAGATGAACAACAACATGCACTTGGTATTAAGCCAAAAAATGAATAGACTTTGCATCAGTGTGGCAGGATTGCATGTTGCTTCCTTCTCTGATGCCAGATCGAATCAAGTTTGTTTCACTTAACTGAATTTATCACTAACTGCTGCTCAGTACTTACTACAACAGCTGTTAACCTTTTGACTGTCATAATAGTCACCAGTGTGTGGTCAAGAAATGACCGAGTTATAAGGTAGAAATAAAGTAGTCTGAAGCAGACTAGAGCGAGCAGTTACAGCTGATAATTTCTCAGTTCAGTTATTTGATAGTCACATCTATCAAATAAGCCTCTAATGTCAAGCAGTGGAAGGAACAAGATGCTACTGTTCACGTCAAGTAGAGGGAGCAAGTTTCTCTTAGTGAAAATACGTCCTACTACTTAACTTGCTGTTCTACAGAAATAATGGATTTCATTTCATGTGTCCTTTGTGCCACAGGTTGATAATAAAGGTCGGAATTTCCTACATGTAGCTGTTCAGAACTCGGACATTGAAAGTGTGCTCTTCCTGATAAGTGTACAGGCTAATGTAAACTCTCGGGTCCAGGATGCTTCCAAACTAACACCTCTCCACCTGGCTGTACAAGCTGGCTCAGAGATCATTGTGCGTAATCTGGTATGTACTGGAGAGTCACTCTTCTACTTAAAAAGGCACATTCTGCCTTAATGCACGTTGCCTGTAGGCTGGAGAAGTCAGCTGAAGGTGATACCGCTTTTTCTGAAATAGAACTCAGACTTGCATAAAGTTCCCTTAGCTTGTACAGTTAGCTGTACAAGCAGTAGCCTTTGTATGAGCATGTTTGATTTGCAGCAATCACTAGGTAGTGTGGCTCACTTTAAAGGAAGAACCTTACCTTGCACTCTCTGCAGATTTGAACATGAACACAAGTTGCAGCAGCTCAGTACTGATAGCATTTTATATATGCTGGAGACCTAGAAGTATCTCTGTACACTGGAGTTTTGTATGCCTCATTCACAGAAGTAAACTGTTGGCTAATAGCCCTGAACATATTCCTTCTTGCATCTTGACAGCTGCTTGCAGGTGCCCAGGTGAATGAACTGACTAAGCATCGTCAGACTGCTCTTCACTTAGCAGCCCAGCAAGATTTGCCCACAATTTGTTCAGTCCTTCTGGAGAATGGAGTAGACTTTGCAGCTGTAGATGAAAATGGAAATAATGGTAAACTTCTAAAGACTTACAAATAGATGTAAACACCTTGTAGGGTCTATTAATTACAATAATAATAATGATATCTCCTAGTGGTAGAGATAGCCCACTGAATGGGCTCGCTCTTCAAAGATGAAAAGGAGAAGGAAAGTCCAAGAAGTCAAAGCTGATGGAAGGAGTTTTGGAGAGGGAAGGTGGGGGAAGTGGAAGGTGAATGTGTAATGTTACCAGGCTGTAACTGTTCCTGACATTAACTACTTCAGATTCTTGAAGCTTCTCTTCTACTTTTCAGCTCTTCATCTGGCAGTGATGCATGGCCGTCTAAACAATATCCGGGTCCTCCTCACAGAGTGCAATGTAGATGCAGAAGCCTTTAATATTAGGTAAATAGTATAGTCTTAACAGGCGAAAAGAACCACAGTGTATTTTAAATATGTGCTGGTATTACTAGATTAAAAAAATGTTTGGCTTGATTATAGTATTTGTACACTTAATTCTAGAGTAACGTGTGTAGAGCATGCTGTGTCTAAATTGTGTGGAAATCACGTATACCAAGAAAAGGAAGTTAAACTAGGCAGTTGTGTATGATGTACTGAGTTGCTTTGGTTCAGACTTAAACAATGGTACACCTAACTTGGGGAAAAAAAAAAAAGGAGAGTTGGGTGGGTAACTGTAGTTGTCATTCCAGTCAAAGTCTGCTTGCTAACTCTTTTCCCCAGAGGCCAGTCACCAATGCATATTTTGGGACAATATGGGAAAGATAATGCAGCAGCCATCTGTGACCTCTTCTTGGAGTGTATGCCAGAGTACCCTCTAGACAAACCTGATGTTGAAGGAAACACAGGTAGGTGAGATTCAACAACTGTTAAACTTGAAAGACACTCAAGTCACTTTTAAAGCTGGAATAACTGGCTGGAGTATGTTAAATACAGTAAGACACAAACTTTACGTGGAAACTTAAAACTAAATATCCTACTCTGGACTGAGCGTAACACCAAACCTACCACTCTGTTAGCAGGGAGGTATCTGGCTTTTTATTTTTCAGTGCTCCTGTTGGCTTACATGAAGGGAAATGCTAACTTGTGTCGTGCAATAGTGAGAGCTGGGGCTCGTCTTGGAGTTAACAATAATCAAGGAGTCAATATCTTCAACTACCAAGTTGCTACAAAACAGCTTCTCTTTAGACTGCTAGGTGAGTGCTACTTGCTACAGTTGGAAAGTGGCTTTGGCTTATGCTTCTGAGATACTTTTGTGGAGGAAAGACCTCTGGACATCTGACTTTGCTGACAGTAATTTCAGAGGGGCTGAACTTCTGAATATTCTACTACTTTAAATAGGGGATAGAAATACTAATTTTTCTCATGATCAGCTGAGAAGTTGCACAAGTGCAGACCTGTCAAACACTGTTTTCTGGAAGGACAGACATGGAGACTCCTGATTGGTGTCATAGTCTACTGTAGCTTAAAAACTAGATACTGCTTTTTAACTTGTGCTGTACCGCTGCTGTGGTTAATGTGATGCTGATGAAAACAACTATACATTTTCTACAAACAAGACTGCAGCTACTGTGAGAGTAGTTAAATCAAGGAGGCTAGAAAAAGCCTTCTTAATGTTAACAGTGTACTCAAGAGGTGTCTGAGCCCATTTTGCCTTTACGTTTTTGTCTCTAACAGATATGCTGACAAAAGAACCTCCCTGGTGTGATGGCTCCAACTGCTATGAATGCGCTGCCAAATTTGGAGTCACGACAAGAAAGCATCACTGGTAACACAACACAGCTTCCTGTGCTTACAGGGAAACGGACTCCTTTTTCCAACTGTAGCTAGGCTTGTTCCTTCTGGTTGTTTAGGAAACCTCCGTGTTAATATAGGTGTATAACCAGTAATCCAACCGAAACATTCCATGCAGTCCTAGATCAGTAACTTGCAGTCTGACTACAATTGTGTTTTAAGCAGTTTGTGCGTTTAAATATATAAAGCGCATAAAATATATTTACATAAATATATAAATATTCTGATTGGTTGGAAATGAGAAATCATGTCAAAGTTCTAGCAGTCAAAGAGGATTTAGATGCCTGCTTCCAGTAGTGAGGCTGACTTGCTCTGAAATAGGTAACAGATTTGAGCAGCCACTGCCAGCTTAGGTTAGGGGCACTGTTTGTCATGTGGAAATGACTGAAGGTGCTGACATGAGTTGCTCTTGTAGAGACAAAAGTTGCTTTTCCTTAACCAGTCTGAACTGGTTTGAACAAAATATGCTGGGTTAGATGGAAGTTAAGCAAAGGCTTTTCTCTTGGCACAGGTAAGACTGCCCAGTGTTCCAGAGAAACTGCACATGCATCAATTAAAGTAGTACTAGGTGACTGACTAGCGTAGAAGTAGCATGTGGGGTTTTTCTTGGCATTAGTATCCAGTTATTACATGAGAGATGTCAGAAGATACAAGAAAAATGTAGCATTTCAATTGCTACTGAACCTTTTTAGTGATACTGTCATTGATGGAGAATACCAAACAGTAAAATCCTGGTGTTCACTATGAGTGACATGACTTTTCTCCCACCCTTCTACCAACAGCCGACACTGTGGACGCCTGCTCTGCCATAAGTGCTCAACAAAGGAGATTCCTATCATAAAATTTGACCTGAACAAGCCAGTTCGAGTTTGCAACATCTGCTTTGATGTCCTGACTCTGGGAGGAGTCTCCTAGTATGCTGTGGAAGTAAAGGGATTCCTAGTCAGTGCTCCTGACAGCAGCTCTGCTTACAAGCCCTCTGGATAGGGAAAAGGAAGCCTATACACATCTTCTGCAATAGACTGAACTAACTAAGGACCCTGTTATGATATATTCTGGTATAAATGACTTTGTATGACTGTAAATGTATTGGGCTGTGATAGACTTTGCTAGGAATTTGAGTGGACCGTTGAAACCAAGTGACAAAAGAATTTGGCCCCTCTTTTAGTTGCAGTGAGGTATGGAAGCTAAAATTGTTAGGCTGATGTTTGAATCGACATGAAACAGGTCTGTCCTTGATATGGTGCTTTGCACTGAGCAACTCTATTAAGTCCTGTGGCTTTCAGGCTGCTTAGTAGAGATGGCATTAAGTTTCAGGGTAACCAGGTATCTTTCTTTGCTTTGTCTTAAAGACAAATATTCCCTTCCTCTAGAGAAGACTTCTTGTGAAGCTAGACCGAGCTGTTGCAACCACTGTTCATTTCAAGAAACTCTTCAAAAATGGGGGTAGTTCTAAGCATAGCTCAAGAATTGTGGCCTTACAACAGAAAGCTTTACAACATCTGATGCAAAGCAGTCAGAATTGCAGATCCACATCTTGATACCTCCTCAGTAAACGTCTCATTAGCTTTAGCATGTTCAAGAGAAGTGCAAGGTTGTTTTAGCCAGTAAACACTCTTGCTCATACCTGCTAGAGCTGTCAAAGTCTACGTTGCACTTTCATATTTATGTTTCTAGTCCTTCCAATTCATGGAACTTGTATAAATGAACATAAGTGTGCTGAAAGGCCTAAGCATATGCTAAATGGAGAAACACTAAAACAGGTTAAGTAGTCTAACTCGCAATACAGCAATAAATGCTGAAGTGCATTATGAATCCCATATGGGAGAGCAGCACTTCCCTTTGGTTTAAAGAGTTTGGCTGACTGCTGCAGGAGAGTCAGTAACCCTACCGGTGAAAGTGTGCTGCACCTCTAGGCATTAAGTTTGGGTCCAATTTCAGCAGGATTGCTGGTGAGTAGGAGTGTATTTGAAGGCTTCCTATTAACACTAAGCCTCTGGCCTTGGAGGAAGGATTCTGAACTGGCAGTGCAGTGGCATTTGGATTAAGCTGCAATATCTTAATCTAAGCTGTTTGTGCTCTCTTAAACATGCTGAATCTGTAAAAATCCAACACCACATTGTCTAGGTAAACAGGAAGAAACTGCTGATAGATGAGGTTATGGTTTGGTGGGCAAAGGCTTCAGTCAGAAAAAAAAAGTGTACTTGAGCAAAACTACCTGCTCTGTTAAGGCTGTTTTCATCCCAAGAGATGAACCTAGGTTAGACTCAACTCGGCGTTCCTCATCTCTACTCCATGAACTGGCGTGCATTTATTTAATGACTGTTATCTCCAGTGTACAGTATGGGCAAGTGGGGCACCCATTGCCCCCGCTTGGAATAGTGACTTCTCAGTCTCAGAGGGAGTCTTAGATGAGATGATAAACCAGACTGCTGCTTTTGTGGGAGACTTGCTTGAGGTTTTTCTCAAACTCGTACAAGAAAAGGATGGGAGAGGGTGTAATTGCTGACATTTGCACGATGAATTTCACATCAAGTCCCACTTGATCTGCACTTTGATCTTCCAATATGCATATTTTATAACTGGAATCTCACCCTTGTAACACTAGAGAAGAATAATGGATGATAATACAAATTTGCCTCACTGTTTCATGTCTGCTGCTGTCATGGTTCCAACAGAATGCCCTGGGTAACACAACTGGTCTTGGTAACACAGTTACTACTACAATTGGTGCATCTCTGGCATAATATTCTAGGTGAATGAGGTGGAAAATAATCATGTCTGAAGCATTTAACTGTAAGCTACAGTTTGTTTTTTTGACTGAAATAGATGATGGAAAACACTGTACTTCAGAAAGCAATGGTCTAGATGTTTCAGAATACCACTAGTTGCAAGTCTCTGGTGGTGAAAGAGAACAATAATGGAGAGAGTGTGTTTGGTGAAAGAAGTCTTCACTATAGTGTATCCCATGATAACACGCTGACTTCCTTCTTTGTTTGGATCTACAGTGCTATGGAGTGGTAAGTGTGCGCTGAGAATACCGAGAGAATAGTGGTAGAAGAGTGTTCTTCCAAGGCCACAGCCTATGGACTTCAACTTGATTGGAAAACTGCACATGTAATTGCTAAAGCATTTAAACATCACCTTTTCAGTGACTTCTCTGATGGAAGGGGCAAGGGAACAGGGAGCTCGGTTCTAACAGAATAAACAACCTTTTAAATGATGAACAATGTAGATCTTGTGAAAATTCAGCTTAACTGAATGGCAAATTTAAGGCTGGCTAGTTGGTCTTTTTAAAAGTAGAATGTTAATTATAACTGTGAAACTCTGGGAAAGATCTGGGAAACCATATGTAATGCTCCTAGTTTGCTGTTCATAGCCAATACTGTACCAGCTTTCTTACTGAAGTCTGAAAGGAAAGTTAGTTATTGATGAACTGATGTACAGCCTGAAGTATTCATTAAATTTAAAGCAACTAAATTCAGCAAATTTGATCACTTTAAAGTGCCTTGGATAGTTTCCTTCCAGCCAACTCTAAATAGCTTTCTGCCAGAGTTAAAGGGGAAAGGCTCACAACTTGAACTAAAACCCCAAGTTAGCTCTTTTCTAGTGCTTCAACTAAAGAGGCTGACCCCCCCCCCCCCCCCTCCGCCCCACAACCCCAACAAGTGGTAGGGCTCAGTCCTTTGCACTCTGCCCAGTATTGGTCTGAACTCTCAGACCTCTGAGATCTTGGGAGTTCTGCTGGCAATGCTCCACTGCAGGGTTCAAATGTGAAGGGAGGCACTTGGTAATGTAGTAGTGGTCAACACACTTCTAACTCCATAAACAACTGCTCTTCCTTTTCTGTAGCATACTACAGTTGTGACCAAAACCCCTGCCCCTCCTACCCCTGCTGTCTTTAAGTGGGATCTGTTAACTTGAGACTCACGTCTGCCAAGCCTTGAACAAAAGGGTGTATGGAAAACCAACTGCTGTCCCTGGGAAGCGATGCTGTCAAACCAGGCTTCAGGCGCTTCAGCAGGGCAGCATGGGAGGTCTGTGGTGGTTCATACTGCAGCTTTTTGTTCCGAGACTGGATTCCTTTTGATTGCGGTCATCCAGCACTCTTATACAAGCACAAAATGTGGTCTGGCTTAAGTTTTAATGCGTGTATCTGAAAAAGGTGTAGTCACTGTTTCACACCACAAAGTGGAGTGAGAATGTTCCTGTTGAAGGTACTAAGAGAGCATAGCAAGCTGCTGGCTGAAAGCTAACAGATGCCTTAATGACTTCCTGCGCCGGAGATGAACGGCTCGTACAACTTCTCACGTAGTGCTTATAAACTAACATGTAACAATATGGGAGGCCAAGGCTGGATTTTTTTTTTTTGTAGATCAAATGTTAATAGGCAAGTCCTCTTTTTCCTGTAACCAGCGGAGTTGGGTACTGCAGCAAACTCATCTCTAGAAAACTCAAAGCTTGTATGAGTGGTGAAAAATAACTCTGAACTTTCTAATACCCTTTGTGAAATAGAAAAGGCAGTCTTAGAACAATGGCATTTTATCTGCAATGTTTGTCTGGAGTCATTGTAAAAATGTATTTTTACAATATGCATTACTTTTGTTGTGTAATGATTCTACTTGTAATAAAATGCATAACTAGATAATGCATCGTGAGGTGGGAGCCTTGTTAAGAAAGTATCTTCCCCTGTAGGGACAGCTGCCCCTCTGCAGGCTCTTCTTCACAGGCCACAAGGAACATTCAGCTGGGCATGACAACTTCATTCCTTGTTCTGAAATTATTCCAGGTATTCATTTTAATGTGGAACTACTACAACTGTTCTTCTGGCTGACAAGGTCTGATGTTCTGGTTTATACCATCCAGTCATCTTGAATGCCTTATACTTGTCTTACCTATTATCGTTCTTAAGAAACAATCCTAACTTGCTACAGGCCAGAGCTGGTTCACAGAGTAAATCTGTTCTCAGCTCAGATGCATTTAAATGGACAGGCTGAGTGGAGTTGACTCAGAGTAACAAACTCTTACTCAGTGTGTTCATTGTGCACTGGTGGGCAGCTCGGCCTCCTGCGGGAGCTTGGAACTGCTGCAGCTTTATTTCAGGAAAAGGGAAGCTTCAGTGCAATAGCAAAACCAACCAAAACATCCTGGTGAGATTGTGATGCATTAGTCTCTTATTAATAAAACCTACTAAACTACAGATGAATGGTGAGCTTTATTAGAGCACTGTGTACGTTGCCTTGACCCCTGTGTAACCATCACTGTTTTCTTCCCACCCTTTTCTACCATGGGAGACTCTAGCTGAGCTTTGGAACTGGAGTAGAAACAAGATAATCTCGGAGCACTTCAGGGCAGTGAGGGAGTCTCCCTGTTTGCTTTAATAGATGACTTATTGCTAGTGCAAGAGAAACCTTCCCCCCGGCCCCCCATCTTTCCAAACACTAAACTGAGGACTAGGCTGTCTTCAACCAACTTTAACGTAAAGCAACACCATCCCATCTTGCCTCTCTGCAGCAGCTCACTTTATTTCTGCATAGCTCTTAAGATCAAAACCGTCCCCTCAGCATTTCAGCACCATCTGCACAGTGCTCGAGCATGCTGCAAGAGGAAACGTGCTTAGAAGGTACATGGCTGATACGCCTTCGCTAGGACTCGTGACACAGACTTGCTCTTACAAACTCCTTTTTACAGTATTTAATAATCTGGAATTTGCTGCAACTTTTAAAACTATTTTAAAGACACTTGCCAATCATTCTTGGGGATGGTCTGGCCTCTAAATCAAGTTCTTGTTAAAGAAGAGGTGTCTGAAAGCAAATGACCTGCTCACAAAGTGCCCACCGAGTTGTGGAGACAACGCAGCACTGCTTTGCAGCTCTGTCCTGCAGGCTCCACACGGCTTCAGCTTTAGGATCGTTCTGTGACGTCAACAGCCCACTGCAATCCCAAAGATGGCAGGAGCCCCTGGCTGAGTTCTCAGTTCTAAAAGTGTGACTTGGGACCTGAATGCTGTGCGATGGCTCCACTGCCACTCAGCTACACAGACAGCTTCCACCAGGGACCGATGAGTGGGCACAGCTGCCCGGGAGTGCCTTGGAGGACTTTGTTTCAAGATTATGGTGGAAAAGAAGCACAACAGGACCAGGTTAAAAAAAAACAAACAATTGTGACCCCCAAACACTTATCACAATAAGTGTGTATGTGTTTAAATTGCTGTAGGGCTCCCATCCACGGCAGCTGTGGCCCCACCTGCACATCACGGGTGGAAAGTGCTGTAACATGTCCTGCTGTCGCTGCGATGAAGCAATTACTCTGGCTTTGAGGCAATGCTGCCAGGCCTCCTACAACCTCAGTAGTTATTAACTAACTAATTAGATTTGTGGGACTTTCTTTAGAGGTGGTAGTAGCTCAAAACTGATGAGTCTATAAACGCCTCCTGGCTGTTTATAGGCAGCTGCCTTAAGGAAAGGAACTGAACACAGCTCAGCGCGGATCTGTGCCGCTGCTGGACTCTGTGTCACCTGCATGTCTCTCTCGAGGCTGCAGCTACACCAGACACTGATTTTAACAGTAGACTCTATGAAAAATGGCAGCTGCTTCCCTGCAGCCTGGGGTTTACAGCACCTAGGCCCTACGCAGGTATTCCCTTCTCCTTTTCAGCCCCGCACAGAACTGGTAGTAACTTGCTTTGCTCTTCTGCAAGTCACTCGTTTTACTGCATTTTGCCAGCTGTGATAAAACACGTACAGGCTTTAGGGGAGCTGTGCCCTGCGAGGGGATACATCCAGCCTCAGCCTGCAGTCTGATGGACACGCACCACATGGGAGCTCGTGTACCAGAATGGAAATAGGAGGCAGATCACAGCAGGATGGTCATGTTGCCACACAGCTTTTGTTACTGCCTGTTTAAAACTACCAATTCCTGACCTGAGTAGTTTGGAAGCAGTGAATCAGAGGACTGGGATCGTAGGGTTAACATAAAACAATGATCCTCATGGGTGGCTCTCAGTATCTTCTTTGCACAGTATCTAATACAAACACTAAATGAGGAAATACAGCTATGACCTTTGCCTTCTGTGCTCCAAGAATTTGATAAAGCTTGTGTATAACTGAACTAGACAAGTTTCTAGATACTGTGTACCTTAATTGTAGGAGAATCCCGGGCTTCTCCCTGCTACCTTTAAACCCTCCTGGGAAGGGACATTAGCACTACGATGCAGCTGGCAGAGTTCAAGCGCCTGGAGGACTGTGCATAAACTGAGAGCAGTGATGCTGCAGCAGTTCTTGTGCGCACTGTCTTAAAACACAACACATTGCACCCGCCTCTGTGCACGCAAGCATCAATTTCTTGACTGCACAAGAAAGCAGTTTTTAAATACAATTCATGCTGTGCATCTCACAGTTTATTGCCAGATGTAAAAATACCACGGGAATAAAGCACTAAGAAAGCAAGCATCCCGTTGCTGATTTTTCAGCCACTAACATAGCTAAAGTGTTTCCTCCTTCTCTCATTTCCATCTCCACACGTTAAAAGAGAGTCCCAAATAACATGAAATTGTTATTGCTCCCTTCACACAGACGGAAGGGAATAAAGCTGGAGCCCACCCAAAGTGCGATGTTTCTCTGTGTCCCCCTCGGAATCACACCGTTAGGACACACTGCTTGGCCAGTGGATGGCAGCCGTCGTATTCCTCCAGGTGAGGGTTATCGAGGTCACCTCTGTCCCCGTGCTCGGTGGAGTCCGGCTCGCCCCATGGGGGACCAGTAGTCCTCACGCACACACAGTGACTCCCCCTCGAACCAGGCAGGTACAGCTTCCGAGGTACTCCAGTCCAGTCTCTGTTCACTCCCCCACTAAGAATGGAAAATTAAAATAAATTACAAGTCAAACCTGTGAAAATGCTTCCAGCAAATAGAGAATCATTAGAAAAAACCCAAGGCAGTCTGGGAGAGTTAGAACTAACAATACACTCAATGAGGTAGACTTTGCTCCCAACAGCCAACATCCCACAGCTTTCTGATACTTTTTATTGGCTGTGTCTCAGAAACCTGTGGCCCCAACCTGGTTTCACCAGTGGTGCTATATGCTCTCACCCATCTGGGAGCAACCAACTTCTGCTTCCCACGTTTCTATTGCTGGAAAAAGAATTATAGCCTTATGTAGCACAGCGTGTCTAACCACAAAATGCCTTTTCTGGGGGCAGCTAATTGCTCACAGATAACCACACACCTTCTTCTGTGCCGTGGCTGAACACAGTGATTTTGAGAACGAGGGAAAAAAAAAAAAAAGTCTCAAGTACTTCCGCAACTGCTTCTTAGTGTCGCTTTATGGGCCGAATCCTGCCTGTTCCCCTAACTACTATACCTTTTACGTCTGTAAACTCTTACACAAGTGATTGCCACACAACTCCCAGAACCAAGGCTGCACCCAAGCTCATTCACACACAGAAGCAGATCCCCCAAGGTACGCGGTGCTACTGACGTACCAAAATGAAGCCTAATCATTTTGCAGTGTGGTCTGTGAAATTATTTCATCTTCAAACAAAATAGTCCCTAAACTGAGAGAGGAATACAATTAAATACGCCAAGTAGGAAATGACTATTCAAAGCTCAACCTCATTTTTACGTGGTTTTAAGTGAAAAGTGTTGTGGCAGTAGCCTGTGAGACAGGCTGTGAAACTGTCTGAAAAACATGACCTAATCCTTGCATTCCCAATAGGTGAGAAAACCTGTTCAAATGCAGCAGACAGTCCCAGTGGGAATTCTGTCCTGTTTTCCTGAGAACAGGAGGATCACGTGCACATGTCTGAATTCTGAAACCTGATTTTGATTCCAGTGTGACAAAAGAGTTTTAGCCTCAGAAATACAATTCCTGAAAGTATTAATGATTGGGATGAAACTTTATTTTCCTTTTACCTGCTCACCAGGTCAGCGAGCAGAGCTCCCCTCCACTACCTTATGGTGGAGAACATTTCCACTAGCCCAACCTACACCTCTGTGCAACTCCAGACTGGGTGGAAGCTATCAGTGGTTGCTTGACTGCCAGAGAAGATCTAGGGACTCTTGATTCACCCAGTAGCAGCGGCTCAACCTGGTGCAGCAAACAGCACCGCTGGTCCTGCCCGGATGGTTCTGCCTCTGTCAGAAAGCACAGCCTGAGGAGTGCACACAGGGGAAGGGACCGTGCCCGGTGTATTCCAGCCATGCCAGCACTCAGCACATTAGGACCAACCCTTCTGCGGAGAAGTCAGCAGATCTCACCTACAGACTACGGAGTGCAGCAGCTACAGGAGCCAGGACACCCTCCTACCGCCACTCCTGCTAGGAGAGGCAATGACAAAGCTCAGGGCGTCCAAAAAGAGGGCAGAAATGCTCTGCTCCAAGGGGTCCAAGCATGATAGCAGGAAGGCAGAATTTACCTCCGTGTGGAGCACCAGAATCGGCTGCCCTTAGCAGAGCTCCATTCAGAGTTGCAGGGTGGAAACTGCTGCTTCCTCTGCTCACTTTCAGCTTTGAACTTCAGAGCTTCCTCAATCGCGGCCTCAGCTTGCCTTAAGGCTTCTGTCGGTGCCCCATTTTCATCGTAGAATCTGCCCACCAGCTTCCCTGGGAGAGAAGATCAATTAAGACCGCAGTGTTTCCAGGCAAGGAAAATGAACAGTTGGGCTTTTTTTTTTTTTTTAAAAAAAGGTATTTAAAGACAAAAAAAAGGAGGATCTCACCGTGACTCAATTTGAAAACCAAACTGAGCTTACAGCCCTTCCATTCTTGGATCATACAGCAATTTACACGTTAATAAATCCACGCAGGACAAGCTTAGGCACAGACTCATTAAAAAACAGAAAGTCAATGCCACTTTCAGCTGTAGAACCCAGAAGTCTTTCCCACCCTCACTCCCCAAAATAGTTTCCCTGCACTGCTGCTTCGACGGTCCCCTGAGTCCTGCTAATTTCGGTACTCGCAGCGCTGGCTCCATGCCTTCTGCTCAGCCGAGACAAATAAAAGCAGGGCAGAGAGCCGCAGCTGACAGCCCAGGAGGGGGGAAACCATTCGGCTTCGCCTTAGAGGAAAGCAGACCTCAAACTAGGTCTGATTTAGCAGCAGCTCCAGCTGGTTGCTCACAGGTTTCCGTCTCCAGCGGCGCAGGTGAAGGACCCTCACCACGGCCGACATGTTGTAGCTGCATACACGGTGCTGTGCCCCCGACCTGCCCCCAGGCCTACCCTCGCCCACCCGCTCCCTTCTCCCTGCCAGAACCACTCACCCACGGGGTCATAGTTGTCGCCGTAGAAGGAGAGCCAGCTCTGGATGGCGAGCACCTCACCGGGCGACAGCGCTGAGACGTCGTCCACCAGCCCGGCCTGGGTGAAGTCGCCGGTGGCAAACGCTCTGGTGGCATCTCTCCCTGCGGGGAAGGCAGGCCCTCAGCCCCCCTTCCTGGCCGTGAGCCCCAGCCAGGCCCTGTCAGCCCCCGCCGAGCNNCCCGAGACTCGAACCCGCTGCCCCCAGTCCCCCGCCGCCCCTCAGGCGTTACCTGCGAGGCCGCTGTAGGCGCCGCCGGGGCCGTAGTGCCTGCGGCCGCGCTCCACGTCGAAGACGCGGCCCAGCACGGCAAGGTAGAGGCCGGGCTCGCCCTCCCCTCCCCGGTACCGGGCCAGCTCGGCGGCGCTCAGCAGGCGGTGGCGGGGAGGCGGCGGCA
>VZSZ01001998.1:755670-826246 GCA_013398815.1 Ibidorhyncha struthersii | reverse complement strand
GGTGAGGAGGGGGATGGGAGCGGGGTCGGCGGGGGGAACCCCGGGGTGCTGCTGGAGGTCGGTCTCCCCGAGGCGGGGGGGGGAGGGGGCAGTCCGGGCCCCCGGTGCGGGCAGCGGGCCCGTGGTCCGAGCGGCGCGGCCGCGGACGGCACCGTGGAGACCCCGGTCACCCCTTCCCGGTAGCTGGGGCAAGGCCAGACCGGAGGGTTCTGCAGTAAGGTGAAAACAGTGGCTGTTGCTACCGATAGGCTGTCAACTTATAGATATCCTTTTTTTTTAGTTTATGCCTGTTTTCAGTGATTCTGCTCAGCAGCCGCTTGTGAATAAAATGGGTATTTCCGACAATATTTTTGCTGTTGCTGCCTCTAGTGCAGCTGGTGTTAGCACAGGTAGGAAATCCTGTACAAGCAATTCCTCTGAGATACTTCTTAATGGTAGCAGCGAGTCAAAGTTTACCAGACTTAATATTATTGTTGCTTTTAAAAATCAGCAATGAAATTGTCAAGTATCTCGTTGGTATCACATTACTTACTGTAAAGTAAGTTTTGGATAACTTGGAAGAAAGTAGTGTAACAGAGTTTTCCCCGCCCCACACAGACCAAAGGTCTTAAGGTAAGGTTTTATTGGTCGAAGAGAGTACAGTTCCCTTTCTGCTGTGAGGAGGGATATGGGAAACTTGACATCTAGGAATGCAGCAGAACGCCCTGTTGGGAATTTCACACTCAGTTGAGAAAGTGGTTGTGTCTGAATTTCTTACTACATGCAGTTCCTGAGTCTCGCCAGTGACTTCATTCTGCCTTTGTATTGCTCCTGAGAAGTAGAATAACTTGGTATGCTGTTAAATCACACATACTCTGCTTGAAATCAGTATTGACGTATTAACAAGGCTACTGGAAGCTGGGAAGAGATTAATTTTGTTGTACAGATACATATGTTTATACCAGACTGTTTTAAGTAGCTTGCTAAAATTTCCAGCTCCTTTACAAGAGCCAATAAAGAACACTTCTTTTGTAATAACAGTAAGGGTGAAATTAGTACATCGGAGTTCTTTCTGTTAATACAAACGATTGAGCTTTGTGGGCTTCAGAAATATTCTGAGGATTGTCTGTATTGCACATCCTCCTCTGCATGAACAATATAGTTGTTTTGGGTTTTTTTTCCTGCTTTTGGGAGTGGGGAAAAAGCTTAAAGGATCTATCATGCTGCAGATATGTGGTCACGTGTAGTCTGTCCTGCGAAGTTGAGATGCTGGGAGTTGCGTGGAAAACTTTGATGTCTTTATTTCTGTAACTGGCACTAGCCTATGGGCTGTAGGTATTTTAGATTTCCAGGATGTATTTTACACTGATGAGAAGTTAGTTTGTGGGTGTCAGGTCAATAGGTTTCACTTTTTAATGTTTGCACAATCCTGTCTGACACAGACTAAGTTTTGGTCTGCCCATTAAGTTTTTCTGTTCTCAGTGTGGGTTTTGTGAACCACATACTTTGAATGCTTTATGGAAAAAATGAACCTCTGTTTAAATGCAAAATCTATTTTCTAGATAAACTGAACCTCTGAATCGTTTTTTATTCATTAGTGCTTCAGCAGCTGTCATGTGATGTATCCAACTTTTGTTTGAAACGTTAATGCTGCAGTTCTACTGAGAGTGAAGGATGAAATACAGTTTTCCTAAGTCATACCTCAGATATTCTGTCACGCTGTCCAACTCCAGAGCTGTGAGATGAGGGGGTGATTTTTCCAGGTGCTGTGTTTCCCAGTGATCGCCTTAGCCATCATTTCCCAGGAAAGATGTTTCTTTTATGTTTCTTTGTGTTCACGGTTGAACTGGGTAGGAAGTGTGGGGACTTAATGCTTTTATTTAGGAGCAGAATGCAGCTTGGAATGGCGTGGTACAAAACTGTACATTAAGATTTTGGCAACTGAGTTATATTTGTAAAAATTAATTCCCTCTGCATTGTTGTCCTCAAGCAAAGGTCTTAGTTTTTTTGCTTTGGAATCTACCTGATGCCCAGCAGCAGCCATCTATACTGGCTGAGACACCTACTGGATGCCCAGCACTGGTCCTCACCCACTAAGAATAAGTTTTTTAATCATTGTTAGCATGGGTTCAGCTGTATGTTTAACAAGAGTTTATAAAACTGTGAAGAGCTAAAATTCAGCTCTGTGCTGCAGAAGTGCCATGGGAGCTTTAGTCAGCTAAAATACGGCATTTCCATTCCGTTGTCTTATAAGGACTTTGTTCTCATTTAAGTGGTGTAATTGTGTCATGGTTAATTGGCAGGTTATTTTGATCGAATCGTTTTGGATTCTTTCTCTCTAGGATAATGCTTTTAATGGTACATCAAGTTTGGTAATCAGGTAGCAAACCAAGAGATTCGAGCATAAGCTTCCTCCTGAACAGCAGTGATTTCTTGACCCTGTCCGACACTTGTGAGATGATCTGTTCTTAGAGGCCAAATTTACTTGGCTGTGTAGCTGAACTTGAAATACCAAGTTCAGGGCTGGGAGGCTGAAGGCTTGCTTGTCAAGAAGTATCTTTTGTAAGTGTATTCCCAATTTGTATGAGGGGGAAAAAAAAAAAAAGGATGTTCCTGATACTACTGCATTTCTTTTGGGGGTACATTCAATTTTTTTTAGCAATTAAACAGAAGTTTGTTTCAAAATTAAATATGATTGTAAAAATATAGCTAGGTTTTTTAATAGTGTGTCACTGGATCAGGAGTTCTCTGAAGTGGCTAGTTAAAAAAACCCAACAAAGCATTTATGAGCTTGGTTGTGTTTTATAGGCTTAGCAGAATAAAAACACCCTGTACTTTTGTTAGTACAAGGGTGTGAAATGCATAGCTATGTGAGTTAGTTTTTATTCATGCTCAACACAACTTTTTATATTAAAAATTTATATTAAGGTCAAAGTTAATAAAGCTGGTAATGCTTCCCTTCAATAAGAAGAAAAAAATTTTTTCTAACTCACTCCATTGTTTTCACGAATACTTTGACAAACTATGTTAAAGTGGTCTTTTGTGCAGGACGACAGTATATGGAAGGAAACACACATTTGAAAAAAATATTCTGGTTCTAAGGACACTTTCTTCAATAAAGAAAATATTTAAAACCTGAAAGAAATTGAGTGGATGCAGTGTGAGATGGAAGTAGCAGTAATGAGTAAACGGATGGTATGGCTTTTAGAACTAAGTCATCGTTTAATGGAAGAGCTTTTCAGTGTTCTTTTGTGAGCACCTTCTTCATAGTCACAGATGTCAGCAGACGGATACTGCTGATTCACTGGTATAGATGATGTACTGTTTCCACCTAAGCATAACTACAGTTGACTTTCATAGGAAGGCAGTGCAAATGCCTTAAAACTTGCTAAAGACTGCAGATTTCCAGCCGGGCTGTTTCCTGTTGTCATGAATCTTACGGAAAACAGGTTCTTTTGATTTTTGTTTAATGGTGTTTTTATGTTTACTGCTATGGTTTCTATGAAATACTTCAAGCAGAAATTCAAGGTAAATATACTGAAATAAATTTTCATTTTTTGTTCTTCTTCAGGCCTTCGCACAATTTGATGCTGAAGGAGATGGCACCGTAGACGTGGAGTATATGCTGGAGGCTCTCAAGAATTCTAGTGGCGCTAATCTTCAAGGGGAGCTTAGCCATGTAATCAGGCAACTGCAAGCCTGTTCACTAGTTCCAGGTATGAGAACAGAGTGACAAAAAAAGTGTTTTCCCACATGCTGCCCTATATAAGGAGTGCCGCTTCAATAAATTGTTCTAATAGTGGTGTTTGTCCTAATCTTCTCAAAACCATAGTCCAAGTCATTCTCGCTTCTCTAGTATCAAGCAAGTGAAGTTGCTGTAAATTAAAAACTTCCTATAATTAAATCCAGCTAACTTACTTTTATAAATAACCAATATTTTCTTCTCTGTGTGACTCGGGAGCTTCTTGTCTTTGATATATCTTACCTATATAGATATAAAGATATATATATCTATATAGATATAAAGATATATATATATCTATATAGATATAAAGATATAAATGTATATATAGATATAAAGATATATCTTATCTTTATCTTTGGTTTATCTCTCAGACAGAAAACAGTCCCTTGCAAAATTTTGGTGAGTGCTTAACTAATGCAGTGTTGTACTTGGTAACTGGAGGAATAAATCCTCCATTGAGTCTGTTTCAGGTGATGAGTCGTATACTTTGTTGTTATTATATTGTTATTTAGCATTTGACATCCTGCTTAAACATAATTCCCATTTTATAGGATATAGTTTGGAAAGCGTCAGTTTCCAGAATTTGATTTCTGGGATAAGTATCAGTTACTGTCTTTCCTTCCAAGCTTTTCATGATAAGTGGCTAAAGGGGATTTGCCTTAGAGGATCAGACAAGAAGTGTTAGAATTGGCTGACAGGTTAAGTCAGAGGAGAGTACTCTATGGGGTAGTATTCTGCGCATCTAAATGCACTGTGTACATGTAAACGTACTGTGAGTACTGCTGTTCAGGAGCTGAAATTTCTTACAAAGTTGGTGGAAAGCGTTAGGCACCTCTTTGGGAATAATCCGCGATGCCAAAGCGAGACGCTTAGCATAGCTTAAGGTGACTGATGTGAGTACATCAGCTCGTCAGCTGAGCAGTGTCTGTTCCACCTAGATATTGAAGGAACGAGTTTGGAACTTTTGGGACAGCAAGATAAGCGTAAGAACTAAGATTTTTAGTGATTGTTTTGAACAGCTTCAGGCATCTCAAGTAACTGGCAAAAATATTTGTCTGCACCTTTCATGGTACTGTAAAGGTTGCAGATTTGAGCCGCTTCATATGGTGGAATGTAGTTCCGACATTGGTTCCCGTGCTTAATTTGGATTTATGTAGTAATAAGATGCGGAGGGGGAAATGGTGACTTGATCAAGTCAGATGTTGCAACAAAGATAGAAATAATGTCTCTTTCTAGGTTTTATTGATATTTTTTCCGAATCAAAAGAACGTCTTGGTCTACATGCTTCAATGATACTGAAATTCTTGCACCGGAATCGGATTTCTAGTACTGCCATCCCTTACCCAGTGTTGGAGTACTTCAACAATATCTGCACTATGCGGTCTTCTGTATTGAAGGATTCTTTAGATCGACTTCTCTTAAAAGAGAGAGGTATGTAATATCTTCCTTTTTTTTCTTAGGGTGGTAGCATAACCATAACTTGAAGATAAAATACAAAACTTTCTTTTCTGTTTAATCTTTAACAGATGTGACTTTTTATGAAGTCGATCTGCATGTTTCTGTGGGGTTTTCTGTTTTTTGAGGCACATAAATTGATCCCCTAACTGTCTGGCAATCTGTGTAGCGGACTTGGATGGTCTTCATCTTTTTTTCTGACCTGTTTCAGAATGATGATTACTAATTTGCGATATTCTTCATTCAGTCAAATACCTCTACTAGTTGTCAGAAACTTTGTTTATGTGTGAAGGTGAATATTTTCTGAAGTTGACTGTTCAGTATTAAAAAAAATAATATTGTTTTGGGGTGGAGGTAGCGAATCTTTTATTGTATTTCAGATAGGACTGTGCTGGTGGTCTCCCTAGAGGGAAGGCTCCTTTTCTTCACAGTTCGACGTGATGCTTTCAGATCTCTGCCCTTCTATTGAAACAGATCAAGTACTTGGGGCAACAGTCTGCTTTGTCCCTTCCCTAGAATAGCTGAATTGAGGTTTTCTCCATCATATTTTGCTTTTTCCTTTCATCTGTTTGTATTTTGGCATAATAATAATAAAGCACTGGTGAGGCCAGTAATGAAAATAGGAGATAAAGGCTATTGAACTCCAGGCGAAGCAGGTGTTTTCATACTGTAAGTGTTAGATTGAGATTATTATGATTTCATGTGAAATGAAACTTTGCTGTCTTCTAGGTTCTATCCAGAACACTTCTTCAGGAGCTGTGTTTTGTGCCAACAAGTTAACTTATATGTGATAATTATTATAAAGGTATCATAATTCTCAAAAACAAGCTAAAGAAGAACGTTACGAGTGATTTGTTTTCTTTGCAGAATACCCCAGTGACTTGAATGGTAATCAGGAGTCGGACAAACTGAAGTCTGTCACAAAGTGCTATACTCACATAGAAACCTCATCTAATTCTGCCGATATTGACAAGATGACAAACGGAGAAACGACATCCTTCTGGCAGTCGGATGGGAGTGCTCGCTCACATTGGATACGGTGAGCGACACAGCAGTAGGCAGCTGAGTTTAGGGTAGTTAGTCCTTAGGTTTTACAGCCAGTGGGGTGTAATTGAAAAAAAAAAAAAAAGCTGAATTAATGAGTGACAGATGAATATAGTTGAAAGCAGAAGTCATTAATCTCTGCATAAACTTTAAAGGCCTGATCACCAGGTAAAAGTGTTCACCTGTAAAATACATGCATCTTCCATGCTGACGCATACCCTTGTTTTGTAGCTAAGCTTTCCAAACTGCAGTGGTTAGTACTTGAATAGAAGTGCTTTGACACTGTCTGGAAGGTTACTGCTCCATGAAACAGAAATGTTTAGTGTTTTTTCAATGGTATGTATAGAATGTATACTAAAAAAAAAAAAAAAAAACACAAAAAAAAAAAACAAACAAAAAAAACCCAAAACAAACACCACACACCTCATTTTGGTCATTATTGACACTACATTTTTATTCCTGAGGAATGAGTTCTCAGTTGAAAAGCTGAACAATAGAAACTTCTACATTCTCACTATCAGAGGTGACTGTCTTTTAAGTCAATTACAAGTTTTCTAATTTGTCCACCGTGATAAGGGGTTAGTAACGCCTGTGAAGCGTTAGGTAATTTCCAATGTGTGTGTTTGTGTTTGTAGAAGTGGAAACTGAGTGAAGCTTAGCTAAAAGTGCAGTGCTTGGCTTATCTTCTCTTTGCAAGAACTGTTTTATCTTCTCTGCTTTGCAGTTTAAAGATGAAACCAGATGTTGTTTTGAGACATCTGTCCATTGCGGTGGCAGCTAATGACCAGAGTTACATGCCACAGCAAGTCACAGTGGCAGTGGGAAGGAATGCCAGCAGTCTTCAGGAGGTCCGAGATGTTCACATTCCAAGCAATATCACTGGCTACGTAACACTGTTGGAAAACGCTAACATTAGTCAGATGTGTGAGTCAATAAAGATACCATTGGCATATTGTTTTGCTGCTGCTTTGAAGGTGAAAGGTTGGGTAGATCATACAGTCGTGTGTTGAAACGTTGGTCATTAGAGCAGAAACTTTTGACCTCATCTTTATGTCAGAGAAATTGTTTTAATTGTAGTTTAATTTCTAGCCTATAAGAGAGTCTTCTGAGTCTTTCTTGTGGCACCTCTCTAACTTGGGCTAAGGGTTGAAGAGCTAGAATGACTAAAGATGCAGTTTTAGCCTCTCAATTTGAAGGCACTGGACAATTTTAAAATATCTCTTCTTGCACAGTGAAAGCATATGTTGGATAATAGTATCTAGCAAATAATCTGCTTCTGAGCAACTTTTTTTTTTTTTTTTGTTAGCAAAACTCTGAAGCTGCTCAGATGATTTTTGTAAAGCAGGTTTTATGCTAAGGATTTTTAAGTAGTGTTATTTTTAAGTCTGGTAGATGTGTGGGTGCTATATTGGAATCAATCGGAGGAAAGCTGCTCCTTCCTAAGATGGTTTCTGCAGCTTCAGAAATGCTGTCCCTTCAGTTCAAATAGGCACTTTTCATTAAGCTGAGCTTTTCACTGCCACAGAAGTGGGCAGCAAGGATGTTGTACCTCAGAAGTAACTAGGGCAATGTTAGCTATGCAAAATGCTCAAGAATTTATGTGAAATTTTTTATGTAACTTAAAACTTTGCTTTTAGGCTTTACTCTTTTTTTTCCCCTATCTCCTTCATTACCTCTCCCAAGATACTTCCTATGTATATGGGTAAAAAGGTACTGGTGAAATAATCTATAATCTATTTTCCACTTTGAGGGTCTTTTACTATTTTTTTCCTAATTTCTAGCCGTGCAATATGTAATGGATCACATAGGCCATTCAAAGGCTAAGTCTTCCAAATCGTAAGGTGCCTGGTGAAGAAACACACGTATAATTGGCTATATTTGGGAGTACTGTTACATATCTGCTGCCATTTTTCGAAGAGGTTTTGCAGTAATTACTGTTTTGAATATCTGGATTCTTCTGGATCTAATCCAGCAGAAGAAATGGAAAAAAAATTCTATTTTGTGTATCGACAGATGTACAGATAAATATCAAGCGTTGCCTTAGTGATGGATGTGACACTAGAATCCATGGGCTCAGGGCCGTTGGTTATCAAAGAGTTAAGAAGGTGGGCGTCTCTGTGTGCGATGCTTCAGCTATCTGGTACTGGTCTCTGCTGACCTCTCTGGTAACAGCTTCTATGGAAACAAATCCAGCATTCGTTCACACTATTTTACAAAATACTCAGTAAGTACCGAACTTCCACAGTGTGTCATTTATTTATTTATTTAATACTTCCAGCTTTAATAAACTAATTTACCTTGTGTAATTGGTTTCCAGTCCCTCCATTAAGGTGTTTAAACATCTTTTTAGCTATCGCGCTGTTTAAATTTTGACATTTCTCTTTTATCCATCTGCACATACTGTAACAAGTGTAATTCTCCTACCTGTTATCTGATCTAGTTGTTATGCTGTGACTGAACAGACACTGAAAAATATGGTTTTCACCCATCCTTTGGCTTGTAATATTTTAGAGAAGCCTAAAATTCATTAATTTTCTTTGTTAATATTATTGATTATAAATATTGGACACCTTCCACTTAGTAAAGGAGCTTTAATTAGGCTTCATTTTCAGCAAATTTTTGCTTGTGTTATGCCTTGTCATGCGTTGCATGGGCATATAGTTGGTTATACGCAGTATCTCTGTGCAGATGTTTGTTTGTGATGATTTGCCGGTTTCTGTGTAACGTTTCCTTGTTTGACTGCCAAACACTTCTGCTCGATGACTTGAAGGATTGGAATCCTAATAAAATCACTGCACACCCACATCAACTTTTATAGAGCTTAGTTAACGTGGTGCCACCATTTAAGAGCACTGCTGTCATTAGGTTAATGACTACTGTAGGCTAAAGTCCTTTAATTAGTGTCACCTATGAAACCAGTTTAAAGTTTAAATAACTTTATACATGCTTACATCTGAGGCAGGTTCATAGTTTCAAGCTTTACTAAAACTGACAGCCTTCAGTCGTGCTACAGTTTAGATAGTTGTTAGAAATATAATCTGGATCCTGAGCTAATAAAGCCTAAAAAAAGTTATGGAGAAGTCTTGACTAAAAATCTGCGTTCAGGAATTAGAAACTAGTGTTTGGAATTACAAAGCAAAACCCTAAACTTTAGTATTGGATAGAATGACTTTGAAACGGCTTAAGAATTCCTATTTTCAGGGATTATTACATTATCTTAGGAAATCAGACAAAAATTCTCATCTGAGCTCACAGGTTTCTGTAATTGTCTGGAAGAATTTAAAAGCAATTTTCCCTTCATTAACGGGCTCTTACTCAGTTCTAGAACTATTTAAAATGAAGCAGTACTTAGACACTAAGCTATTTCTAATGCTGTCACAGATTTAATTCAAAACCCCTTGATTTATTTGTCTCATTAAATCTGAGACTGAGGCTGAGATTCAAGATTACGTAGCAGTCATTGGACTTTCCCCACCTAGAATGCAATACTGTTCTTACCTTTCGAACAGATTCTCCGTGTAAATAGATTTTCTGCACTCACAATCTATTTGTAGAGGCTTACTCATATAAATGATGAAGATTCAGATGTCTGATTCATTTTAGAAGGCTGTTTTCTCTGATTCTGTCTGGGCTTCTGATGTTGTTTTCTGTCCTTTTTACTAGGAAAGCACTGCAACACATGCCACCTCTATCCCTAACGCCGGGCTCTACAGATTTTTCAAGCTTCTTATCTCCAAATGTTTTGGAAGAAGTCGATAGCTTCCTTATAAGAATAACAAGGTGAGATTGTGTTGATGTATTTTGATGTAGTGGAAAATGGTTTAGAAGAATTTGTATGGTCACCATATCTCATTTTTACTCACCTCCTCTTTTTTTAGTATCTTGAAAAATTCAGACATTAAGAAACAAACACCTTAGATTTTTCCATGTGAGCATTATTTGTCTTTATTTAAAAACAAAGCATCCTGACTTTTCTTTTCATGCTGTTGTGTTTTTTTCCCTCCCCAGCTGTTGTACTACTCCAGAGGTTGAACTTACACTCTTGGCCTTTGCCTTAGCCAGGGGGAGTGTCGCTAAAGTGCTGAGTTCCCTTTGTACAATCACCGATCATCTGGACACTCCATACAAGGCTTCATCCCTTATTGCTTCCATGGCAACAGTCAGACAGAACCTGCTGTATAAATACGGTAAATGAAGAATTGTTGGATCCTTTACTATACCTACTTAAGACAATATGCAGCTTTGAGTTCTTTTACTTCTTCTGCTGGGGTCTAAAATTATAGAAGACTTCCAAATTAACAACTTCTACCAAGAAGATGCAGCCCGTGTAGCTGAACTGCCCTAAAAGTTGGTGATTAGGTCAGTTTTCTGTGATCGAAGAATTGAACCAGGTACCATCGTCTTGAGGGAGAGAACATGAACTTCGTAGGTAGTGGCCCCTATATCAAGATGGTGATAGCGTTTGTATTGTATAAAGGGCAAATGACAGCAAGTATTTTTATTCTTCCAATAACACACTTCACTTTTTTGCACATTTAGCCTGAGTAAGCCATCTCTCTTGCAGACATATGCACGTGCACAAATTTAAAACATGTTTTAAATGTAGTGTTATTAGCATCTGTTTACAGTTCTTTATTTTCACTTTTATAAATCAGCCTGGTATGTCATAGGTGTAGAGCCGTGCGTGGCCTGGCATAAGGTGTAAGGTTTTGGTGTATTGACTGCACTTGTCTGATAAATCTGTATTTTCTCAAGTTTCAACTTCTGAGGTTACTGTTAGTCTCTCATGAAGAATTTTTCCCTTTGTTTGCCTTTTAGTAGGTTTTGTCAGGACTTCTTGGCTTGTGCCAAAGAGTACATTAATTGTTTTGTAGTTATTGTATCAGTATTTACTTTCCAAAAGTTTGAAAGTTGTTTCATTTTCCCCAGAGTACCTGCTGCTTTTTGCAGGGGAAGAGTAGTATTTCATGTATTGTGAAATTTCCAAAGTGTGCAAACAGTTGAGAGAACATTGTTTGTCATGACTTTCATTGTCCTTATGTCCATATCTAGAACTTAGCTATGATAGATTACCATATCCCTTATACTCCACTTTTTTTTTTTTTGGTCTGACAGTGGTAAAAAGCTCATAATATTTTAAGTTTTTTCATTTGTTTTCTGTGTGAGGAACTTAAAACTGGAAAATAGGCTTTTTGTTTTATGAATTTGATAAACCTGTTAATTTTCTTATTTAGGAAAACCATTACGACTAACTCTGCAAGCATGTGATGTAAAGGGAAAAGAAGATAAATCAGGGCCTGAAAACCTCCTTGTAGAGCCATGGACTGGGGATGGTAAGAGCCCGTACTTAAAATCTGTTAACAAGGCTGTGGTGCTGTCGCATATATATTTAGATATATTTGGTGCTACTCGATAGTTTAATGATATGGAAAATCTGTAAAAAAATCACAAAAAAACCCAACAATATGTGAATTCTGTTTTACAACAAAGTGGGTTTCTCAGGAGCCTGTTTATTGTCAAAACCAAACAAACACAGACATGACTGAATTTTGGGGAGAATTACTGGTATTCTGTGTGGAAGTCGGCACTGAGCTGTCACAACAAAAATTATACCAGAGCACATTTTGTGGGTTGAAGTCACGAATTATTCCCTGCTAGTTTCCCAAATATTGATGGAGAGATGTGGTAGAAATCATTGAAGATTTTCACTGACTGTACATAACTATTAATTCTCCTTTAAAGCCTGTCTTTGTTAATGCAATATTTTTGTGTACTGGATGCAACCTAAAGAAGGAGGTTTGTGTTTCTTGACCTCCTTTTTCAGTGAAATACCACCTAATCCTTTTTTAAAAAAATGTGTATTGTCTTGTGCAGTGCTACTGGTAAACGGAAGCTGTTGTGATAGAAAATCAGGCGCATTCTGAATGCTTATTTTCCCCCTTTGTTTGCTTGTGTGTGGTGTTTGATTTTTATTCTTTAGTTATTTTGTGGATTGTCTTCTGTTGTTTTATGGATCACAGTTTGGGGAACAGTGAATCGTATCAGTGAACAAAGCCACAAGCCAAAGTAATATTTGGGAGTTACTAATAACCTTTAATGGGGAAACACTCTCGAAATTGCTGTGGATACTGCAGCCCCGGAGGGAGGCTGGAGAGACCAGTCTGTGCTCTGTGGGGGCGTGTACTAACGTGATACAGTCTTTTTACTTGTCTTCTGCTCTTTTATTTGGAAACATTTGCTAATGAGCATTTCACTAGAAAAGCATCATGTTTTTGTTTCCCCCTTTAGTCCGCAATCTTAGTATTCTCTTTCAAAGAGCTTGCACTAGCAGTCCCTCCAACCTCATTCCATTCCCGCTGCTGCTTTAGGTTTTCTTACTGAAACTGGGAAGACCAGAGCAAGTATCATTCTTTCTACTGGAACTGAATCTTCATTTCAAGTGACACAAATTAGAATAAAGGTATGTAGTTCCTCTGTGCTTTTTAAGGAGAAGGCTTGCTTTTTTCCCTAACAGTAGAGCTGAATTAGATTTTTTTTTTTTTTTTTCTGTTCTGGTGTGAACTGAAATTTTAAATTAGTCATGCAAGAGTGTTATTTGGTGGTTTTACTTTTATATAAGTCACAGGGAACTTAAGGAAATGGAGGTCTTAAATTGTTTCAGGATACCACAAGCATGTGTAGTAAAGACATTTGCTATTGCTTTTGGCTTTCTCTTGTAATATACTCAAGCCAGTGAGCCTTGGGTGTATGATTTCTCTCTAAAGAGTATGGATTTATTTGTAGGATTATATACCTTATACTTAAAATAATTTTTCAACTCTGTGAATAGTAGATTTCAGGATAGACAGCATGTGAGTTCAGATTAAATGTGGGGTCTTTCAGATTCTTTTTAGAGACATCAGTGTAATTTGAAGACTTGGCACAATTTTATCTAGTTTAAAAGATCTTGTGATGAAATCTCATGGCCAGAACAAAACTTCAGAGAGATTTCTGCAGCTGGATTGATTTATTTATTTTAGACAAAGGAGTAGTTTAATTCCTGGGGCAGCTAGGGTGCTAGCAGAGTGATAAACATAGCAAATATTAACCGTATGCATGATCCTGGTTTGGTGACTTAGAATAAGTTTTCATAATGTTTCTCTAAATGTATTTCACTTTTCTTTAGGTAAAAAGTGCAATTCCAGAGATCAGTATTGTCAGTATTTAGTTGTTTTCCATATCTTTTTTTCCTGTGAAAGCAACACCTTTTTTTTATTGTTGGCTTTTTAATACGTTGCACTGCATTTGTTCTTTTAGGTCCGAAGAGGCGCCATTGGGGCCCAGTGTGGACTGGTGTTTGCTTATAATAGCGCTACGGAAAAGTTCCATGCAGAGGAACACTTCAAAAGATTTGAAAGCTACGACAAATGGAAGCTGCGGGAGTTCAAACAGTTTTTAAAAAACAGGTATAGGTGGACTTTTTGTAATGAATACATGGAAAATAAATGTTATATTAGATCTTTTTGCAATGCCGCTTGAACTACTGAGAATTGTTCCAGATGACTTAAAGATGATGCATCATTTGTTACTTGTTTGATTTTAATGAGCTTCAATTTGATGTTTGAGGAAATATGTATATAGCTGTTGGTTTCAGTCTCTTGATTTAAAAACCTGTTTAAAAAGGGATCTAACAAAACAAACTGTCTACTTGAGGTGCAGATCACCGATAACAGAAATAATTTATAGGGAGATCATATGTTAATTAGCTTTTATTAAATTACTTCCTCAGTGTTGCTTAGGAGTCAGGGCAGGTTAGGGACCATGACTAAAAAGATTTCCTTAATTTTCTTACCTTGCATGTGATAGAGTTTGGGTATGTGAAAGTTTCTGTTGTCTCTCTTCTCATATTTATAGGCATTACATGCTAAAAATGTTTTGGCAGAATATCAACAGCTTTGCAGTTTCTTTAAAATTTTTCTTTACAAAGTTTGTTACATTCTTTTATACGTAGAAGCAGTTGTTCGTGTGATGATTTGGGAGATGATGATCCTATTGGCTGGTTTGAAGTGGAAGAAGAATGGGATGAAGTTGATGTCAAAATGCAGCAATGCAGAATTTCCCAAGTAAGAAACCATGAAAATCCATTCCCAGTCACAGTGAGCAAAGACTCATCCCTGTGCTTTGTTATAACGCCACTTGAAATAAATGTAACTCGATTTTGTGCAAGCAGAACTCCTCTGGGTAGAGGTAAAAATCAATGGGCTTCACATTAAATGAATGATTCAGCTTTTGTCCTCTGAGTTTTATTCTTTTTTTCTGTTACGTACACATACATTTAATGCAAAATTACATGATAATGCATAAACTAGTGGCTTTATCGTGAGGAAATATTCCTAAAAAGGATTACATGCTTGTTGCTTTATTCTAAAATATAGACAAATTAACTACTGCATAGTTACAGCATTTGTTCTTCAACCCTTGTTTTAAGGGACAAAAATTTACTAAGCAGTTCCATCAGTTACGTTGATTTCCTTGAGGAATGTGGGACTTCTCTGTTCCAAGAGTGGCTGAATACGGTTTTGATTCGTAGTGCTTAAGTAGTAGACTTTGCTTTTCAGACCCCGCATTTATTTTGTTTCTGGAGTCAGCTGTTGCGTAGTTCCACATTCCTTTTTTGTACTGTGGAAATTAGCAGAAGTGGTGCACAGTTATAAGTCAACTGGGAATTTTCTAAAACCGTCACTGCTTGCTAAGACATTCTGCTGTTGTCTGTGTAACCCTTAGTCCCCGAGACCTGCGAGTGTGCAGAACTTGCTGTTCCCTTCAGCTTTGCATTCTGTACCTCACTGTGGACAGATTGCATAAGAGTTGTTTTAAATATTACATATTGATCCTCTGCTTGGTTTTAAATGCAGCTAATATTTTTTTTAACCTGCAAAAATGCTGTAACTAGAGAGTCAAGGAACCGTATGCAGAATGAATGGAACTGATAATGAATTAACTAACTTTGCAGATGCTTGTGGAGGTCACAGTGTGGAGGTCACTGTGACTTTTTTGGATGTGAAGAGAGTTCAAGCTTAGCCTGAGTCACGCTCAGTATTTTAAACTTGACAGGGAATAAGGCTTAACCCCCCTACCCCACCTGCAGTCTCCTCACATATGCCCGCTCATGTCTTTTAAAAGCCGAATTTGTACTAACTTTTAAACCCAAATCTTGTGCTGTGTTTATATCCTTCCAGTACTTGATGATAAAGTTCTTGT
This sequence comes from Ibidorhyncha struthersii, assembly GCA_013398815.1. Taxonomy (NCBI): domain Eukaryota; kingdom Metazoa; phylum Chordata; class Aves; order Charadriiformes; family Charadriidae; genus Ibidorhyncha; species Ibidorhyncha struthersii. Next base: position 810,783 of record VZSZ01001998.1, on the reverse strand, counting down.
GCACAAGACAAGACACAGCGGAACGGCTTGGAGTTCAAGGCCTGAATGTCCTTGGCTATCTTCGGCCTATGCGAGAAGAGCCCAATAGGAGCATGAACTGCTTGCAGTGCCGGAAAACGGATGACGATACCGTTTGTGGCACAACTCTTCTCCTGAAGACGCTTCATTTCATCCAGCAGTTGGCACAGGACCTGGTAATTTTACTTAGTTCTTTTTAAGTGTGTATTTACCATGCTAAAAGTAGTAAGGCAATGCTAACAGTAATTGTGAATGGATAAAGTGTTGCTACTAGGTACTAGTGACTGTTAAAACCATGCTGTGGAGGAAAAAAATGGTTTCTGAAAAATAGCATTCTGTATGTCTTTATTGAAGTTGACTAGGAATATGAAATCATAGAATGTCTTAGGTTGGAACAGACCTTGAAGATCATCTAGTTCCACTCCCCTGCCCTGGGCAGGGACACCTCCCCCCAGCCCAGGTTGCTCCAAGCCCTGTCCAACCTGGCCTTGGACACCTCCAGGGATGGGGCAGCCACAGCTCTCTGGGCAACCTGGGTCGGTGTCTCCCCACCCTCGAAGTGAAAAATTTCTTCCTAATATCTAATCTAAATCTCTCCTCTCCCAGTTTGAAGCCATCACCCCTCATCCTATCACTATGTCCTTGTAAAAAGTCCCTCCCCAGCTCTCCTGGAGCCCCTTTAGGGACTGGAAGGGGCTCTAAGGTCTCCCCGGAGCCTTCTCTTCTCCAGGCTGAACACCCCCAACTCTCTCAGCCTGTCCTCCCAGCAGAGAGGCTCCAGCCCTCACAGCGTCTTTGTGGCCCTCCTCTTGGACCCACTCCAACAGGTCCATGTCCTTCTTATGTTGGAGACTTTGGGTCCAGAAGAGAGTTAAGAGCCGTTTTTTAGCATCAGGTTACAAGGTGGGTTAAGCAGATGCAACTGAAGGATGCTGTACTGTCTATTAGATAATGAAGCTATTTCATGAGGCAAAGTGCTCAGAGAGGTAGCTAGAAAAGTTGGATAGATTAAAACATGTCCTCTTCTTATATGAAGTAATTCTGTAAATACCTAGGGTGAGACATATTCAGTTAAGAGGTATGGCTGGTATGTGCTGATGTGTGTCAACATGTTGTACCCCACTTCTGAGGGTAGGTGTCAAAATCACGTTTTGTTCATACAGTGATATGTCTGCCTTTTCAACTTCAGTTCTGAACCATGGGCAGTCTCATTTTGGCCATTACTTACTTTCAGTCAGATTAGGTGAAGAGGTAGAGGTTGTAAAGTCTTTCGGTGGTGGAGGACAGCGATGGGGAACGAGACATTCAGAAAGAGGAGGGAAAATCCTTGTTAGTAGCTCTGTGAAGGGGAAAGTTTCAGCATGAGCTATCACATTTAGACACTGGAATATCCATGAAAGAACTTACACTGGAATTCATGTTAGCTGCGAATTTACAAGAAACTAGGCTGCTGTAAGCCCAGTGCTCAGGGATTTACTTTTTATAAATGTGTTCTGTATAGAGTTAATTTTCCAATCCTGCTTTTGCTTTGCCTTTTTAAGGTTCAACAGAAGGAGAGTGGATTAAAATACAAGTCATTTTTAGATTTCACAGGCCTTGATTTGCAGCTGTTCTGGAACTTTTACAATAAGCTTCACCAAAAGTAAGTCACTTTACTTTGTGGTGAAGCACTAATCTGTGTGTGTATGTATGAATAAAGTATGCTTAGTTTAGTTGCAGCAGTTTCTTCTTCCTAAACTGCATTATTTATATAAATAACATTTTCTTACTGCTGCCATATGTGTTTTTAACTATAATGTTATGTAGAAGCTTGAGATGTAGATTAATTTAGCTGGTAGCTATACTTTTTTTGGCTATGTGCTCTCTACTCAGTGATTTTATCCATCTGAGATGGTGATTTTCATAGCATTATCTATTTGGTGCAAAAGAGCTTCTTTTCTAGTTTTTGCTTCTGTTTGTTGTGTGCTTTCTTACAGCCCAAGGGAAGAATGCATCTCTGCTCAAACAATGCTATTGCAGCTTCTCCAGAGCTGCTTCTCTGTACTTACTGGAGACAATAAAACTGCTAAACCTCAAGAAACTTCTCAGAGCAAAACATCTGGTCACACAGAAGCTGCAGAAGAGCTTTATAGACATTTGTGTGAAGGTAATTTATGTTGAATATATGAACTGTTTTGTCTGTTCTGGCTTACAAGTGCGTTACAGTAGTTAAAAATTGGGAAAAGATATTTATTCCTAGAGGCCACATCAGCTGCTGTTCCTTTGCTTTTTCTTCAGGTCAGTGCGGGCTAATTACTCTATCACAGTGAAGCTTTCCTTGACCCTATGAAATGGTTTTATAGACTTCCTGACAACCTGTAGTCTGGCAACAGCTGCGATAGAAAACTTCTTTCGAACGTGTCGTGCAAACATTGAACCAGCAGGGAATGTGGTGCTTTAACTATAATGTTACTGGGGTTCATTTATTTTTGATATTTCATATAAATATAAATGATCTTACAAGGAGCCTGTAAGGTTTACAGAAACAGAGGGAAGATACTGGAGCCTGTGAGGAGAATGGGAATTACACGTTAGATTTCATTGGAAGTAGGATGGTACCCTCTTTATTCAAGTGTAATTTTTTAGTTAATTACCTAACAGTCTCCTGAAAAGCAAGCTAGAGATAAACCAGTTTGTATGGAATTCCTCACATCTTGAAAACTTTATTAGCTGTGATAGTTGTCAAGTCTTAATGTTCCTAGAATTAATTTAATCAACGAATGAATATATCCTGAGAAAAATCTTTCTTGCTAGAAGTCAAAAAGTTTCCCCTCGTTTTCTGTGCGTATAACGGGATTGCAAGGGCTTGAAGTTGTGTAAATGAATGTGTTTAATTCAGTTATGCCTCTTAACATATTAGATGGAGTTTAATTTGAACTTGTAATTTTCTTTCCTTTTTGTATGAGCAGTAGTGGATATGGGGGACAGCAACTTCATGCCAATGAAAATGCTAAAAGAGGAAGTTAAGAACACGTTACTCAGTGGAGCAGCAATCTTTTTCCCAGATAGACAGACCAGGCGGCACCAGCTCTTCACCATGATGGTAAACCATTAAATGAGAAATTGCTTGTTTAGTACCTGCTTTCTTTATGCAGAAAAGAGGACAAATCTGAGTTCTTGTTGTCAAATAACGTATACTTTGTCCCATTAAAGTAAAAAACCTTTTTTTTTTCTTTGCCTCTTTTTACCCTCCCCCTTCTCTCTCTCTCTGCAGCTTATCCAAAGAAAGAGGAGCTAACCCTGCCTTTCTTACCAAAAACGAATAGTAGAACGCAGAAATTAGAATTCTTTCTCACAGAGGAGGGAGACAGAACATATCATAAAAATAAATCTTTTTCCTTTTCTAGAAAAACATCACAGAGCAAGAACATAAGCAATCTGTACATCTTGCCTTCAGATCCTTGTGTACCCACTTCAGGTAAGAGGTCTTGAAATTGAAAATAATTGTCTGATACCCCACGTCTGTTAATAAGTTCATATTTAATCCTTTTAAAAAATGTTATTTCCCTGGAAAATAATTGTCCAAAATAATCAAGTGACTTTGCTTTAGAAAGGAGGATGCTACTACTTAATATGTTTATTAACCAAATAGCTGTATAAAACATTGGCCAAGGTTGGTGCTGAAATCACAGTATATTGCTCTTAGACTTCTAGGCTGTCTTCCAGTTTTTAAGTGATTGTTTGTCCATGGTGATGGTTTGTACTGATTTAATCAGTCTAGAGTCATCGGAACCCAAACACTTTTGATTTTCCTAGTAATGATACAGTAGGATCTCTCCAGATTTGTCGCAAGGATAACTAAGTTTGTATTTTGGAACTGTGCTACTTGTTGTTGGTTAGTAAGATGATCTCTGTTTCGTAGTGATCAAGATCCAGGTGGACTCTTATTATTACCAGAGAAAGGAGTTTCTGCAAATTTTGACATAAGTGAAGTGCTGTCAGTCATGGATACCCTTCTGCTAGTGGCAGCAAGAGAGGTAACTGTCTTTGCACTCTTCCTACTTCTTTGCCATGATGTTTGTGTGCATTCAAACTGCATGCATTCAGGCTGCATGCCTGAGATGTGTGCTAAAGAGCTAACTTTCCTGTTCTTCAGGATAAAACTATTCACGGCTATTCAAGTCTGGAGGATTAGGTTTTCCAACCGATGGAAATATTTTCCTTTAAGCATTAACATTTCATAATGCTAGAGTGAGTAATGTATAAGATGAGGAATTTTTCTGTAGTGTTGAAAAGACTTTCTAGCACCCCATCAACACTAGGAAACAGAAGTAATCATCCCATATTGAGAGGTCAGAATTGGTCATGCCACTAAGGGAGGTGTAAATGGAGGAGCGTCATTTACATATGCAGAAAAAAATGTGCTGAGAACATCGAGTGACTCATATGTAGCTATTCCTTCTTAAAACTGTGATTTATCAAAACAAAATACATCAGTTGCTTCATGGTCTTATATGCTGCTTGTCAGTTGCGTTTAATCTTTTTTGTGGGGTGATTGGGATTATAATGTCCATCACAGTTTACATAGTACATATAGTACATCATTCTGCAGCAGAAGAGGATATCCTTTTGTTACGTTCTTTATTTTTCAGTGTGAAATGATGATGCTGGATGTTGCACAGCAAGAGAGCGGCACAGTCTTGTCTTCCTTATTCTGGTCTGTTCAAGGTAGCCTCCTTTCATGGTGCTACCTGCAACTTAAGGGTAGCGATAATTCAGCCAAGGATCTTGCTGTAGGAATACTTAAAAACTGTAAGTGCTGGGATTGAATACAGAATTAAATGTGGTGTAATACAGGACTTTAAAATGTGATTTCACAAATAGCAGCATAATAAGGTTCACTAATGGTTGCCTGAGGCATTCCAATAAACATCATAGCATTTCCAGTCTCTCTAGGACGGCATCTGTAGGTATATTGAGCAACTAAGAATTTTAGCTGTATTAGTAATTTTGTGTTGGGAGAATCTTCAGAAAACATTTCAGTAACCTTTGGTTGCCAAATACAGGGGTGGAGGCGGGGAAAGAAATACAGTTACAGATTTTCATTTGAACCTTTTGGTTTCTTCAAATTTCCCTTGTTTTGGTAAACTTCTGTGTGGCAGTCTGTGTTTTCCTAGATGTTTATAATAGCAAGAAGAAAGGAACTTAAGAAGCTGGACACTTCTAAGAGGTGTTTCGCTACAGCTGCCTTTTTTTATGCAGCGGCTCAGCATTGAGTAGTTAATTGGGCCAAGTACTTAATGGAGATGTAATTTTGTGTAAAATTACTTCATATTTATGTTATTTGTGTATAAATAAGTTTGTTGTATTCCTACATTTTAAAATGGAGTCAGGCTATAGCTAAAAAGTACTAGGCTTATTTGTTACTTAAGCTGCACATGAGTTTATACAGAGAGGAGGCTACTTGGTACACTGAGATTGTTGAAACAATCTTGGAGCGTTTGATTAAATTACTCATCACTCCTCTTTTTTTTTTTAATATTGTTGATAAGCATAACTTGTTTCCACAATAGAAATATCACAGAAAACTTCTCTGTTTTCTTTCTTGAGTGTCACTGCCTTGGGGCAGCAGATGCCTTTCCTGCTGTCTGTCTTCGTGCACATCACCGTGCGCTTAAGTGTTTGATAAAGCAGGTTGTGGTAGCAAGTCCTTAAGGTGGCTATTAAGGGTTTTTTTTCTCTTTAGATGTGGGCCAGTTCCTGTCAAATATCAGAACGATTTTGCAGTCACTTTTATCTCAATATAGTGGCAAAACAATAGTAGAAAAAATAAGTAACTCTGTCTTTGCTATGGCAACTCGTCAGCTGGTAAGTGAACATCGGGATTTTGTACTATTCCCGGGTAGCATGGCTACAGTTACGCGCCTTTTCACGAGACCTGTGTTTTCTCCTAGGTCATCTTCTTGTTGGATTTTTGCACTTTAGACATTCCATACTGTACTCTGCTACAGGGATTCAGCACTTTGATAGAACCACTGAAAAGCCTTTGTAGTGAGCCTCATAAGGTAACTAAAGATACAGGCAATATTAGGTACAGTGAAATAAAAGCAAAATAGCAAGAAAGACATCTTGGGTGATTCTATTGGTAAGCATTTGAAAGGAGCTGGGAAACTTCGACAAATACAGAAATGTAATGAAATAGTGAGTGGAGAACTAGAAATCTGTCTGTACTGATATGGAAGATGAGCAAAGTGACCAGAAAGTGCAACTGGAGTGAGAAGCCTAGAAAGCAGATCGGAGGGAGGGATTCTGAGAACAAAAGAGGAAAAGTAAAAATAGTATGTGCTTAACATTTTTGGCTTCATTGCTTGTGGTAATGCAAATAGCCTGTATGTCTCTAGTGTAGATGTTTAAATCAACATTAGTCATCCAGACTCTCTTTTGTTATCACTGGAGACTTGTAGGCTCCTCTGGGGTGAGACTGTCTCATCCCCCGGTAGACTAGATGAATTTTGCTTTAGAAATACTTCTGTAACGTGATTATCAAGGGTGTCTTTATAACTACTTTAGGTGTAAATCAGTGTTCTAGCCTTTTAAATGCCATCTTGTACGTACATCTGGCACCTTGAAAGTATAGACACAAAAATCTAGTGTGGTAATTTTTTTTTTATTTAATGCTTTACTTTCTCAAGAATGCATTTTCGTCCTACAGATGGAAATGGAAAGCTGGCAGCAAGAACAGCCTGTAGTATTGCGAACATGGACAGTAGAATCTCCTCATAACTATGAAAATAATTGCCATGAGGTCTCAGTCTTCCTGTGTCATGGGGCAACTTACTTTGAGGTGGAATTTGATGAAAAATGTGAAACTGAAAGGAGGTAATTTAGTCTTGTGCTGTGTTAGATTCCAGTATCTATTTGCGGAGGGCATGTTCCAATGTGCAAGGATAACTCTTGCACTCCAAGCATGCCATTTCAGTTTCTTCATTGTCCTCCATAATATACAATGTGTTATTTTGAATGACATCTCGTGCTGAAAGCCACTTCTGACAAATGTACAGACATGCTGTTTGTATGAAATTTTGCTTCCTTTGGCCTTGGTCTGTTTTGTAATATTGCTGTGACCACCACAATTCATGCTTGTGGTATTTATTTTGCCTTCTTTAGGCAAAACTGTTGGCTTGGTTTCTCCTGGCAACGCATCATGCTACTGCTCAGTTAAGGCGTGTGCCAGGTGTTAAAATTACCACCCATTACCAGTTCTGCGGGCTTGGAAAAGTTCTGCCGGAAAGCAGGTCTGTGTTTGCTGGAACTATTGGCATTGAAATGTGAATTAAATTCCTTAGCAATCAGGTGGAGCAGTACAGCTGTGGTTTGGAAAGATGTGACAGGGTAGTCCGAGATGCAGCACTTGTGAAAATCCAAAAGCAAACATTTTCCCCCAAAACTTAAAAAGTAAATATGAAAGTAATGAATTGCAATTTTCACAGGTATGATTACCTGGAGTTTACTGATGCCAGAGGTGCAAAAACTCGTTACGATACAAAGGTTGGCACTGAGAAGTGGCCTAAGGTGAGCGTCTTTAAAATTCTCAACCAAGTGATATATCCAACCTTAGGAAATTCTAACGATTCTTGTGGAAAACCCGTTGTCTAAGGGGATGTGTGCTTCCATGTGTGTGTGTTTATTCCCTCTGAAAGGAGGGGGGCAGGAGGTGGGGAACAGAGTCTGCAATGATGCAGATAAAAGGAGTGAATGAATAAAGAATCTCTTTGTTGCTGTTAGCAAAGGAGCAGTCAGTCAAAATGAAAAGTAATAATCATGTTTGACTGCCAGTAACCACTTGGGTAAAACTTACTCGTTGACACTCTGCCCTCACAATTCTTTACATCATGAGACAAGCGTAGTGGTTCCTGCGGCTACGCTCTTTCTTCAGTGACACCTACCCAAATGGGATGCTCCTCTAGTGTTTTATGGCTCCGACTTCTAAAGCTCAATCGTCTATAAAATTTCTCATTAAGCTACGGGATAGAGATTTTACCTGCTTAGCATTGTGGGTTTCTCATTCAGTTGGTGGGGGAAATTAGATCTGTTGTGGACAGAACATAATACTGAAAAACCGCAGTTGCTGAAGGGAATTCATTACCCTGAAACGTCTTCCTGTCATGTACATTTGGCAAAATGACTGTTTTGTTGCTCTGTAGAAAGTGACCTTTAAGGCTGGCCCACGGCTGCAGTTTCTCTTTCACTCTGACAGCAGTAATAATGAGTGGGGCTACAAGTTTTCCGTCACTGCTTACGGCCTCCCAGATGTTGCCGTTTCTTGGGGCTTGGATTTACAGCTTCTTGTATCCCGTTTGATGGGGCGCTTGGCTTCCCGAAGTATGGCGCTGAAATCTCTACGAGGTGAGTGCATTGAATAGCTCCAGAAGTTGTGATGCCATATAAAGAGGCGATACAAGGACTTTATTTTCACAGGGGATTTGAAACATAGAGTTCCTGTCGTGTTTCTGTCCTGACTGAAGCAGGAAGACTTGCTGTATTGCTGCTCAGCAAAGTTTGGTCACTGAGCTATACCCGCTCTTTGTGGCAAGCCTGGCTGCTCTGGTGCAGGACTACGCTGATAATGTCACAGGGCTCACTGTCATGTCTCTAATATTCAGAAGCCAGTGTTAGGAAGACACGGACACCTGGAAGTAATCACACTAAGCTGAATTATATTTATGGAGTAATACCAGAGTTTGGCCAATCTTCTGTTCTTCCTGTTCTCTTTTTCCTTTAAAATTGTTCCCTGGTGCTGTGATCCACCCCATGGTGGTGGTGTGAATATGGAGCCAGCAAACCGGAAAAAATACAGAGCTTAGAACACAAATGACTTTAAAAGTTTCACATGGTCATTTGGTATTGATTTAAATTGAAATTGACAAATTAAGATTGGCTAATTCCAGAAGTTCAGTATGCTCAGGATTTGGGCCACTGAAGATATGTAAAATACAAAATATGAGATGGGTGCCATAAGAAAAAAAACAAACAAATTTCAAAACTCAGAACAGTTCTGTCTAGCTTCCTAAATCTGAATTCATTCACCACTTTGGAGAAGTTAAACGAGGTTAAAGAGTTATTGCTGCAATCAGGTGATCGGTAATTACCTTGGAAAATTAGGCAGGTACTTACCTGTGAATTTAGGGAACTAATTGAAGTGTTCTTATCATAGAATATTTTCTTTCTTCCTTAGTATGAGCATGCTTACATGTAGCTAATTATTATGTCTGTAGTAGGAGAAAAAGCTTTTAAACTCTCTAGCAAATTGGTGAATTTCTATGGTCATAAGTACAGCGAAAATGTTTAATTTAAAATCCTTCCATAATGTAACATATTGTCACTGTAAGATAGGCTATTGATGCTATCATTAAAGAAAAGGTACATCAGCTCTCTGCACCCCATTATAGAAACAAAAGTTAGAGAATGTTGTTAAATTACTTGTTCAGTCTATTCACATTACCTTTTTCTTTCCCCCTACTGGATGTTTAACTTTTATTGTTTTCGTTGATCTGTAAAAATGAACAAAAATATTTCATAACTGAAGTGTCCATTCTGAATTTCTTGCAGAACTAGGTAGTGAAGCAAACTTGCCTCCTTTGAAAGTAACATCAGTTCTTAATTCTCCCCTGTGGAAACCTGTCTTCAGGCATCAGATGTGTCCTGAGGCTCTCCCGGGAGCCAGCCAAAGCAGTAGACCACACCGAGACAAAAAAGAGGTACTTATACCACTGCTTTTGTTTCATTGGCATCAAATCCTGTGTATCACACAGGCTGTATCATTCAGGCTTAATTAGTTGATATGTCCTTAAGCATATGCTGCTGTGCCAAAGTTGTTACCACTTGCGCTGTTTAATTCAAATATCAAAGAGGAAAGGAACCGTTGGCCTGTGCCCTTTATCAGCTTCCTTTTTCATAGAATCATAGAATGGTTGGGAGGGATGTTCAAAGATCATCTAATTCTGCCCCCCCCTGCCTTGGGCAGGGACATCTTTCATTAGATCAGGTTGCTCAACTGCAGTAGATATACTGCAACTTGACTTAATTGCACAAATTAACTGCAAGAATTTTTCAGATAATGTTAAAGTAAATGTTTTCTAACATTCTCTCCAGGCTAGGAGCTCTCACCAAGATGACTGCCGTAACTTTCTTATCGACTTTGCAAAATCAGATCCTGCCCAGGACTTCAGTGGGCAAAAATCTGAACTTTTCAAAGGACTTATACAGGCATGTAAAAAACAGACCCCAAAGACAGATATAGTTGCTGGTTCTACTGTTGATCAAGCTGTGAACTCTACATTTGCTGCTTTGGTGTATCTCACTCCAGAGTTATATGAGAAGCTTCAAAAATATGGTAACTCTAATATTAGACTATCTTAATAATGAAGACTTAAGTTTGTAAAAGGTTATCTTATAGTTCAGTTTATAAACTTTCAAAAATCAGTTTAGTGTGACAATTTTTAAAAAGCTGTTCTGTATAAAGAAGTCATCGTTTAGGTAGACTGGGTAAGCCTTATTTCTAGAGTGTTTATTTTTTTATTAATACATGCTTTTATCTTCAGAATTCTGTCCAAATATTAATAACCGTCATAAGGTGCTGACTAAGCCTTATAAGGATATACCCAGAGAGAGTAGTGATGTCCTCTGGGGTTTTAATTCAGAACAACGTGGCTCCCAGTGCTTAGTGGTTCTTATATCACTTTCCACTCTCATTGTATCTTTTCTAAAAAGCCAGCATGAACTTATATATGTTTTTAAATGCTGGGGGTGGAGGAGGTGTGAATTACCTCCCAAAACTGTGGAAACTAACCTTGGCATCCTCAAAATACATTTTTTTTCTTTTTTTTTTTAATTTTTGTTTTAAATAAAAGGTGATGTTTTGCTTTTAACTTGTATAATGTCCATTGTATTACAATTTATATCTTTTCAGTATGTAAAATGAACAACTTCTTAACTTACACCATCCTTCCCTTAAGCTTATTGATATGTCTGTAGTATTGGATAATAAGGTGTTACTGCTTTTGAAGGGTTTCATTTTAAAATGGCTTTCACTTTCTGTCACAATTTTGAAGCTAAACATGGTACATTTTGAGCTGTAAAGTTATCGGTAAAAATGATTGACACAAAGACTGACTTGATGACTAAAGTGGTTATTGCCTTTTAGTCATTTTGTCGATGGCTGGCAGTTGATCTAATTTTCTGAGTAAGATTGAAAAGGGTGGTAGCTCAGGAAAATGTTAATGAGTGGGTAAAATATCCATCCTACTATTATGTTAAAAGCTTCATTTGTGGGTCTTGCTGGGGCAGACTGATTTCAGGCCCCATGTTGACCTGTGCCACATGAAGTATGTACAAGTGGTGCTGAATAGAAGACAGAAAAAAATAAAAATAAAAAAACCCTGGGGAGTGGGAAGACCCTGAACAGGAATGTCTTTTTCTCCATAGTCATTGTTGGGCCAATTTTGATGGAAACTGTCTCGTCAGGTCTTTAATTTTTGTAAATTGATCTTGAAAGTCCATTCCAGAAATTCATAGCAAAAAACAAAAGGGGAAAAAAAAGATAACTAAATACATCTATAGAGCTTTAAGTTAATACTAAACATTTCTTCATTATTCTGATATCAGTTTGCATTACTGATATTTGCATGTATAGGGAGTGGTTCTTATTTTCCATGACTGCAAGCATCAATTTTGGGAGGAAACAAGATAGATATTAATAATTTAACTTTGCAAATAACTCTGCCAAGGTGCAGTTTATGTATTCGAGGTGTATGAAAGTTGGCAGGTTTTATTCCCTATTTTTCTTACAGGCATAATTCCAAGTGTTGACTAAGAGACGAAGGGGGGGACTCTAGCATAATTTTAGTTAAGTAGTCAAGTTGTGTAAAAAATGGAGCTGTAAATAAACAGGACTCTTCTTTCTCTCATTTCCAGTCAACAGTGGAGGCAAGGTGCCTTTGAGTGATGAGTTTGCACAAGTGTATTCCCTGGCTGATTCAATTAGAATATGGATGGTAAGATCATTCAGGAGGATATCTATTAATGTCATTTACCTTAATATTTTACAGTGCAATGTTAAGGCGTAGGGTGGAACCATGTTTTCCTTCAGTGATTCTAGGTCAACTGTTTTCGCTTAGGAAGAACATATATTCACTTCTAAACTTTGAACTTAAACATTTAAATGCATTCTTAAACTCCCCTTCTTCCCTCAGCCCCAGATGTATCATCATGAGCATTTAGGACTGTGTCTGACTCAAAATCAGTTAAATTGGTGCTATTTTTCAGCAAGAATGTGTGTTGTTAATTAGGAAGATTCTTACGTAGCAGTTGGAGTTCTTTTGACGTGTAGAAAGAAATCTGTCTTAAACATCACTCTCGCAATAACGCAGTGCTAACAGAAAAGGAAATAATTGCTTCTTTGACAAGCGAGTAACTGGCTCTGGTTCAGAGTATGTTTTTTTGCATGTAGCTTTCCTTGAAACATACGCCAAGAGCTGGTGTCATCGGCTCACAACCTGGTGAGAGGTGTCTGCGTTCATCACCTGCAGCTACAGAGAGCCAAAATTCATTTAGATTTCACCAGTCTGCAGGAGATTCTAAATGTTAACAACAGCGTGGCCTTCAAGAACGGCTAATTCAGCCTATGGCCCGCTTTTCTGCTACTCTTGTGAGCCCTTCAGGTGTGGGCCAGCCAAATTAACTGTTCCAGTACCTTGTGACCTCCTCCTTCCTCTTTTTTGCCTGCGAGAATTCCTGGCAGAGTGATACACTAGGGATGCGATGAGTGCGGGTGGATGTTAAGATGAGAAATTGCATTGTACCCACTGCATGACAGGTCACGCTTGCGTCTGACAGTACTCGCTAGTTAGATGACGTGATGCTTTTGGAGAATCTTACCTCATGACTGGAGGTGTGTCTTTTCCCGAGTGGTGGGGGTAGAGGAGAAGCCTTCTTTTTCTTGGAGGGCTGATACACATCCAGCCACAAGACAGGGAAGGCTGTCGGCCTGCAGACCTTGAGCATCTCGGTGTGGGGCTGTTATCTGCTCTGATAGTTGGGGGATTGCTCTTTGAGACTACTGGGTGTTTTGTTCTGCAGTGGGGAATAGTAAATACTATCATCTGTTCCTGAGATTAAATTCCTCTAATGCGATGCAGTCTTCAGACTGCCTTGCTGTATAGGTATACAGGGGGAGTCATATTTTAACTATTTTACCGTCCTGTCTACAGTTGGAAATGAAGCAGAAATCCCTGATGGGCAGGGGAAATGATATGGAGGAGAAGCAGAACACAGAAGCAAGTGAGGTGAACCCAGAAACTCTTGGTAAGTGTTGCCTTTCCAAATGTAGAAGCAGTCCAGGTAGTTTAGTAAAGCATTGCCTTGTAAATTGTAGTCATTATTTTTGCTGTAAAAGGTAAGTTAGCAACTGTGGTTACTTTTTAATACCTTAAGAGAGAAACTGGTATGCATTACACGAACTGTCAGGGATCGTGTTCTGCTATTCTTTGCAGAAAATAGTAGGTGAGAGAAATTCTACAGAGTGACCTCTCACTTAGGTCACCTGATTCTGAACTTAGGTTCATCTATTTTTGTAGATACTTGTTATCACAATTAACTGATGTTAGAATAGCAGCTGATTGTTATTAGAATAAAATGTTTTCTTGTTGACTACTGTGTGCTTTGTATAGTTCAGTGTGATTGTTCAAATTTAGCATTTGGCAATCTAGAATTAGGTAACTGATAGCATCGTGATCAATATAAGAACGGTATTTTCTAGCTGTCTTGGCTCAGAAGACACAAGATAAATTACTTTCTTCCTAAGCAGAAGATAGTAAGTTTGGTGTTCTGTTGTCATCCTTTTAACTCTTCCAATTTTTATGCTGCAGCAAAACTTTGTATGCAGAAGAGCCTTTTGTTACTGAATTTTTTGCCCGTAAGAGCAAAGACGAAAGATTCTGCTTCAGACAGTTTGGAAGCCCAAGATATTGAGGATATCCAACAGTACACCAGTGATAAATGCCAAAGAAAAGGTTCTGTTGTGGACACAGACTTCCAGGCGGCACACTCATTGTCTTCCAATGGAGTAACTCATCCTGTTCCAAAAGAGGGGGGCCAAACGACACACTCTGATATGAAGGTTAAACAAGTTCCAGACCCCCTCCAAACAGAAGAAGCATCTGCATTTCATAGCAAGCCGGTTGAGACTACAGTTTCACAGCAAGAAGAGACATTGTCACCTCCTTCCACTCCTACCCGAAAATCTCAGTTCAGCCGTGGAAGACTAAGGCTGCTGTCTTTCAGATCAGTGGAAGAGCCGAGAGCTGTGCCTACTGTGAAGGAGAAATATCCTATATTGAAAAACACATTAGACTTTATTAAGGACCAATCACTTTCACATGAAAGGTAAGCAAATTGAAAATGTTGTCGATTATAAAATACAGAAACTTGTCTTCGGGCCTCTTCAGATGGAATCAAACATCTTTTAGCTACAAGATAGTATTGAAAATCATGTTGTACATAAATAGTTGTCAGATTTATGTATCAAACTTCAGTTATTTACAACCATACAGGGGCTCATAGAGAGTATTATTCTCTCTGATTCGCTTCTATCACGTAGAACTTCAGAATGTGAAAAACAATTATTTGGCTGTTTCTAGTCTTGCTTCCTGAGATCTGTTTGCAGTGGCATTTTGCCTCTTAACTACAAACAGCGAAGACGTGGTAGAGCAGTACTAGAAATCCTTGATACCAAATACCGAGTAGTTGCATCTCTCATTAAATTACTTGATATTCTGAGAATGTAAATCAAAAGAGAGATTTCCAATTCTCAGTTTGTCTATTTTAGGCTTTAAAACTTGGACTGGTGCAGGAAGTCCGGGATTCTGGTTGAAGCTTTTTTTACTCATTTCAACTGCAATGCACCACTGCTAAAACGCAACTGAAAATTTAGATACCAAATTCTTGTTCAACTAGTCAAGTACTTCTTGAGTTGTGATTTATTTGCATTATTTTAAGCACAATGTTTTGAAGTCCTCATAGATGTTTTTTGCTCTTAGTGTTCTAAAGGTTCTTGCTCTGAGAAAATCCCAAGGGCAAAGTATTATGGAAGTGCTCAAGACAATCCGCCAGTGCCTAGACTCACTTGGGCAGCCACACTGTTTTCATCCGCCGTGTGTACTTTTTCTCTTAGAACTTCTAGCCTGTCAAAAAGATTTTACAAAGTAAGTAATTATTTAGACAAGTCTCAGCCATGTGATTTAATGTCATAGTCCCTGTGTTCTCCCAGTCATGTATATTGAAAACTGTAGAAAGTTTCCATTATCCATGTGGATAACAAAAATACGACCTGAGGATTAATTTTTAGGCTACTATGCATATTTTGCGTGCTTCATTAAAGAAAAATATTATTTTCAAGTGGGACTTAATTTTACAGCTGTTCAGGCCAGTGGGTATCATGCAGTTGAATCACAGCAGGGATACCTAGAAACATCTCTACAGTTCCAACCAGATCTAAACAAATTCAGAAGGATTGTAGAGTCTTAAACTAAAGCAATAAATGAAGTTCTTGTCTAATTCTAGGTTTATTTCTTTCTTGTCCAGTAAAGATGTAATGATCTAACCCATTTAACTTGTCATTACTTATGTACCATTACATCTTTATAATTTTTGTGAACTTGCTCTGTAAATCAAGGTAATACCTATCTGGCAGAAGAACTAACTTCCAAGAATGGTGCATGTTGTATCTTGTTAGTCCAGCATTTGCTTGTTTATGAATTTTCATAACTTTGGATGAGATACCTGTACAAGACAAGTGTTATTGTGGGGTGATACATTCCACTCGTGTGCCAGAGGCTAAAGTGATGGACATGCAAGCAAAGGTCTGCGGTGCTGTCTCCCAGTTGTAGGGCATGCACGTACACACACAAAAAAAGGGACAAAAAGATCATATGGCTTATATGCCTGTGCAATTGTTGTTCTAAGTCGGGAAAGATAATTTGGAAGTTTTTTCAAATTTTACATACAACCCGAAAGCACTAAACCAGAAAGCACTCTCTCAAAGCAGGACCTCACACTATGCTGTTCTGGTTTGTGAATTTAGGTCTGATTTCTGTCGTGTGTCTGGACAGTGCTGTCTGAAATGTGTCGGCAGGCTTCTCACTTGTCAAGAGCTTTTTCTGCTAGTCTTGCAGTGCACTGATTTCCTTTAAGATCTCGATTAGATTTTTGTAAAGCACCTTTTTAATTTGAAGGAACGTTCTTTTGTTTGGCCATGAGAATATTCTCCTTGCCTGTTTTATTTCTTAACTTCTGATTCCCGGTACAGGATTCTTTTATTTTTCTTTGAAAGTGGCAGACTGCATTTTAAACAAAACTAACATCCTTCCCACTTGTGGGAAGTGTTTAAAAGATTGTCTGTTTGTAAAAATTTGCACAAAAACATGCTACCTAAAATGTAGCAGTGAATTCTAGACTACTAAACTGAGTCTTTAATTTCTAGCTACTTTGGAAACTTGGAAGGCTGCGGTGCTGAGCTACACAAAGAGATTCGAGAGTCCTACTATCAGCTTGTTTTGTTCCTGGTAAATTCTGTGAAGGGATTTAGTACTATTAATGACAGGTAAAGTACATTGCTTGCATTACTTATGTGAGGGGTTTTTCTCTCTTCTTCCTCACCTCTTCCCTTGTCACTTGGTATTTATTGTTTAATGTCTTAATTGAGTTTGACTATACTTTGCATTATTTACGGAACTAAATAAGGAACCTTGATCTTGTGATCAAAAATGCCAGGTTACCTTTTTATTAATACTATGCAGGAAAGCACAATAAATTTGTCAGTGTTAAAACTTTGACTTCTTATGGCATTTTGTAGTTATAATTCTGCAGTGTGTTTCTGAAGCTTAATAGTAAAGTACTAGAAATAGCAAATTTCTTGTGGAATACTTTGACAAGAGTAATGTCGCAATATGTATCACAATTCTTCTTACCATGCTTTAATGTTAAAGCTCATGTTTTGGTAGCATCCTGGTTAGAATTGTTGGGATTTATAGCCAGGAGTCCTAAAGAAATGCGAGTTTTGTGACTATTAATACTTGTTTCCCTGCCAGTAACTTCTAAGTCCTTTGTCTAGTTTCAACTGAACATGGCAAAGGTTTCAAAGAGAACAAGTTCCTGCAAATATCAAGAAAATGTTGTACTGCAGAGAAGAGACAGACCCTCTTGCTAATGCTCAGGCAATAGCATAAGCTCTGTCTCAACTGAATCCATAAAATACACCATCTGTATTTCAAATTGCTTTGGCTATGCTTCTTGCGAAATTGTGTAAGTTTATGCATTAGTAAACCTGAGTTTCTGCCACATAGTTAATGTAATGCAGAGTAAAGCCTGGAAATTGTTGTGCAGTGTTTGTGCCCCTCTTAATTCCCCCATATGCAATTTCAGCTTTAGGTTAGTGCAGTCATGCTTTGTTGTCTTGTTTTTTATTTAGGTCATTGCTTCCTGCTTTATCATGTGTGCAGACAGCTCTCCTTCACCTCTTGGATATGAGTTGGGAACCAAACGATCTTTCCTTCTTTGTTGAGATTCAGTTACCCCATCTTCTTATGACTACATCACAAGAAAACATAAGTATTCATGACAGTGTCATTTGGTGAGTCAGGAAGAGGGTGACTTTCACATGGTACTAACTATGTTGGTACCATTTTTACCAAGAAGAGCTCCTGAACTTTGTGCTGGAAAAAGTAATAAAAATTCTACTAACAAGTATGGCAAAACTTTGGCCGGTATGCAAGGGCTTAACTGAAGTATTTGACAATTTTTGCAGCATTACTAGCGCAAAAACTATTAAAATTTTATCTTTAACCTGATTACTGCTGGAACATTTCACTCATTTAGCAGTATAGCAGGAGGCAGATAATGCTGTTTCTTGTCTTGATAAAAATCGGATGGTTTAACTCCTGCACGTTTCGTTTTTATAGTAGATGTATTTCTTACGTGTGAGCAAATGTAAAGGCCAAAAATCTTTTAAATTTCTCATCCGATGTGCCAGCATTACCAAAAGCAGTTTTGTGAGTGTGGATTTTTCTGATTTTTGCATTGTGCTCCCCGTAGGTATTTAAGAACTTGTCACACAGGCAAGAAGCAGGTGTCTCTATGGCCATTTATTAACCAAGTGAAACAGAGTTCTCACAATACCATTTTTATTACCGTGTTATAGCACTCTGTTCTTTAAAAAAAAAAAAAATTATCCCAAGTTATATTAGAGAGAAGCCTGCTTGCATTCCAACTTAATTTTGAGCTTGCTTTTTTTTCATAGTCAGTGGAGTGAAGAAGATGAAATTGCAGACTACAAGCAAAACCGTGAGTGGATGGATGAATGTCAGGATGTAATGTTTGAGACCTGGTATGAAAAGATAGCTCAAGCTGACCCAGAGAAGCAGAGAAAGGTGACCTCATGTTTTGCTTATTTATCTGCAGAAGGGGTAATTAGTAGACTTCTAAAAGCATAAAGGAGGGAAAGGANTTTTTTTTTTTTTTTTTTTTTTTGTTAGTTGGATCCCTGTCTCCCCATATGCCTTCAGAAGTCTAAAATGATGAAAAGATCCCCGTCCTTTTTTTGGCAGGGAAAGCGTTTTGCTTTCTGTCTAAAAGAGCTTACTCAAAGTCAGAAAGTAATACTCAAATAAATTGTGTCCATTTGTTGCTCTAGATGCACATGTTTGTTGCTCGTTACTGTGACCTGCTAAATGTGGACATATCCTGCGATGGCTGTGACGGAATTGCACCGTGGCACCGCTACCGCTGTCTGCAATGCAATGACATGGATCTGTGTAAAACTTGTTTTCTTGGTAAGAATCATTTAAAAAACCTCTACTCAAAGGCAAAATAGTGTCTTCTAAATTATACATAAAGTGAAAGACTTTTTTCTTCTGGATATTTTAAAAAATACTAAGCTTTTCTTTTCCTAATCTGAACGTGAACTTGAGATTAAGAAAGATCCTTTGTCAAACAGGATTTACAAGGAAATCTTAAAATATTTCTTTACAGGTGGAGTTAAACCCGAAGGACATGAGGATGACCATGAAATGGTTAACATGGAGTATGCATGTGATCACTGTCAAGGAGTTATCATAGGTCGGAGGATGAACTGCAACATGTGTGATGACTTTGACCTTTGCTATGGATGCTATTCTGCAAAGAAATACTCTGACAGGTATTAAATACGTGATTTTGTTCCCCCACTTCACTTGGCAGGAAAGCGGTAATACGCAACTAAGTACAGTCAGTTGTTCGCAGGACGCTTCCTACAAGGTTGCATCTGACACCAGAACGTCTAGTTGGTGTCCTTCAGGGGAACATAGCAAATACAGGACCAGTTCAGCAAAAATTTCTGCGGTTTGGAAACCCGCCCCAACCTCTGAATTTACTTAGTAGCAATTGTTTTCTAGCCGTGGCTGTGAAAGTTGTGGAAGGAGAGTTGTCAACCCTGAATGACAGGATGGAAGAAATGAACAGTGCTGTGGTTAGGCAACACAGGTTTCAGTGCTTGATACCAAAGATCTTGAAATTTCATTTCTAGAGCAGGAGCTCTCATGACAATTCAGGTTCTGTTAAAGGAACACTACTGAACTCAGTGAAGCTCTGACAGTTTACCGCACTTGAAGGTCTACAGTTTGAAATTCTGGAATGTGTTGGATTTTTCACAGTTTCCTGTAAAGGTGTCATGTGTTGCTAACTACACTGGTTAGCAAGAAAGTGGCTGCATTTCAAAATTATGTACCTTCTTCTTTCAGCCACTTGCCCACTCACAGCATCACAGTGTATCCGATGGTGACTATTCGAATCAGTGACCGACAGAGGTTCATCCAGCCGTATGTCCACAATTATTCCTGGCTGTTGTTTGCGGCTTTGACTCTCTACAGTGCAGATCTGGCAAATGGGGGGGAAGTAGAAGGAGAGAAACTAGATTCACAGGTCCTCAGTCATGCCAGAGTTCTGCAACATCAATGCATACAGCTCATTGGAGACTGCTTGATGAAAGCACAGCACGGAAAAGGTGAGTCAGCTCCTCCTTCACTGAAACAATGGTTTCTATCAAGTGTCAGAAAAGTCTGCGATTACTCACTCTGAAGTTTCCAAAGGAAAGGGGAAGCTACTGTGTACTTCACTGAGAATAACTGTTTATGTAGAAAGCAAATGCAGAACAAGTGTCGTTCAGGGTCACTGGAACATGGAAAATAGGGTGCTTGAGAAAATTAATTTTATGCTTACATAAATATTGAAGACAACTTGGCAACTCTGTGGTTGTTTTTTTTTCCATCTTAGATGTTGTAAAGGGATCAATTAATATAGCTTCATGTTCTGTTACTAACATGTTACTGACAACTGAAGGACTTGAAGGAAAGCAAATAACTTGGTAGAAAATGTTTTTTGTTCTGCATCTCTTGGCAAGAATTTTTTGACCGTAGTTGTGGTATGAGATAAGTTTCTGGAGATGATGTCCATTTGCCTGCAAATAAGGATTTCTGTAAACTAAGACCTACTACAGAAAATAGGGTGATAAAATAGAGACCTACGTTGAATGTAACAAAAATTCGAGACTCAAGTTCAAATAAGTTTACTGGTAGGTTTTTTTGAGCAGCTTTAATACAGCTGAAATACCACTACCACCTATGCATACTCATTATTTAATCTGTTTGTTTTTGATGTACAGTTTTATTGTGTAGATATTTAAGTGGTCAGAAGATTACAAGCTAAGGCAAATTTTATTTACCTTTCATAATTTACATTGTTGGGGGGGTATCTCTAACACTTTCTTAAATTAAGACTTATACCGTGATGGTTTCTTTGTGAGGTGGAAAATGTCACCACCTATTCATCACTATTATTAAATGGAACTACATAATTAAGTCAACATGAGGGGGAACATCTCTTTGATGGAGTTGATATTCAGAAGAGGTGTGCGAGGGGAAGTTTTCAGTTCTCTTTCAAAATGTTTCAGTTCTGCTTTTTGCCTATCTTGCCACTCAACAACTAAATAGCTTTTATAACTTCCTTGCTTTCAGGTCTGAAAAATTTAGCTCTCCTCTGCATGTTACCAGAAGGTGAATCCTTCTCAGAGAACGACACTGTTTCAGTCAGTCCTCCCACAGATGGTGCTCCAAAAAGTCATACTGGTGATAAAGCAGCGAAGGGGAGAGATGAGAAACCAAGCACAGGCTCCTTTAGGCACTGTAATGTAAGTACCTGGTATTTACAGAACCCCTGGTATCAATTAGAGATGTGTTCCTCAGAAGCTTAAACATCCTATTCTGGATATGTAACTGAAATAGTGGGTAGTAATGATTTCATTTGTAGGTAAAAAAGGGAACGGTTGTCAGTTGGTTCATTTTTTATTAGATCCAGCTGAACCAAGACAAAGGTATCGCCTTATGTTCTTACAGGCAACTGATTCACAAGAGCGTTGGAGGGAAGAGGCAAAGATCGTCCTTTCTGAAAGGGTTGTCATTTCCTCTAGTTGTTAGCACTGTTTAGGTAGGAGAACGAGTTTCCTACAGTTTTATGCACTGTATAAAATAATAATAGCTTTATAGGTATAGAGATTTGAGCAAAGTAGAAAAATGTATTTTCAGTGTATGGAACCTTTAAGACATGTATACATCAAGAAGTTCTTAACAAATAAAAGGTTTTGATATTCAAGGAAAAATGTTTCTCAAATACAGATGATTGGTGGCTTTTTTCTGGCTGTTTCTGCAGGTATTAAATTTTGTTTTAATCTTTAAGTGTCTTTGTTTTATTTTTAGGGGAAAGGAGATGCTCGCAATGAAATCCAGTCTCCTGCAGAAGATAAAGTAAGAAAACAGGGAAGTGAAAGCAAAGCTGTCTTTGCAAAGAAAGCTGTTTTGAGACAAGAGTCAGACTTGTCTGTGGATGATAATGTTTCTCCAACAGGTAAAATTTGCCATTTTCCCTGTCACAGAAATATCCATTCATATGCAAAGCAAACAGCTGTATTTTTTGTTCCTAACCCATTTTTTTTGTATTTGCAAATGTCTTTAATGCAAGTGAGTTCTCTGCTTTGTAAAAGCCTGCCAAGCGTACTGCTTTCAACAACTGCTACCTTGCAGTCGGTGTAAAGGATTTCTCGAAATGGGAGTAGAATTCCACCGACATACATCCACGTATAGAGATTATAGTTCCTATTTGTCTAACACAGTAATTCTGAATTCTTACGTAGTTGGAACCAGAAGTTATGTGTCTTATTCTATTAAAGACTAGTATTGTTAGAATTACGATAGTAAAATAGATCTGTCCGTAGTACTGTCCTTTATATTTTCCAATAGATGGTGTAAATCTCTTTACCTGCTGTCTTTTATACACTTTTATAAAGACTTGCTTTTCAAATTTTAATAACATTTTTAGAAAAGGGTTTTTAACCTAGATTGCAGTTATAAAAATTAATGTATCACTTATTTTTTAATTATTTTTTTATGTCATATTGGGGATTCTTTTGTTTTAATTTAAAAAGCAGATGACTGCCTCTCGGAGGATTCAGCCCAGAAGCAAGCAGAGAAGGTTATAATACCCAGCCAGGAACAAGTTTTTGCTGAATGCTCTCAGAAGAGGATTCTAGGATTGCTGGCTGCTATGTTACCACCTTTCAAACCAGTTAGTTCTTTTCACTTTCAATCTGTGTAGTTTTCTAGATGTAACACAAATAATGTGAATAAAATTCATAGCAAATTAAATGTAGAGAGAGGGGCTCTTCTTGCTTACATGTTACAAAATGTGAATCAGAATGTCTTAAGGTATTTCACGTTACTAAGGAATGTAAGAGCTCGTTCCTGTGTGGGAGGAGAGGGAAAGAAATTTTAATTTATCTGTAAAGCAATCTGTCTTCACTGTTCCACATTTGCAAAGTTTAAGACATCAGCTTAGATTTACATATCAGGTGAGCTTAACAGGTCAATAACTGAAGCAGGAACGTAGTTTCTCATTTTCTTTTGTCCCGTTTGAAAGAGCGTTAGAACAGAAGATTTTTGTATGTGCTATGACTTTGGCTAAGTGTCTTATTTTCTTTCCCTGCCTTACTGAGATTTTTCTTTTTCCACAGGGCTCCACAATGTCTTTGATTAACCTGGAACAAATACTTCCACTGATGTTTCAGGTTGTAATTTCAAACGCTGGCCACCTAAATGAAGCTTATCATTTGACATTGGGACTTCTGGGCCAGTTAATCCTGAGACTTACGCCTGCGGAGGTGGACGCTGCGGTGGCTAAAGTCCTTTCAGCCAAACATAATTTGTTTGCCGCGGGAGATGGCTCTACAGTGCCAGAAGGCTGGAAGACAACTCATCTTCTGTTCAGTCTGGGAGCTGTGTGTTTAGACAGGTGCTTTTTACTTTAAACCTATTAGTTGCTCTCTGACTAATACTAATTTTCTTTCAATTGTGCTTCGTGCATAGGGGCTTTTTAATAGAAAGTCGAGTTAACCTGTACCCTGATCATGGAAAGGGCTTAGCATCTGCAGCCCTTGTTGCAGTGAGAATCTCTTTATTTCCTTCCGAAAGAAGGCTGTCTGTTGAAGAGTGACTTAATTTCCTGTGCTTACCTATGTGGCATGTTATGGTGGAAGAAGTAAGGTTTTGAAATTTTGCGGAAAACCAAAATACAGTCCTATGTTTTTTGTATCACATTAATTCTCTCTTTTGAGTTACCTATCTTTTGCGTAACTTGGGAAAGGAGGAGTGTGTTATGTGGTAACTATCACCAGTGCTGAGTTCTGGATCTGGCCCTTTTACGTAAGAGTATTAGAGGGAGCGATTTTTGTATAGTAAAATTGCACTGGAAAAGGCAAGGAGGAGCAGGGCAGGTGTTCCATTCTGAAGATCTTGAGAAAGCTCTCGAGCATTCTAACATTAATATCATGCTTCTTCATTATGATAGTGTTATTTTTTGTTGTAGCTATGTTTTATATGGAAGGTCCATAAGCAGATAGAAAAGCGTGTGAAATTTAAAGGCAGAATATCCAGAGGATCAGCTGAGGGAAAAGGAGTTTCTCAAAGACTGACTTTAGAGCAAGAAGGCCAGTCTCATTGGATTATTTGTGTAGTTTGCAGAGAGAGAGCAGATAGTCACGTACATGGGAAATAAACCACTTGTTCTTGTGCAAAGAAAAACTTCTGAGCTTTAAACTAAAATTAGGAATTAAAGCTAACAATGTTCAGGCACACTTTGATTTGTGACTGTAAACCCTTTAAGAAAACAGAGTAGTATTTATGCTCTAGTGATGAAGAACAAAACAGAATTGATGTGTCAGCTGACATGATAGTTTCAAGTATTTGGAAAAACGTTTACATAATGATATGAAAGACATAGCTATGACAGATTAACAGTGATAATGCTGTCTTGAGGAAAAATGGTTTCAGGTAAGTCTGTAGTCAGCCCTCCTAATACAGACTGCTCTTGCTTTCCAGTCGTGTAGGTCTGGACTGGGCAAGCTCCATGGCAGATATTCTTCGATCTTTGAACTCTTCTGCGCAGTGGCATAATGTGATCGCTGCTTTCACTGACCATTGCATTAAGCAACTGCCCTTCCAGCTAAAGCACACCAATATCTTCACTTTATTGGTGCTGGTTGGGTTTCCTGAGGTAAGTGGCCTATCGATACTAAAGAAAACTAAATTGGTTAGAGTTTAGGTTTCTATTCCTAAATACTACAGATTTCATCAATTGGGGACATCCATTATAAACTGTCAAAACACGGTGTATGTCAGAGTTCACATCTTTCCACTTGCGCACAATTAATGCTTGTCTAATGAGGAACAATGTAGCTGGGTTTGTCTTGCATTTCTTTCAGTGCTACTTGGAACTATCACGGGAAAACCAGCTTAGTATGTTTGAGTATCAAAAAGGGCTTTTTATACAAGCAAAACAATTCAGTCTCTTGATAGTCATAACTCTCATATATCGCCTACGTAGCATTAAGTTGGTTGTTGTAGGCATTTTATTTTTAGACAGGTGAACTGCCATTTTTCTAAAGCTCGGCAAATACCTGGCAGCAAGCACATTGTTCAGCTAAAAAATACGATAGCAAATACAAGCAAATGTAACCAATATAAAAGGTGACTGTGTATTTACAAATAAGTATTGCAAATAATAACTGAAACTTTTGCTGCAATTTCAGGTGCTGTGTATGGGGACTCGTTCTGTGTACATGGATAATGCTAATGAGCCTCATAACGTGATCATCCTGAACCATTTCACTGAGAAAAACAGGGCAGTTGTAGTAGACATCAAAACCCGAAAGAGAAAAACAGGTTCCGTGACATTTTTATTTTATCAAAGAATCATAGAGTATTTCCTTACAGTTTCTTATGGATACCCAAACTAGACCACTTTGTGCAGGTCTGCAGGGTTTGAATTCCATTGTTAGTAAGTGGCCTGATTTTTTTTTTTTTTTCCTTGCAGGTTAAACCAAATTATGAAGCTTCTGCAGTAAAGATTATGGAGAGTCATTTTCTTTTTAAAACTCTGACATTTATTTTTATTCAGAAAAGGATTTAGGAAACTAGTTGTTGAGACCATTTTATTAATTGAGACATCTCAGAAATAGGCTTTTGATTAAGCAGTTGTTTCTGTTTTGAGATTTGCTTATTCCTTGTGTCTTATCCTGTACAAACACGTGCGTAATGTTTTAAAACAATTGCAAATCTAAAAAATATACATGCTACTTCTGTGTACTTAAGTGCTGCTATATAAAGGAAAGGTACTCGGAGCCTGAACATTTTTGGGATAGTCCCATTCTTTTTGCTCAAAAAGTACTCTGCATTTTTTATGAAGTACCTGTCTCCACTGTGGGCAAGGTGTGCTTCCTACCTGCAAATGAAGACCAAGAACAAACACGGTCATACCCATTATTGATTAATTGCTTCTGAAATGATGCACTGTTGGCAGTTTTTTCCTGATCCTCTAAAAAAACATGCCATGAGGACAGGCCTAACTTCTTTAATCATGTGCTTTATAAAATGTCAGGAGTCTTGTCTTCTCGGCTTTCCTCCTGTCTGGAAGAACTTTTCAAAACAGTTTAGATACCCCTAAAATTTGAGACAAAAATCAAAAGGAGCTATACAGCAGGAAATAGCATGTACTCCAGGAAACGGTCTGGATATTTTAGAATAATGCATTCTAGGGCACGTTGGTAGAGCACGTTGGCTATTACGGTGTCTAAAGGCACCAAAAAAACCCAACAACAAAACCCACCAGAAAACAGCAAAAACCCGGAGCTAGGTGTTGCCTCCTGGGTTCAATTTGTTGTACCAGAGAGAATTTTCTTCCTGGATTTCACTTTGTTTAAAAGTTGGTCAAGCTAAACATTTAACATTCAACAAATCAGTTGGATTTCTAGGAGCGAGGGCTTTCAGCTTTGGCATACGTTACCTAATATTGTGAAGTTAATAAAGGAAAGGTTGTCCTAAGATTTGACTGTTGAAGTTGTTTAAAAGACTCTTGGAAAAATCAATGGACTGAACTGTTTTTTTTGATATTGAAGAAAGATTTGAATAAAGCTTCCTTTTTTTTTTCCTTGCTTTTGACATTTTAAACAGTACGATCAGCAAGGTCTATTTCATCCTATCAATTGCAGGTCAGAATTTTCCCCATTTTAAGTGTAAAATCCAACGTGCGCTGCTTTATCTGCTGTACTGTTTATGTGCAAATATGTGCAGACAGTCAGCCTGTTGCCAGAAGTTTACCTAGAGGTTTTTTAACTTGCACTGAAAACTGAAGTATTTTCTTGACTATTCAATGAATCAGAGATAATTTTAGTAGAAGGCCATTATTGGAATGTACTTCATGTATGGATGATGTTGATGTCCCAGCCTACTCATATCTACGGGTGAGAGGTGATTTCACAACATTTTAGGATGAACCTAGTGAATTGTGGGGTTTTTCTTCCTCTCTTGTAGTGAAAGACTACCAGTTGATTCAGAAACGTGGACAAGAAGGCAGCGATTCCCAGACCCAGCTGAGACAGTACCTCCAGCACTTCGTTCTTATATCCACACACCTTCTGCAAACCAGCATGGACAGTAGCTATGCTGAGGCAGTGGAAGCAACTTGGGTCTTGTCGCTCGCTCTGAAGGGGCTTTACAGAACACTTAAGGTATCTTTTGCCCGACACGTACAATACAATAGATAAATAAAAGTTTGTATTCTACCTCGTGCTACAGGAACTCGGGTAGAACAGGAACTTGACTAAGCACACTGGGGAACTAACACAAGTTTGTTTCTCTCACCTTTTATCCCCTGTCTGCCGGGGCTTGAAAATGTTGCTAGGTTGAAAATTTGCTCACAAATAGTGTTTGTGAGTCTGAGTTGAAAGTCGGGTCGCTTTTCCTCTGGGGGGGCTTGACCGTTCATGAAAACTGAAGAAGAAATGTATAGGGATAACACTCTATGGAGTGAAACTCACTCACCCCTTTTCTTACTCCTGAAGTATTTGAAGAGGGGATCTGTATTGTTTTTGGATTGTCAAAGCAAAACATATTCAGTTACTACTCTGTATGTGTGTCAAAGATGAAACGCTTAAGGTATTTGGGGTTATTTTTTTAGGGACATGAAAGAAAAAAGATTCCCAACGTAGTTCATCTGGGCAGGAAATTTATCTGAGGCCATGTGGTAAGGCCTCATAAGCATTGTGATGTGTTGTTCCCTTTTTACTTACTTATTTATTTGTCTATGTCTGTGTATGTAGATTCATGGCTTTAAGGAGATCCAAGCTGCCTTTCTTCAGTCTGGTTTACTCAAGCTTCTAGTGAAGAAATGTAGCAAAGGAACTGGCTTCAGTAAGACCTGGCTTCTGCGAGACTTGGAGGTAAGAAAAGTTACGTTTTGTCAAAAGTCAGGCTTCACGCAGTGGCATGAAAGGTTATGGCGCTGCACTTCCCCTTTGTGAAGAAAGTCTCAAGAGTATTTCTAATTAGTCTTTATAAAAATGTTCACTTAACTGTATCCGTGAATGTGCCTTCCTGTGTCCATCATAGTTGTGTAGATAATAGTCTAACGTCTTTAAAGCAGGAACTGATTTTAATTAATCTGATTGTATTTGAAAGAAAATTGCAAGATGAGGCATTAATCAGCTACTCAATTTCTTTTATGAATTTTATTTAGACTGTTCTTGAAAATTCCATTCTTCATTTTAAAAAATAATTATTAATCTCGAAGCAAAACATTATTTGCATTACTTACTGGCATGTACAAGGTATTACTGCAGTGCTATATGGGGATATGCATGTGGGCACATTTTTTCTGAATGCTCATTAATTGCTGGAAGATAAGTGTGATTGAACTGTTAGTGAGGATTTATCATAGGCAAGATTTGTGTAAATTCAGAATTAGGACTGTAGCAACAATAAGAGAGAGAAAGAGTAAAGCCTTGGAATTGCTCTGAGCAGTTGCCCCAGGTGATTGGTTAGAAAGACTGCAGAATCAGGTCTGGCCCGTGGGATCTTGCTGCCTCCTGCCCTGCGGCCAGAGCGCCAGCCCGGACTGGGAGAGCCGTCCCACCTTCCTCCCCTTCGGGCAGCATCGCACTGGGTGAATGGTCTGCCCTGAGCACGAAAATGTCTCGCCATAGCTCTGCCCGCGTTACTCCTCAGAACTGAGCCTGGCGCAATTTGGAGCACCAAGGAAGTGTGTAACGTTATTTTCTTGCTGTTACGAGTACTAGTGGTGTTGGCTGTGCCGAAGCCAAAGGTATGTTTTCAAAGGAGAAGAGCGTGTAGGGGCTTTTTGGTGATAGTCACCTCTGCTCTGTTCATGTCTAAGAATCCCCATCCCTGGAGGTGTTCAAGGCCAGGTTGGACGGGGCTTTGGGTGACCTGGTCTGGTGGGAGGTGTCCCTGCCCAGGGCAGGGGTTTGGGACTAGATGACCTTTAAGGTCCCTTCCAACCTAAACCATTCTATGGTTCTATGAATCCTCAAACCCTTGATGTACTCAGATGGTTAAATAATTATTTTCTCAATTTTTTACACTCTTGGCTAATCACTTAAGTTGTCTTTGTAGCAGCCTGGAAGGTGTAACTCATTTGTGAAGTGGGAAGTGGTTTGGGTTTGTGTGTTGGTCTGTTTTTTTTCTGGTTTTAGGTGCTGCTGCTTTTTAGAATAGCATGCGTTAAGCACTGTCCAAGTCTTACAATGTTCTTATAAAATGCTGATTGCAGCTACGCTAATAATATCTACAGCTGTCACACCATATGCTACCTTTTTTCTGTGTAGATTTTGTCAATAATGCTGTATTCCTCAAAGAAAGAGATCAGTTTCCTGGCTGAACTTGAGGATACTGAACTGGAAGAAAGGGAACAAGATCAAGACGTGGAGCAACCCATTGTTGGTCCTGTTGATTTAGAGCAGAACAAACTTGATCCTCTGGAGGGTTTGGATGAAGCCACCAAAATATGCTTCTTGGTACTTAAACTTAATTTTACCTCCTTTGAAGCTGCTGTGAATTCACTAGTTGCATAAAATATTTGGTAGTTTATATGGCTGTTTTTCTTCTAAATTTACAGAATATGGGTCTGTGATTTCAATGTACTGTTACCTAAAGGAAATAAGATAGAACTGTGGTAATGAACACTACGAAATCATTATAAAGCTTTTTGCTAAATTGATTTTCATTTTTACTAATCCAGATATTAAGTTCATTAATTCTCTACCTATATGATAAGTGGGAAAAAATACCTACGTCATCCTGAAAGAAACTCATCTTTCATCTTTCTTTTTTCCCTGTAATGTCATCTTTTTTCTTTTTTTTTTNAATTTCTTTTTTTTTTTTTTTTTTTTTTTTTTTTTTGTCTCCTTGCTCAGATGACACATGATGCACTTAATGCACCTCTCCATATTCTTCGAGCCATGTATGAGTTGCAAATGAAAAGAACAGATTCTTTTTTCCTGGAAGTTCAGAAGAGGTATGTGAAAGACTGGGTGCAGCAGAAAAACAGAGCTACTACATGTGGGTGGTAACCTAAAATCTAATAAGTTCTGAACAGAAATTGTTCCAAGGATATGATTTGGTTTTCATGTGTGAAAAAGTAAGGAAATAAACTCCTACGAAGTTGTATTTATGGAAACAAGTCACCATCTTCTGAAATATGTTGCATATTCTGTGATAACTCCCATATGAAGATCTACTATGTCTTTAAATATCCTAACTGAGGAAGAATGGAGAGCCTACATGTGGCTTCTAGTAATCTGTGTGTGGTGGAACCACCATGTTCGCACAGAGATAAGCCATTTTATAACATTTAAAACCTTTGACTTGGTAGAACAGGGAAGATAGTTAACTGATATGATAAAAGTAGGTAGAGTTTAATGAATCTTTCTAAAACAGAAGGTGGGAAGACTTAATTTGCATTTAATTGCACTAACTTAGTTTGCATTACTTTCGAAACACATTTGTGTGTTGTTTTTTTTTTCTTTTGTCACTTTTAAGGTTTGATGGAGATGTAATTACAACAGATGAGAGGATCCGAACACTGGCTCAGAAATGGCAACCCAGCAAGCGCTTGAGGTTGGAGGAGCAGAGTTCAAAAGCAGTGGATACAGATATGATCATCTTACCATGTTTGGTACGTACATCTCCACAAAAAGGAGCAGCTCTGAAATAATTAATTTAGGCATTGAGTAACTTCATTTTTGTTTCGTAACCTCAAACCCGAGAGATTTTTTTTTTAACATCTGAAATAAACCGTTGTTAATGTTTTATGTCAAAGTGAATGAGCAGGTACAACAAGCAGCAAGTATTTCTTCCTTGTAATTTCTTCCTTAAGGAAGTAAGACAACTTGATTCTCAGGTCAGGAGAACAAATTGTGATTTCACGCTGTAATTTCCTCTCCTTATACAAGCAAGATTGTATCTAATTACTTTAAGCTTATGCCATAAGTGTTACTGTTTTAGCATATTATTGTTATCTTACAGTAATTTCAGCAGGACAAGGAAGCAATGATTTTGTCTTGTAAAGCAGACACCACAATTGCAAGCTTGAGGTTTTGCATTCAATAGCGTGGTCCTACAGCTCTTTGCTTTGTTTTGGGTGCCGATTCCTGGCTGCGTGGTATCACCAGCACAATCGTCTATCGGTTGCATAGCACAGTGGATCAAGGGCTTCCTGAAGCAGTTTCACATAATTCTAAGAAAAAAAAAAAAAAATAGGCCTTACAACAGTTTATACAGAGGCTGTGACATATCCACCCCGGGAAATTACCCAAACTTAACTGGGCAAAGCCTTGATTTTGAAGTTGGCTCAGCTTTCAGTCAGATTTGGACCAAATGGTCTCCAGAGGTCTCTCCCAACTCACCTCACTGGGTGTCACAAATGGCACGGCACTTTGTTGCTTTGCCTCTGTAGGTCCGCTTAAATGAACGCTTCTGGTTAGAATTCTAACTGCTGGTTCCACTCACGTGTACAGTCATGAAGGCATTAGAGTATAGTGAAGTCTGTTGACATAAACAGTCTTTTTGAGCAATTCTGTCCCTGTAGGTGCGTGAGAGATCACGCTTTTGCGTTCTCTGGTGTATCTGATTTTCAGTATGTAAGAGACAGATTCGTCTGTAAATTCAGCTTGCAGTCTGATGGACAGGTCAGATATCCAAACATAAGGAAGTAAATTGTTGAGAGCCTATTTGCAAACTTGCATTTCTTTTTTGCAGTCAAAGCCTGCGCTCTGTGATAAAGCAACAGAAGAAACCAATCCGGTCGCCCAGAAACTGATAACCAACACGGAGAGTGATCTACAGCTTAGTTATGCCAAGCAACGGCGCACGAAGAGTTCAATACTCTTGCACAAGGAGCTGGACTCCAGAAGTAAAAAGGCTGTGAGGGACTACCTGTATCGTGTAAATGAGGCGACTGCTGTTCTTTATGCCAGGCACGTGCTGGCATTGTTGTTAGCTGAGTGGCCGGATGATGTGGCAATAAATGAGGAAATCCTAGATCTTAGCGGCCCAGCGCATATGACATACATACTGGACATGCTTATGCAGCTAGAGGAAAAGCAGTTGTGGGAAAAAGTAAGTGGGTTTCACCTATGCATGTGAACGAGCCCGGTGCCTACGTGCCGCGAGACTCGGACTAACAAAGCTACTTGCAGTTCCTTTTTTAAACTAAATCGAAACTCCAAAATTTAAATTAGTTCTGAAAAAAGCAGTTGGAATCTGTCAGTGTCTTAATGTACTGATTTTGTTAACAGAAAATGGAAAAAGTAGCTTTGTGAAGATAACTCTTAGTTATGAAAGAGATGTATGGTAAAATAAATCTTATCGAGAAATTGGTAAAATAGGCGGCCTGTTTTGAAAGCTGCTTTTTGTTAGATCTCAATATGTATATCGTAATACCTGCTACTCCGTTGATGAGCTGACTGTTACCCTGGTGGAAGTCATCTTGGAATTATAATAGAACGTTGGAATGAAAATGTCAGCTCAATGCTTCACAGCAGTTGAAGCAAATCAAGTGTTGGGAATCTTCAGAGAAGGAATTAAGAATAAAACAGAAGGCATCGGTATGTCACTGAACCAGTAGTGTGCCCTCACCTGGGCTTCAGCTTGTGACCTGACGCCTCACCTCATTTAGGGGGAAAAAAAAAAAAAAAGATGCCATACAACTGGAAGAGGTCTGGAGAAGAGTGGCAGGAGTTGTTATTGCCATGGAATAACTTCAGTATGAGGAACCAACTGGTTTTCTTCATGCCAGATCTTTGCCCTGTGGGGTCGTGGGAGGAGGAGGAGTAATGGAAAAGTCTGTTTCTCCTCCTCTGTGGTTTTAGAACAGTAAGCAGTATAAGAAATTTAACAACAAGTATTATTCACTGGTCCTCCCAGTAAGAAAACAAAGGAGTGTCAGATTAAGGTAATAAGTGCAGGTCCAAAACAAACTGAAAGAACTGGTTCTTGACACAGTATGTCGTTGAAATTGGTGCCTTAGGGTGTTTATATAGGTTCAGAAAATGAGAGAATGAACTGATACAATAAGAATCTGTTAAGGCATATTAGATTCAAAAGTGTAGCCTTTGTCTTCGGCTGTTCTGCAAGCGTGTGGAGGCAAAGAATGTATTCAGGGAGCTATGCTACCTACTGCCTTTGTTTTTTAAACTCCTTTTCCCCACGAAATCAATTTTTGGCTGATTTGGAGGTGAACCTTTTAGTCTGAGCTTGCATTATGTTTTCTAGGAGGAGTTAGAAGATTGCAGGTGAAGAGATGTAATAGGTTGCTGTAACGACCTGGAAAGGGGCTCGGGGAGCAGGACCCCCGATTCAGAGCTTTTGTGTGCTTTTGAAAAAACAAGAAAAAGCGGAGACTTGGGTTGTTCTGAATTATTGTTTAGTGTGTCCTGATAGACTAAATGGCATTTATTGGTATTTTTAAAGACACAGCTCTTGCATCTAGTGCTTTGAAACACTTAACTGATACTTAATCATTCCATCTTATGCATGGAGTTGTATGTTTTGAAGGCTAAAATATATTCTATTCAAATCAAAAGCTGTAGGTATAAAAGGTAAAGGTGTCTGTTTAGTATCTTAACAAAATTATCTTCCTTTTTTACAGCTTTAGTTTACTGTTAATTACTTCATGGATTAGCCTTGATTCTAGCATTTGTGGAAAAAGATGTAGCTAATAGCTCACGTTTTTATCAGATAAAGACTGAAAGATCTGGAACGGAGGAAAGTAAAATCTGCACTCACAGAGATGACGCTTGTTGACATCACTTGTGAATTTGTATAGTTTCTTGCTAGTAGCTCGATTCTCTCTTCCAAAATGTTGAGTGGCTGGAAATGACTCATGTCAGTCATCAGCATACAAGTTTGTGAATATTGGTTTGATAGTAAATTGTATTTACATGACGTGTTGCTTCTCTCCAGATCCTACAGAAAGTCCTGCATGGGTGCAACGAGAGCATGCTGGGAACAATGGCACTGATGGCTTGCCAGTTCATGGAGGAGCCCGGAATGGCAGTCCAGATGCGCGAATCGAAACATCCTTATAACAACAATACTAATTTTGAGGTGAGTTACACATGCATTGCACTGCAGTGGACGCGTGTGGTTTGAAGGCTAGTTGAAAAACATCACGGTGGTTGGAGCAGAAGCCTCCCAGTGTTCCACACGTATACCCGTGGGATTTCTGTGCTTGATGCACCTGTGAAATACCTGTTCAGTCTTGCTTTCGAAGACTCTGAGGCCTTGCCCTCTAAAGAAATACGTTTGGTAAAGCACTTTAACGTAGTCCTCATTCAATCATGTGAAAAGTGCTTGACTTAAATGGTTTTACTACGCCTGTGTTTGAAGCAGATCGTATACCTAAATGGTTTCAGGGCCTTAATGAGCAAATAATTCTACCCTTTCATCTGTTTCGCTTGGCCTGTTACTTCCTTGTGCTGATAGAAACAAGAAGTGGAGTCTTTTTTTCTTGTCTTCCTCATTTTAGACTATCTTCTCCTGACACAAACAGCTTCTGACTTTCTTTTCTTGCTATTGTTTGAAAGCATTTTTCTAATACGTGTTGGTAAGTAATTATTGCCTCTGGGCAGTCTTGGGATTTTGTTTTTTTCCTGCAGCTCTTACTCTTCTGATTTTTATTTTCAAAATGTGTATAAACCTTTACGATATGGCAATGAGATCAATATCAGCAACGATTTCTGCTTTGAAAAAAGCAAAGCATTGCTAGAAATTAATTTTTACACTCTTTAACAGCTAATGCAAACAACAGGCCATGCTTTACATTTGTTAAATTAGCTCCTGATAAAAATAACAGAGAGGTTTTCTTCCCGTGGAGATGCTGTACTATTTGTTATATCTCCCTTGCTCATACGGTGAAAGTTAAGTCGCTTCTGGGTAATATGGTATTACAGTATACAAAAATCATATAATTTATTTCTCAGGATAAAGTTCACATTCCCGGTGCTATCTACCTCTCAATCAAATTTGACTCTCAGTGTAATACAGAAGAAGGCTGTGATGAGTTGCTCATGTCCAGCAGCAGCGATTTCCAGCAGGATCGGCACAGCTTCAGTGGGTCTCCGCAGAAATGGAATGATTTTGAGCTTCCAGGTGAATATGCAGCGTTTCAAAGTGCAAATGTGTAGGGAATTGCTGGTATCCAGGGCTCTTGAGAGAAACCACTGAATGATGGCAGTTAAATGTGGATGTTCCTGAGATGTGTGGGGGAAAAAATCTCCTTTTCTTGTCCCGGTCTGTTTGCTCTGACGTGCTGCTTTTGCATTTGTTTCTTAAAAGTAGGCTTATCTGTTGTTCTGCTACTTGACCTTTTTTTTTTCCACGCCTCAGTCAAAGCATGCACTTAGCTACTGGAAACAAATTTTGATCTTGATTCTGTTCCAACACAGTCCTTGTTCTGCACAATATTCACTTACATTGTTTCTGCCTTGTCTTACTTTCCACAGGAAGCACATTTTATTTTTTTTTTTTTAAAAACCAAACAGATAGGCTTATCTCTTGTCTCTGTGCTATACTAGTGCTCAGAGCAAATAAGGAGTGTGTGCCAATGCCTGGTCTCCAGTTGTTGCCGCAGAGCATAGCTGAAAAAACTCCGTCATTTGACTGACGACTTCAGCCTGGATTCTCTAAGCGCGGTTTTGGTAACAGCAGTAGCAAATGCGGGTGAGCTGAAGGACTGCGTGGTTCCATGCGTCTTACGTTGTTTTAACCCGCTGAGCGCTGTAGCGCTGCAGGAAGCTTTTAACTTTGAGTACTGTCAGTAGCTGTATGTAGATTTAGGAACTTCCTTAGCAAAGCAGCTTTGGGTTACAAGGTGCTAGTGAGAAACAAATGAGTGGTCTGTAGAAATATCTTGGATTTTTATGAACTTTTTTCTGTCTTCCTTTTCCTCCCAAATAGTTGCAGAGGTTTGCCAAGAAACTGAACTTTGAGGCCCATTGTTTTGGAGCAGCCTTGGCTGTGAAACTTGAGTTTCACCTTGTGAAACTTTATTTCCAGCCAAAGCTGTCTGGATTAAGGCGTTAGCTGAAACCAGGCGTTTAAAGGCTTCTGGGCTTTTCATTTGATGCTTTCTCAAGACTCCCAGGAGCAGGAGAGAGCAATGGCTCCATTTCGTAAAGAAAAAGGAAACTTGTTTTTAGATTATTTTTTTTCTTAATTTTTTTTTAATCCTAAAAAACATTTTCCTCTTCATGAAACTTTGAAAATTCTGCTTCTCAGTGAAAACTAGCATGCTTGCCCCAGGGTGACGGGATTTTTCATGGAACAGAAGGATATTCTGAGTTTTAACCAGATCTAATATTACAGAGCACAATAGGTAAGGATATGGTTTTTAGCATTACAGCTAATGACCAGGGTTTATCTCTGCGAAGCTGTAAATGCTACAGTGACAACAACTTCTTGAATGTTCCGCTACCTGATTGTAAACTGGTCAAACATGTTGGTAGTTCCTCCACTTTGAAGTGGCTAAGTTTAACAATTGTGTTCCCTAGAATAACCGTGTGCGACTTAATTTTCTGACACGTAAAAGCTGCGCAACTTTACTTTCCCTTTTTTTTTTTAACCTTTTGTTTAATGGACTGTGATCTTGGCTGTTTGTGTAGAGGTTCTTTTTTTGTAAATCCTAACCGATCCCTAACATAATTGGAAAAGTGAAGTTCAACTGAAGTATAGAGTTTCTTTAACTCCCTCCTCTTCTATGTAGTTGACAAAAATGTAAGAGACATTATCCTTGTAGCTGTCTTTACACAGTGGAAACCATTCTGCATTTTGCTTCAGCCTCCTGTTTATCGTACTGCTCTATGCGTTTCATAATTACCAAAAAGTGAAAGACCACCTCTCTTGAGTGACGATAGCTGGGATTAATTTATGACAGACTCTTCATTTGAATTGTATTTACGATACAATGTGGTAATGTGGATTTTCTTCCTTCCCTTGTACACAGGGGACACGCTCTATTACCGATTTACTTCTGACATGAGTAACACTGAGTGGGGTTATAAGTTTACAGTGACAGCGGGTCATCTTGGAAGGTTTCAGACAGGTAAGCACCGCTCAGAATGTATTGGAAAGGACTTTTTCAAGTTATTTTGCCAAGCTTTGCAAGACTTGTGGTTATGCCTTTTTTTAACTTAGGATTTGCTTTCTCCAATGCTTTGGAAATAAAATGATTCGTTTTGTTCAAGTTGAAACTTGACCGATGTCTCTTGTTTGCTGAGACTTTATGCTAGAAATACCAAACCTTCACAGAGGCTTGGAGATAACAATTATAATAAAGCTTTTTGCATTCAAAGTCTCATTATATGACAGTAATTACACACAGGATTTAGTAAACACTCCAAGGTGCTGTAATTGGAAAGAGAAATAATTGTAATTGGGTTTTTAAAAAGTAGTTTTCCATTAGAATAGGCTGCTTCTGGGTCCAATTTCTTAGATAGAGAATGAAAGCTTCTGTTAGTTTATTTTAGAGCTTAAATATTTTCAATGAAATTGAAGCTGGTGGATGACTTGCAATCAGCAAAACCACTGCATGTCAGATAATAGTGGGGGCCTGTGTTTTATTTGCCTTATTTGGGAAAAACTTCTATTTCAGATAGGATTCTTTCTAAGTTTTTTTTCCCCAGAAAAGACTTGTCATGTCAGGATGTACTCTAGAACCATCTCAAAATATTTTTTTAGTATTTTTGGTTGATATTTCTTACTTGCCAAAGCAATACTTAATACATTAAGAAAACTGAGCATATGAACAGAATGGGTCCCTACTAAAGTAACAGCTGTTTGAATTTTTTTTTCTCCAGGGTTTGAAATTCTAAAGCAGATGCTGTCTGAGGAAAGGGTAGTTCCTCACCTCCCACTGGCCAAAATCTGGGAATGGCAGGTGGGGGTAGCGTGCCGTCAGACTGGCCACCAGCGTTTGAAGGCTATCCACCTGCTCTTGAAGATCGTGCAGTGCAGCGCCCAGAGGTAAGTGCGCTGTTCTACGTTGTAACGCTAAAAGGCAAAGGGCAGGAGAAGAAAAAGCGACTACGCTGATAATATTTTGAAGCCAGAAAGCCATGATTTGAAGTAGGTATTCTTAATTTGCCTTTCAGATACAATTCACAGTGCCTTGATAGCAGAAACCTATCATAAGGGGTTTTTTTGAGAATGTTTTCTCTTCTTTCTTGGCTTGATGAATTGGGCCAATGAATTCAGGTGATGTTGTAAAGAAAAAGATAAATCGCCCCGAAACAGGACAAATAATAGATTTAATTTTATAGAAATTTATTCTCTTTGTATTAGTTGTACTTCAGAATTATGGTGAGGATGGAATAATAAACTGGTGAAAAGATCTGATTCTCTATAAAGTAAATAAATTATTATTTTTAGTTGCACCACTAAGCCTGTAATTGAGTTTCAGAAGGGATAGGTGTGCTAATGCTTAAGGAGGTATAGCATGGGTCTTTCTTATGAAAATACACGTTCAAAAAGTGTTGAGCTTTTATAGTGTCTTCCAAATGTGTACAGTCACACTAACTCAATAGAACTGGAAAACAAAAGGCAACAATGCTGGAATGCTGACGCTTATCTTGGTTATGTCTTTTTGGTTCAGAACAAGCAAAATCATGAAAATAACAGCATCCTACTAGCTTACTTGGATAAAGAGAAATCAAAAAGTATATTCACATATGGTAATAGAAACAGACAATTACATGGAACCATTGCTTGACCCTGTAAATTTTACATACACTGATCTGCATCCAAGTCTGAAAAAATGAGTTTGGTATTACTTGTAATCACTGATCTATTATCTTTTCAAGTTCCCTTAGTTTTTTTTTCATCAGAAAATGTCTGCTTTGTCATGCAGACAGCAAATTTAATTGCTAAAAGATCAAGTCTCCGTTGTGCTTATAATATTTAATATTTTTCTTGTGTTAATCTGATAGATTCTGAAATCAAGTTTTCCCCCCTATTGAACGATATTTGTCTTCCTATCTGCATGATAAGTGACATTTGGATTAGCTAGCTTTAACTTAGGAGTAGGAAGGAGGCAGGGTTGGAATTGTTTTTAAAGCTATATATCAATTTTTGTCTGTCTGCCTTAAATAAGGGCATCACCTGCCCTGTGCTCTAGTTCGGTATTGTATAATTTCAAGCAGTGGAGCTAGAGCATTTAGCAAAGTGAGGTATATAGGTTTTTTTTGTTTTTTTTGGTTTTTTTTAAAGTCCTCATTTCAGGAGGCTGCTCAATTTTAGGGAAGTCATTTCGTCATTCGTGGATATAAGGTCTTCTCCGCTTCACTGATTCAGAATGAAATTCACTGTGCTGAAACACCTGACTGAATTTAAATTTGAAAATGCTTCTTGTGTTTCTTCCTTTATTTATACATCTAACTGTCAAAACTGTGTGGTTTTATTCTCTTAAATTTGTGTGGGGTGTTTTTGTTGTTTTCTTCCCGAGACAGGCAGAAGGTCACGGTTACTCACTGATTCATCCTATTCCATTTACATTGCTTTTTTTTCAGGGACTGTGACCTCACCTTGTTGAAGCCACTTTGGCAGCTTTTCACCCATATGGAAAACAACTTGTGTCACGACATGGCCAAGCCTGGTATTCTCCTTCCTCTTCATCGAGCACTTGCAGAACTCTTCTTTGTTACGGAAAACAGAGTAACTGTAAGCAGTTCCTCTCCTTGTATCCCTCCTCTCCCCACTGCTGGGGATGATACGTAGTTCAGTGTTAAACTAAATGCAGTTTTCCTTTATCTCGGCAAAGTTCATCAGAGCTTTAGAAACGTTAAATGCTTCAGAAACACCAACAATTTTCTCTTGTGGAGTCTGGTAGCAAATCCTGATAGAGGGGCACGCTGTTGCCTTATCCATCATGGGACCTGAGGTAACAGCCATGACTCTTCCCTGTGTGACTGAGGCAGTAGGCCCTAAAGCCACTCTTTATTCCGAGAGGAATGCTGATTTAATAATTAATTTAAAGGTATTTGAATGTTGTTCTCCTTGAGTTGACTTTGAACATTACATACGACCAGGCTGTAATGACCTGGTTTCTGTGGTCACAAACTGCGTCCAGGAGAGTCTTGTGTGTACTTCTGGTACCTTTGATTCTTGGGGACTGCTATAACGATCAGCATTTTAATGTTAATTAGCAGGGTGATATCTTTGTTTGAAACGGTGTTCATCGAATGCTTTCTGGCTGCAGGAGCTTGGATCTCTGCAGGAGTATTTGCTTGCCTTAAATACTGAAGATCATCTTCATCGCTGCACAGCACAGGTAATAAGACAACACAACCCCGGAGGAGTGTGTTTTTGTCATATTTTTCTGGCAGACAGAGGTAATGAACAATTTCTGATTGCCCAGTGGAGTTTTATATAATAGAAATGAATGTACTTGGGTTTTACAATACCATGACAGGCCTCTGAAATTTGGGAATGAACTACGCGCAAATGCTGTTCTCCTCTAATGGTCAGATGATGTGACACAAACTGCCTGTCGGGTGTCATCAGCTTTATCTGTTTTACCGATTTGACCTCTCAACTGCCAAAACATGGAGATGGGGAAGGGGTTGGTGTGTCAGCCCCTGGAAATGCAGTTGTCTTGCTGAAACTGCCTGGATGCATGGCAGTTACTGCGCTACCAGGTGGAAACGGGATGGTTATTTATCTGTTTCCGTTTCATTTCATACAAGGATTTCTTTACAGTTTTGGACTGGGGAGAATCTTTGACGTGACTTTATTTTTCCTTCTCTCTCTTCTAGGCCCTGAAAAACATTGCTGCTATCAGCCTTGCCATTAACTACCCGAACAAATCAACAAGTTTCTGGAATGTTTAATACTGGCTCAGGCCGGAGTGCATGGGATAGAATAGTTTGTCCATAGGAACCTTGGAACAAACATCTTAACTCCGTTCAGGAAAAGTTCCTTCAGCTTCAGTGTATGAGCACTCTGCAGCCTTCCTTCCTTCCTTCCACCTTGATGTAGAATTTGTAAAAGTAAAAGCGCACTTCAATGAAAAAGCACATCTTGAAGTAACTCACGCGTCGCCTACAGTTATGTATGCACATATTGTAGCATGTTAGAGTAAACAGAACAATATTTTTTTTTTTATTCAGAGGAAGTAATCGAAAGAAGGTAGCTGAAGTAGGAGAATGGAAGGCCCCCACGGTGGTATCATCTGCTCCCAAGGAAACTTGATTGATGGAATGTGACAGCTTTGAAAATACTGCTGAAATCGGAGTGATGCCGTCAGCAGCATCTATTATGTATCAGTGAAGTGAAAAAGGCAAACCAGAATCTGGTGGGCTGATGCAGAAATGGTCCACGCTTGAATCCTGTCATGTTTGCTGTTGTTTTGAAGGCTACTACCCAAGGAAAAGAACTTTGATTCTTACTAAACTACAGGTTGTAAAACAAATTCTGGATGATTTGCGTAGCAGTTAAAGGATTCCCATTGCAGAGCATCCTCATGCAAGAGGTTAATGTTCCTCCTGTTCTTTGATTTGATCCCCCGGATCATCTATTCTTACCTTAATTTATCTCCAATGTGTTATTCTAAATAGTCCATTATTCTCGCGCAGAGAGCAAAGGCTGGCCTCCATTCACAAAGCCGTGGGAATATGAAGAACTGAGGAACTTACATGTTTCTCGAAGATCACATCTTTACAGTGTATTATCTATGAGGCTTTTTTCTTTTAATTATTTTGATACTAGTGGCTTAGGAGGTCCTTCTGGCAACATTGGGAACCCGGACTCCCAGCACTCAGGGCGGGGGTTAATGATCAATCCAGTCTTATCTTGTAGAGCAATAACTGCATTACTCTTAGCGATCATGGAATGAATTGCAGACCTTCTATGCTAAAATAAATTGGCTTTCTTCCTGCTCAGCTACGCTGGTTATTCCCTTTCCAAAGAGTTAAAAAGAACATAGAAGGATTTGGGGGTGTATTTTTGTACTGCTATACAGTATGTAGAGCTGGTCTTGTCAAGTATGAATTCAGAGAACTTTTTATGCTAATTATTTTCTTCTTCCCTTCCTCACCTCAACATTAGAATATGAAAAAAAGGCAACCAAAAGCTTCAGTAGTAACTGTGAACGCGAGTTGTGTCAAGGCAGTGGCTCTGTCAGAAGGGAATATGCTTATTGACCTTGTTTGTCCAAAAGGTGAGTGGTGCCTAAATAGCAATGTGCAACGTGCACAGCAGCACTGCTTTGGGGGATGACGTCTTATCAGCTGGGACTGGGATTTTAAGGGTGGTCCAGTTTCCCTCTGAGAGGGAAATGTGTGGTAATACATCCACCCCCTTTTTCTTGGGTGGTCTCTAGTGCTGTGCTTAAAGATAGTTTGACTTCTGTTCAGGCAGGTGAGTGCGAAGTGAGTGCTTCTTCAGGGGATGAGGTTGAAGGAGAATGTCATTATTCTGCCCGAAAGACTTAAAAGTGAAGACCAAGAAGCACTTGCTGGAGCCGTTGCCTTCAGGAATGGAGCGGCCCTCTTAGCAAATGAGAGTGCCAGAATTCAGGAAAAATGTACTATTTATCAGAGACTGAAAGGAAGCGGAGAGTTATTGCTCTGAAACCCCTCGAGTATACTGTAGTTGAAGGTCAAAGCCCTCCTTCCTTCCTAAATGAGATCACGATGGGAAGGGAATTACCAAAGTTGCAGCGTATCTTTAACGCATGGTTCACTTTGTTCCCGCATCTGAGTAACGCATTTGAGTTCGCAGTCTCGCTGCAGGGGTGTCTGAGAGATCCCCGAGGAACCAACTGTTTCACACTTTCTGATAGCATGAACAGATTCGGAGAACAGGGAGTTGCTCCACCAGAACAAGATGCTCTTAAGTCTGCTCTAGGGAGTTGTATCGATGGGACAGGTGAGCGTTTTGAAATCGCTCTTCTTGAGCAGCAGGACTTTCTATTCACTGCCTCAGTGTGAATCCGTGACTACGCAGCCAGGGATGTGCAACGGGCTGATTCGCTAAGGCATGTAGCATGCTGCTGAGATCTGCCTGTTTTAGTCAAAGAAGGCTTTTTTTCTTTTTTCACATCAGGGATGAAGACTGTAAATAAACCATTCATAGAACCTGTCATGGCTCTGTCGTATTCACTTTTTTTTTTCCCGTTGGACTGTCTTTTTGCTTTCTGTACGAAGACATGAGGCTGCAAGGATGACACAGGAGTGGCCAGTGTTCCTTACTAGGCGTACCACTTAACTTACTCTACCAGCAGTAACTGGCCTTGTGAGTCAGTCACCGTGCCCCAAAGGGACTGTCTAGGAACAGTGTCCACTAAATATAATTTCTACCCACTAGATGGAACTGAAGGACTGTGACCTGAGTTGACACTGAATCTGTTGCTGCCTTACAACTCAATCATTCATTATGGATTTTTTAAGAGACAAGAAACACTGATTTATTTTTTTTTTCTTCTGATAGTTTTAAAGAAAGAAAGGAAGAGAATGTCAATAATGAATATTCATGATCAATCACATTTTGAAAATCCTGCAGCAGTTCCAAGTGGATGCGGATGGTACTATTGAATAGTATAAAACTGTTTGGAAAACAGGTATGCTGAAAAAAATG
This sequence comes from Ibidorhyncha struthersii, assembly GCA_013398815.1. NCBI lineage: Eukaryota > Metazoa > Chordata > Aves > Charadriiformes > Charadriidae > Ibidorhyncha > Ibidorhyncha struthersii. Next base: position 767,170 of record VZSZ01001998.1, on the reverse strand, counting down.
TGCCTAATAAAAAAAAAAAAAACAACAAAAACAAACAAACAAAAACAAGTTGTCCTGCCTGAATCACCTATGATGTGTTTAAAACAAACCATATTGTTCCTAATGATACATTTGACTTGCTTTCATTAAACACGTAAAATTGAGAGTTTTAGAATTTCTTTTCTTACGGGTTTACTACTTTGCAATTTTTATCAGTTGTTTAAAATATATCAGACCTTTAGATTTGTTCCAGTTCAGTTCAACATGTAAAAAGAAAGCTACAGATGTGGGTAAAATATGCAAATGAAGAGAAATATATTGTAAAAATTCTATAAAAACAAAAAAGTACACCACAGTGTCTGTTGTTTGTTTGCTTTTCTCCTCTCCTCACTGAATGTTAAATGCTTGAATTTGCAGTGAGATCCAGAGCTTTTCTTACCAATCTTCATTTTCAGTGCCTGTAAGCACACCTTCTTTTCTTCATGTGGGGGGTGTGTGTGTGTGTGTATACGTATATCTCTCTGATATTGTATCGAACTATGCAGCATACATACTTCTGGAATTGTTTTTTCAATTCCAGCCCTGCTGTTTACATTCCAGCGGCCTTATCCTAAAAATGAAGTTTTCCCCTGGCTATCCAGTGGTTTCGGTGCCTGTGAGTGTTTACTTTCAGACCTGAAACCCACATCTGGGTCCCCAGATGTCTCACGTAAAGCTGAAATTTGTCTTAGTATCTCTTGATTCTAATTAGTGGTGATTCTAATTAGCGAAGGTGCTTGTGCCCACGTAGTCCAACTGGCTTAGTTTAAAAGCTTATTTACCTGGGGCTTGGCTCGAGGAGAGGGCTGTTCAGGGAAGCGTGAGTGAGGAAGTCGACATCTTAGTGTGTTTACCTAAGACTCTAAGTTTCCACTGGTTCCATGTGCTCAGAGAATGGTCTTATTAGGTAATTTTATTAAATACAAATAAACAGTATGATTGTGAAGTTGTGGGACAGTGGGGACCGTACCCTGAGACAACCAGGTTTGCTTTCACCAGCTGAAACCTCAAGGTGATGAATCTAACAAATTTGGTTTAATCTGCTGTTACGCTGAGTGTGGTCCCAGGCACTGGAACCTAACAGAGGTCACAACCATGATGCTTGGGAACCGCTGGTTTTCAGACCAAATTAATTAAGACCGTTTTGCTTCCATGAGATCAAAATTAGGCTGCAAGCTAGCTTATATGTGGGTGACTTTTTTAACCTCCTTTTAGGAGAAGGCTACACTATGTTTGAAACAGAACTGGCCCACATGCCCTGAGTTCTCACGGCCAAGCTCAGATGTAACGTTTCCACTGGGTCTTGTATCTTTGCAAAATCATTTTAAACCTGGAGTGACTGTCCGCAACTCCGTGAAGGTGCCCTGCTATAAAATCTGGGCACGTTGGAGCAGAGCAAGGCCAAATAATCTGAGCCGGTACTTTCCCTTTCTAATGATGAATGTGGTTTCTTGTGACCAGAAGCGAGAGGTGCCGGGTATCTGCTGGGGAAGGTGCCAGCACAAGCACCATACCGTGTTTTCAGGGTACTAACAACAACCGCAACCATGGGAGCCTATAAAAAAAAAAAGCCATGACCTGCTCCTTAGGTAAAGCTACTAAAATGTGGGAAAACAGATTAATAGGTGTAAAGAGGACGCTTTTCAACGCTCGGCCAGTTCGTCTGTAGGAGGTCAGGCTGAATAATAACTGGAACAAAGAATGTGCGTTGGTAAAATGGCCTGGAAAAACAGGAACTGTGCTGGGGGAAACAAAAATCTGGCCCACTTCGGAATTTAAAGCAAAGAAGTCAATTCCCATTCAAGTGAATGCGAGAGAAATCCACTGTGAATAGGGAAGGAATTAAGTAAGAGGTGAAGGAAGTAAGATTAAAGCTCATTCTTTCCATGACGGTCAGGTCTAATTTAATCAGGTCTACTCTGCCGTAATCTTTCCTGATTTTCACCTAAGAAAGCACAAATAACGGATACCCAGCTAGACCCAGGCGGCAACGTTGTGGTGGGGCTTACAAATGGGTATGCAGTCGAAGGAGGTATAAACACTTGAAAAAAAACCCTAAAAACCTTATTTCCTCCAACTGGAGGAAACATCAACAAGGATTCCTGATAAATAGGTGGAAACCTCAGACAGTTTTGTAGTGCTCCTTAGCATGTAGAGATTCGTTCTTTTGATATTCAAGGGCAGAGAATGTTTGGATTTTGGGAACGCGGGGAAAGAAGTGGAGAAAGGATAACTGGAGTGTCTCGGAGATGGGGGCTTTCCACCGAGGTGTTAGGCAGGTTGCTGCGGAGTTTCTCTTACCAATGCTTTTCTGACAACTTTAATGATTTTAGTTTTAAAAAAAAAAACTTGTTTCTTGCTTCCATCCCCCACTTTACTGTCTGACTTTCCATAAATCTTACTGCTTTTTTTTTTTTTTTCACTTGCTGTGCAAATAACGAACATTTAAGCTTGCATTGCATGGAAAAAGTCAATTTTATGAGAACTAAAGAAATGTAAAATATTTGCCAGCAGTGCCTTCTCTCGGGGGGGTTATTTCCCAAACACGTCGTTAGCATCTCCTAGCACCTGTGTCATCAGACGCCCGTACTCCAAGCCATTTTGATACCTGCAGGTGAGTGAGAGCTAGGTGAGATGCTCCATTTCATCCCGCCTCCGCCAGTGAACGCCCTCTCCTCTCTTCTCAGGTGCTCTGGGGAGCGTTCCCCATCCCGACCTGCAAAAGACTGGGCTTTGGCTAATTGTGGTGGGCTTAATTGTATTCTCTCCTCTGACGGCTCTGGGCAGTGACTATAGTAATACCTTTTCAGTTGTCTCATCCTTTTGTGACCTGCCTTAGTGGAGCTCTGTGCCTTGCGGAAAGGTCCCCGCAAAGCCACGGTTTTGTGGCTCCTTCGCTGGGCAGAGCCGAGACGGGCGGTGTTTCCCGGGGGATACGGAGAGCACCGGCGCTCGGGCTTTCTGGTGGTTCCTGAAGGTGTTCTCAGACGGTGTCTGCTCTTTTCCAGGAGGTGGTGGTAAGGTTGGTGCTAAACTTCGCACCTTCTTACTACTTCGTGCCTAATACCGCACACGCAAAATTCTTTCTCGCCCTTTGTAATGAGTCATTCCCCTGATCTTTAACGGACTCTGTAGAGGTGGGCTGGGAGCTCAGCTTTCCCCTCGCTGCCTTTCAGGCACCCAAAGGTTTTAACCTCCTCAACCACATAAAATTCCTGGGAATCAACAAAACCCCTTACTGGACTCCAAAGGAGCTGCCGTTCTGCTTGTCTAGTGGCATTGCTGCTGCGTCAGGAATGGGGACGAACGCAAAACAAAGTGAAAAGTGCAGAGTGCTTTGGTAATTATTTTATTGAAATATATTCCCTGTGTGTTTTTAGCCAGAGCCAGTAAGTTTCCTCAAACTACGGGACAGTTATTTCTGTGCTGCTGGATCGCTGCTGAGCGTTGCTCTGGGAGGGCGGTGCGGTACAGGTTGCGGGAGGGCTGCTGGAGCTCGGGCTGAATTTCTGGGTGACAGATCCCATCTTAATGCCTGAGGAAGTGCTCCCCCTCATGACTTTGCACTTTCTAATCTGTAAAAGCATCCTATACAGATTTTTCTCTCCAATACATCCTCTCCTATGGTATGACACCTGTAATGGGAGGACTTCAATACGCATGTGTAGCCTGACATTTATTAGGGCTTCAGTTCATCACCGTGCTTATCTTGGATTCAAATAAATACGGAATTAAAGCGTAAATCTTAAGCACACGTAGTTAAGCGTTTCAAGGTAGGCTTTAAATTGGTTTTGTTGGCCTTGGAGCCTAAACAGACCGTACGGTTGATACCGAGTTCACAAATTGTACGGCTTTCGCTTGCACCCAGCGAGACCTGCGAAGGCAGAACATCAAAAGATGAATTCTGGCGTCGGGAGAAGTGTTGAGTCAGGAGACCTTTCGTCAAGCCTTTGCTTGAGAATAAGTCACGTCTGTGTTTCTTACCCGTCTCCTTTACATAAACCACCCACAGAAAACTCATTAATCAAAAACGTCAATGGTTTCACAGAAGTGCCCCCCACTCACACCTTGGGGTTTATGTCCCTCGCAGCAGCAGGTTGGGCTTTTTTCTCCTCACCAATTGTATTTTCCTATTTTTCACGTTTTTGTTCCTTCATACTGTGAGTGTTAGTATTTAAAGAGAAAAGAGCATTTCATCCTTTGTGGGGTCAATTTTGGATGCTCTGCTGGATTTTAAATGACGTCGCATTGCTTTCAGTAATTGCCCTTCTTGCATTGCTCTGAAAAACTGCCTTTTCCTCTGCTCATTCACCCGTCTCAAAATACACCATGATCTTTTGGCACCTTATTTTTCTGCAGATGATGTCGCAGCTTCCTCAAAGCTGACGGCATCTGGGAGGGTGTGCTCTTCGCTCGCCGCCCTCCCCGGCTGCTGCTGCGGCTTCTGCCTTCTTGTTTGGTCGAGGGAGACAAACCTCCCGCCAAGGCAGAACCCGAGGAGCTGAAAAGAGTTGCTTTATTTACCAGAAACTCAAAGGAAAGCAAATCCCTCCTGAGTTTTGCTCTAATAATGCTTAAAACCGGCAGAGACTGCTGCTGAGAGGTTACAGCTTTTCTTTAATTAGTTCTGCACAGAGGCGAGGGGAGGGATCCACGGATGAGGAGCGTGGATCCGTGCCCAGGAGGTCCCGCTGCCTGTCCCCCGTGCTTGTCCTTGTCGTGCACTGTAGGAATTAGAGACGCTGCTCTGCTCCACGAGGTCTCCTCCCAGCCAAAATCAGTGTTAGAAGGGCACGAGGAAGATCCCTCCAGTGCCTTGCGGGTTTTTGCCTGCTTTCTTTCCCATGCTGCTCGACGCGCCTCCGTGCCCCCATGGCCAGCAAAGGTTGCGGGGCAGCGCACACAGAGTAAGAACCGTCGGTGCCATCGCCTGCCGCAGGGTGAGCGGCTGCTGCTGTTAGAGGGGTTCTTCAGCAGAAAAAAAAAAAAAAAAATCATGATTTTACTTCCCGGCTCGTTGCCTGAAGCACATCCAGACCCTTCGCCAGCTGGGAACAGCGTGTCCCGTCGCGGGGACCGGGAAGTGCCTGTTCTTGGTACAGCGATAACCACGGCATACGGCCTCGGCGGGGCTGCCCGCCCCCGGAGCGGCTGCCGGCGGCGCTGGGTGCAGGATGCCAGCTCTGCCCACGGGCCACTGCGGGAAAAGCCGGGTGCCCGCCTGGGCTCCAGGGGCTCCCAACACAGGGCGGCTGGAGATGCACTGGCTTCCGCGGCTAAAAGCAGCTCTGCAGCTCCTCCGAGTTGCAAACCCCGTGTGTGTCGCTGCTGGGACAGCTCTGCCCTTTGCAATATGTGTTTTATGCCTCTGCTCCTGAGCAAGAGGAGGTTTCTTTCCCTGGGGAAAAGTCCTGCTCTCGGTTTCCCCCAGAAAACAGCCCGCTGCCCCTCTCCTCGCCGCAGGGAGCTGCACCCTGCACAGCAGCGCCGGCCTTACCTGCGCTCCCGGCCCATTCCTCCCCCGCCTCGGGACGTGGTTCCTGGCAAAACCCCTGAGCCACCGGCCGTTTTATTGCCCCGGTGCCACAGCCACGATGCCACAGCGAGCTGTCAATGCCTTTGGCTTTTTTTCCTTTAAGACTTTTCCTCCTTTGAGGATTTCGGAGACGGGCAGAGCCTCAACTGGCTCAGCTAGACTTCAGCCCACCTTGAGCTAACGGAGACCGACCACCACTTCTCTTGCACAGGCGTAAGCTGCAGGTGACCCTCTTAACTCCATCGCTGGCTTCTGATTTTTACACCGCTCTTCGTATGAGGCTGTTGGGAAGCTCCCGGGGGCAGAAGGCAGATCCCTGCTGCGCCCATAAAGCTGCCTGTGGTCTCCTCTTCAATTCCAGGGACCGGTTCCCGCAACGTTCCTGTGGTTGCCCACGTAGCATCTTCTGGTGCTGAGAGCTGCCGTGCCCTGGGCAGCCCTCCGGCTGCCGGATCCCAAAGGGAGAGGCATCGCCGCTTGCTTGTTCTCCCAGATACCCTCAGGCTCCCACACTAGCCCTGAAATAGAAAGTTTGCTTGCGGGTGAGGTCTGGGCTGCTCTCGCCCCGGGCTGCCGTGAGCTGCAGGCATGTTCGTGTGGCGTCGAGTGGCTGTATGCGGAGTCACACTGTTGTCAGCGCTGATCCGTGGCTTAAATCTCATCGTTTGGTAAGTCTCAGATAACTCAAAACAGACAATGGCAGCTCAGCCCCGGCTCGCGAGCCGTTCAGTTCAGTATTCAGGATTCCTCATCTGCAGCAAAACTCAACCTGAGTGTTTCTCCGGGCAAAGGCTGGGTTTCATGCCCCGCCAGCAAGCCGCCGGCTCCCCAAGCCGTGCTCTGCCTTGTGACGGTGCACCTCGGCACTCTGATCTCCTCTTCTGGTGGCACAGCCGAGCTCCTGGCTCAGCCGTGGCTCCTGGGCCACCTGACACAGCCAGAGATGGGTTTTGTCGAGCCAGAGGCCCCCCCACACACTTCTGCAGGGGCCGTGGGAGAGGGGAGATGGGAGAGGGGGCTGCACCCCCCGGCACTGCGCTCTGGATGCGGGGTGGCGGCTCTGGCACTGCGCTGACTTGATGATGATGATGGTTTTGCTTTGGGCACTGCCATCGGGGCTTTCTGAGCAGCGGCACAGCCCCGCGGGAGCGTTTTGCCTCCGCCATGGCAGGTGCCTGGGATGGGGGCGAGGGAGACCCGAGGGCAGCGTCCAGCTGAGGCACTGGGCAGAGCACTTAAAATCCCCACCCAAACTTTGGAGACCTCTACACACCAACACGGATTAGCCCCGGGCTGCGACTGCAAATGGTGACACTGGAAAAGCAGCGTCCTGGTGAGCAGGGGGGGGGGGGGGGGATCCCCAAAACAAACTGCTCCTTTGCGGTGACCGCTACAGAGCCGGGACCTTACTGGGAGCGATGGAGGAGCAGTCCCGTGCACGACCACCCCATTTCCATCCCACCGAGGGTGGAATCCCACCCCAGCTCCGGCCCCGGGGGATGCTGGAGGCGGCAGGTTTGTGCCCGCTGCACCTTCCCCTGTCCTGCTTTTTCAGCTACTGCGTCCCGTGGCCGCGGTGGCAGCCCCGGCGCCTTCCCAGGGAGCCCTGCCAGCTAATAAACCGCTTTTAATCTCTAAAGAAGGTCCTTTGTGCGGCCTTTTGTCAACAGGGCCTGTCCCATTGCTATAGCTACGGCCCCTTTGCTGCCGGACACACCTGTTTGTTTTTCCAGCTCCTTTCTGTTGCCGTCAGATTTCTCCGCCACCTAAATAAAAATACCGAGAAAAGCCCTGCCCTGGTCCTGTGCCCTCGTCGCCCTTCCCATTAAGGAAACTCCCCGCTTCCCCAGGACTGGTTTTCTGCAGGCGGCGACCTCAAACCAGCCTGCTCAGCTCCGGTCCCTTGTCACGGCTTCGTTTTTCTACCTTTTACCCTTAAAATTACTGTGCTCGTGGTGGAGCGGAGCTGGGGACAGTGTGGTTTGCAGCGAGGTCCCCGGGCGGAGCAGATGCCTCGGGAAGGGCAGGAGACGCTAATGTCCCCATAGCCCGTCAACAGGAATTTTGCAGATACACCACTGAATACCCCTCCATGCATAAACCCCCCGAAAATGAGTATTTTGGGGGCATTGGCCTCATGCACCTGTGTGGGGCGCTGCCCCAGCTCCCGGGCTGCAGCGCAGCACGGAGGAAAGATTTCCCCCCCGGGCACCCTGGCCCTGCGCTGCCCCCGGCACCCGGAGCCTTCCCGGGGGTTGGCGTCACCCTCTGGGGTCGTTAAAAAAAAAGAAAATATACTGCCTTCATGAGCTGTGGCTGCTGCGTGCCCAGAGAAAAACACCCAGAGGTGGAAACGATCCCGGGGGAATTTCTTTTCATTTGCCAACCTTTCCCCGGCGTGGGGTGTTTCCCCTGCGCCAGGCTCAGGATTGGCGATTTGCGATGGATATCAAAAGCATTTCCATGAGCAAAGAGGGCTTATCTCGATCTTTACTGGGGCAACCTGACCATAAAGATCTTGCTGTTGTCTTCCTGCATTTCATTTCTCCCCCCACCAGCTGCAGCTGAGGTTTGTCGTTGGCACCAGGGCCGTGGGATCCGCCGTTTCGGCTCGGCTGAGCTGCCGGTATTTCTTTCCCTGCTCCGCGTGGCCAACCTCGGCGCGGCTGAGTCACGCTCTCCGCTGCCGCCTGACTCACCGCCGCGCCGAGATCACCAAGAAACCTCCGGAGCCAGGCAGAGAAATCCACCCCCGGGGCTGCGAGGTTTAATTCCGAAGCACCAGAGCTCCAGCCCTCTCCGCTGGCACCTGAAGCGATGCTGAGATGGAGAGGGGAGAAGCCTCGGGGGACATGCAGCCCTGGCCGGGCGCGAAGGCGGGATGGCGCCGGTGACAAGGACGGGCTGGGGGCAGGGAGCAGGATTCCAGGATTTGGCCTTACTTCTGCCACAAGCGGGCAATGAAATAATTAAACGAAACCTCCTCCTTATTTCACACGCATGTTATTGCTATTTATTGTCCTGCTGCTTTGGCATCGCTTCTAAATATTTAGTGTGTTGGAAATGGTATTTTTGGTTAATGCACTGTGTTTGATATGGGGGGGGGGTTGTTACCATTTGCAAACAAAAAACCAACTCAAACCCAACAAGACTTTTGATGCTCTTCATAAAACAAGGCTGGGTTCAGCAATGCCACCGAGGTCTCGCGGCTCGCCTGGCGCCACGCCGGGCATCCCCTGGGCGTGTGCTGCCCCCGAGCGCAGTGTCACAGCTGTCAAAGCTTGCCTAAAATTCAAAGTCTTTAGGATCTGCTATAAAACGAATCACGTCCCCGAAGCCAGGGCTGTGGGGACACACTCAAGGACTGCTGTGGGTTTGCAGTGGTGCTGCACATCTGGAGCATGGGCACATCTGGGAAGCCGCTCCGGAAGGGATGCTGCAGTTTTGGGGCGGGTGAGCAGGAAAGGCAGGGGGAAGAGCCGGAGGGTTCGAGTGATGGTCCGGCTCTCCCGCTGCCCATCACCCCGCGGTCAGACAAAACTGAGCTGCCGTTGGGTGGAAAACAGGCTTTTCGGGGAGAAATCGGTCACGCTCGGTTGAATGTTTGTGTAAACGAAGAAGGCTGCAGGGAGCGCGGCGTGGCAGCGGCTGCTGACCTGCCCCACAGTCGCATTTGTCTTCTAGAAAAACATCCAGTTTTGATATTAAAGATTTCCAGCGATGGAAAATTCGCAGCAGCCGCGGGGCTGAGGAGCCAGGCGCTAATTGGCGGAACTTGTAGAAAAAGCATCCCTCCAGCACTTTTCCATTGGAAAACCCAAAAGCTTTCTCCAGCTGTTGATTTCTCATAAAAACTAAAGCAAAACACGCTGGGTGGGGAGGCAGGGGTGAGGGAAGATCTTGACAATGTTGGAGCAGCCCTTTTCACTCCATCGGGACAAATATTTACATTTTTTCATTTTCAAGTTACTCTTGTTTGGAACTCATTTGTTTTATATTGCACTCTGTTACCACGCTTTGAAATATCACAAAGAAAACAAAGTGATTTTGCAGAAATACAATGTTTTGGCTAAAGCAGAATGACTTTTGGGTTTGGGGTTTTTTTTTCATAATTTTCCCTGGGAACATTGACATTTCGAGGCCTTTTCCAACTCAGAAATTTCAGAGCGCTCTCTTCTCCCTGCTTGTTCAGCTGTATCATGGAACAATAATTCTTAAAGGGTTAATAAATCTTTTAATATTTTCTTAATGGATCCTCAGCACCCATCAGGCACTTGCACCGCCAGCTTCTCAGGACCGGAGCCATCTGCGACGCTTCCTACCGCCGCGCTCAAACCCACCCGGAGCATCTGCTGCTCCCGTCGGTGGCATTGCTGTGATTTAGTAAATCAGTTAGAAATTGTTAATAAACGAGCGCTGCAGGTAGCACCTATGGATCTTGCAGGTAGCGTTTGAAAATAAAATCTTTTCCCATTGCAACCCCCTCCCTCGCATTTCCCCCTGAGCGGAGGCTGTAACGTCCTTCCAGGCGTGTGAATCGCTGCGGTTATTCTCCCTGCACCGCAGAGGGTGGGAGTGATTTGGGTGATTAGCACTGGGAATATGACCACAACTAAGGGGGCCGGGCGAGGGCTGTGTGGCCGTGTCCATGCCCGCGGTGGGAATACGCTCCGTATTTCCCACGGAGCAATAGACGAGAGGTGAAGGGTGGGAGAGGTGCTGGGAAAGCTGCAGGCTCAGAAACGGCTCTTAATCATCCACGTGATATCACATCACGGCAAAATCCGGTCTCAGTTTGGGGTTTTCCTTCGGGAGGTGGATTCGAGACCCGCTGGGGTGACTGTCCCTGTAATCCCGGTGAGGGTTGCAGCACGGTGGTCACGACCGCTTTGCATCCCAAAATTCCTGATGCCACACCTGCCTGCGGGGCAGTGGCTCCGGCGTTGCAATCCTTGTCATGCCTGTCCTTCCCAAAATCGTCCTCCGCTCCTGCACACCCAAACTCCTCCAACCCTAACACCGTTCCTGCTGTGACCGAAGCGTGTTGCGATGCACCCCGGCACCCGGGGGCGAGGAGAGGCTCCGTCCCATTCGTCCTGCGGCTCCCGTGCCCATCGGGAGCTCTGCTGCAGGGGGTCTGGGAAGGGGGGGAGCCACTGCCAAGGCTCCAGCTCCTTCTCAGCAGCCTGAACCTCCCTGTCCCTGGGGACACGCTCCAGAAAAGCCACCCTTGAGGTGCTGGGCCTGTCCCACAGCGAAAAATGTGCATGGTTGGGTGTCCCGGCTGGGGGGAGCCCTCTGCCCCCCCGGGGCTGCCCGGTTCCTGCAGAAGCTCCTTGGCTATCGCTCTCCGGCGAGGCCGTCCCCTGCTCCGACTGTGGGGAAACTGTCCCCGATGGGCACCAGCGGCTCCCGGGTCCCGTCTAGCTGGGACGTGGGTCCCCCGCGCTGTGGGTTTTGTGTGGGGTCCAGGGTGTGGGTTTGGGGACAGGCAGCTCACCGTCCCTGAGCTTTCTGTTGGAAAACTTCCCTTTTGGTGAAAAAAAAAAGGGCCCTTTGTGCATCAGGTGGGGAGAAGCGGATCCGGGCTTGCAGGTGGAGGCAGCTGGTTCAGGTGTGTGGATTAGGGCTGAGCTCTGCCTAATCAGCAGAGGTGGGAAAGGGCCATTCCCCCCTTCAAAAGCCCTTTGCAGGGAGCTCCCGTTCCCGGTGATGTCCTGCCTACGGTGGGATGTGCAGTGCTGGCTCCCGCGAGCTCTCCCTCTGCTTCCAGTGGTCCAGCATCACCTCCCGCCCTGCATCTCCCCTTCCCGCTTCCAGCTCTCCCGGTGAGCAGCTTTTCTGGACCTCTGGTCCACTCGTGCAGCTTTTTGGGGTGCTGCCCTAGTCCAAGGCCTCCAGACAGTCACCCCGGGGTCGTGGGTGCTGCTCCCAGCACCGATCCCC